>NTHP01000311.1:473342-580063 GCA_003416845.1 Oplegnathus fasciatus | reverse complement strand
AAAAAAAAAAAAAATCAATAGCAAGTCAAGCGGATTCAGAGGAGATGCAGTTCAGGAAGGTGTTACAAAAGCAGAGATACCTGGGACAGATCAGTTGTTTGTGGATTTATGTGTGTGTGTGTGTGGTAAAGGTGTGTGTTTGCAGGCAGGAGCTTGCAGTGCAGCAGATATACTGAGGGTAAAGGGAACATGTTGAAGGAGGAAACGATTGTTAAAGAGACAGACAAGGAGACGACGGAAAGGGAGAAAGAGTGTGTAAGTGTGTGTGTGAGGAGGGTGGGAAGCGTTCCTCTTCATTACCGACACTAAGGAGCCATGCCAGGAGCACAGATGGCAGAGGAGAGAGGGGGCATGGGGTTGGCACATAAACTGCAACACGCACTCGCACACCGCATACACTTACACTCTCAAACCGACATAAAAAAAAGTATGTAAATCCAAAGAATACATCCTCAAAGCTCAATATGTTCTCCTTCTAATTTTGATTTTCAGTTATAACAAACGCACATTCGTACACTGTAGATGTTGTTCTCCAGATCACCTGCCCACACACACAACCACGAGTCATCAAGCTATCCCATGGTGTCCCCGGGCCAGTCTCTTGGCCGGGAAAGCAGCCGTGCTGACGCTGCATTTCTCTCATCTTTCGGCCGTCTCACCTTCTCTAACACATGCACACATGCTCTGCCCTCCCATTACGCTCGCCCTCTCAAACCCACCACTCGCCACCGCAGATGCTCTAACCTAAGACCTAAATCGTAATTTTAACAACACCTTTCTGAAAATGGGTCCTCTCTTTCTTTGCTTCTCTTGTACGTGTTGTTCACACACACACACACACACACACACTCACGCTCAGAACCCCGATGGTCCAATTAGGAGCACTGGTCTGTTTGCGCGGCAGGAAAGCAGGGCAGCATATTTGTGTGTGGGAGATGTATCTATTGTGCACAGCATGTACTGCTCTCCTCTGCAAGGTTGAACGGAAGAGCAAGCTCTCACACTTTCTCTCATGCACACACACACACACACACACACACACCTCCCACAAATGTCGGAAGCAAGAAAGTCATGTAGTCTCAGCTCATAGCCTACAGTACCTACAGTACACCTAAGAAACGCCTACCACCTCCACAGTCTTACACCATAGCTGAAGTCATTTTGTTACATGGAAATCCGTCTTTTAACAACAGCTATATGTTTGTATTTTAAATCTATACACCTCATTTACCATGGATAATTAGCTGGTCACGGACAACAGCATAACGCAAGTTGTGTATATATATAACCATTGATTGATTGTTCGTTCTCCGCTGGCAAAAAGAAATATATTGCAGCTGCTATTGCTTTTTCCACCTACATGTTGTGAAGTTTTTCGCCATCTTCAGTAACTTTGAAAGCAAGCAAAGGAAAGCACTGATCGATGGGTTGGTGACTACCGGAAGAACATTTTGCATCCACTGGCTTCAGTGTTTTTCATTTGGATAACCATGTTCAAATTCAAAGAAATGGGGAGGAAATGCTTTTCAGGGGATGATGTCATGTCATGGTTGCCTTATTTAAATACCTTTTTACTTTATTTTTGGGCAATTGCAGTGCAGTAACTGTTTGAAATTAAGTGTGTTTGGTCCATTCATGCTTCTGTTTAAGACTTTCTTGTCTGACACATAGTTGGCTGGTACAGGTCAGAGTCACATAATTAGAAAGTAACGCATCATGAAATGAATGTTGCATTAATTAATTGCATTTTGTAAAATTTGATATAATCCAAAAAGCCAAAACTGTGGTTATGTTTTACCTGTTTTGGTATATTGCTTATACTGTATTTAGTTTATTTTGTTGTTTCTTTTTTTATTTTTATTATGCTTTATTTATTTATTTCAATCTTTTAAGAAGTTTTACGTCAATGTAATTCTGAAGACTGATAGTTCACGTAGTTTTCCAAGAAAATTCTCATGCATCACCTATTAGTGGTGATGGCCCATTCCTGATTGCCATGGCATTTTCAAATTGCGTTACTGAGATTATTATTAACATTCGAGGGCAGCCATTTAACACATAGAATAACAGTCCTGCAGGATATTTCTTGTGCTTTTACTTTTAAAGAAAGTGTATTTATATTTATTACTGTTAACCTGCTACATTTCTGGCATAGTGTACATTTGGTTTTGCACCTCACTGACAATCTCTACTCTTACATTTTGTTTATTTTGTTGATATTTGCACTCTTTTACATCCATCCCAAGGCTGTGCAGCAGTTGCAGCACAAACTAGGAAAGAGAGCAAATATATAAAGTACTATCTCATCTCGTCTTATATCCTCTTTACACATTTTCAAAGCTGCACCTGCACCATTATGTGCGTACCTCTGTGTAAGTGTGCACAGTACAGTGTGTTCACGTACAATGTGTTTTCCCAGATGGGTGCACAACAGGGGGTTGCCTGAGGTCCATCACCTGGTAGTGAAATGCTAATCATGAACATAAATAAGCCCTGCACTCATACTGCACATACACATATTCCCACTTTGATTACAGCATGTCTGTCTTGCTAAGCAGGAATTTTATGGAGACATCTTTTTCTGCCCCCCTCTTTTCCATATGAATCCACAAAGAAGTCAGGCATTACTATTCCCCTTGGTCAGCATTTGGTCCCTCTGGTTTTGTTTTTCTCCTCCTCTGCTGCTCTGCATAAAAAATCAATTTCAATCATCTGCTATCCACCCTCACCCCTGCATTTTCTGCTTTCTCTTTCTCTCTCGCCCCTCCTCAATCTCTTTTTCTCACACCTTCTTTTCGATAGCACTCAGTTTTAGCGTCTTCCTTCTTTCCTCAGAGTGGGGCTGCTGAGCTGAGAATGAGACGCTAAGGAGTGCGTTGAGCCCATTTTAATTGGACTGCAGTCCACTGTTATATTTTCTTTTTTCCTCTCATGGGTACGGTGCGTGTGTGGATGCATGAAGTGTGTGTGGCTTTGTGAAAACTCGTGACCTCAAAAGCCCAGAGCGCTGGCTGCTCATAATTATGTTCTCTTCCAGGGAATTTAAATCACAGAGCTTGAACTGGCATTCACTACTGTATCCCATACTTGAGGATGGCAGGTTCTGTCAAACCTCGTAAAATAGAATATGATGCTGCTGTAAAAGGGGGATCTACTGTTATGGAACTCGACTAACATAGTAGCTCAGGTTCCACTGTTTAGATGAGTCAGTGCTGAGATGAAAAAAAGGCAACGTGGCATATTCAGGGCACAGCACTGTTCTATGATACAAGATTTTTTTCTCTTCAGTTTTACATTTATTTTGCTCTGTCAAGGCTGATTGGAGACTTTCCATGCCACAGTGATGTTATAATGAACATGAATGTATCGTTACCTCTGATGCAATTCCCACGGCACTTTAACATACAGTAGGTTTTTCTCAACAGCTCAGTCTGGGCACCAGTGTGACTGAGTGGATTGGGGTATGAACTGCGTTGGCAGACGCGTTATCACATTCAATCCCTCCTAGCAAAAGTTGACTTGCCGACACACCCTGCAGTCACCCCTGACCCCTACAAGCTCAACACTCTAACTACATATGCTTGAGTGACCCCTACAAAACAGCTGGCTTCAATGGCATGCCCTTCTGTATGTCAGCATGACTCATAGCTGGTCCTGCTGTCGTCGACTCTGGAACCAGCAGCAGACTTACCAGGGATTGCCCTTGGCCCTGTCATGCTGTTGTTTTGGCCATTACGTTGGCTCGCAGTGATCGTTCCTCCTTGGCCAGCTTTGAGCCCTCTGGTCAGCATCAGACTTCAGACTTGTTAGCTTAACAACCATGTCGTGGAAGCTTGCAGGGTTTGCCGCGTGGCCAGCATCCGTCGGGGGTAACTCTGAGTGACAATAGGGATGTTAGCTGGACCACACAGTGCTCTGGTTTCATGCAGAATGCAACAGAAACAAATTGAAACATGCCTCACAGTGGTGTTTTATCACTGTTAGTTCATGTTGGGGCTTAGAGTCGACGTGTTTTGTGCTGAGCATGAACAGGCACGGGAGAATCATTTCACTTGGCAACATATTCAATTTGTCAGATGCTCCTTCTGTTTTAAGCACCTCGGTCTTCGGAGAGGGCACGCATTTTCATCAGTGGTCTGAGAGCCATCTTGATCTCGGTGCCGCTTCTACGCGGCCAGAGAAAACAAACATTTCTCATCTCTCGTTTCCTGATTGTCACGATAGAAATGTTGTCATCATTGCCTGCCGCAGACTGATAATCAGCTTCACTCACAAAATTGTTTGGATTAGGGTTTAGAAATAATAATTATACAACTGTGTTCAAGTGCTCACTGCGGCAGCAGCAGCCCCACAGCCTGAATAGAGACTGATGGCAACAACCTGCAGCCATTAGTTGACGGCTTGTGTTCCATTGATCCGATTGCATTAATCAAGGTTGTTTACAGAGAGAATACAGCAACCGATGATGGATGACTGCTGGTAATTATGCAACAGCCAGCAAACATCACACCTGTAATGTATGGTGTGCTGACACAGTCGATGAAAATAATCCACAACCCTGGCTATTTTTACACTAGTTAAGAAATCTCCCTGACACCTCCTCAGCTCCCATGTGACACATCTAGAAAGTGCAGGGAAAAGTGACTGTCTGAGAGGGGATGGGAACAAAAGAGATGGAGAGATGAAGAGGGAGGAAGCTTCTGTTTGTGTCATCACGGCCCTTTGTCCTGCCGATCTCCAAGACAAAGGGAGAGGGCACAAGTGGCAGGATGAGAATTAATTGAATTATAAAATCGCCAACTCTTTTATTAATGAGCCCTGCGTCTGCCTTTGTTTTTCCAGCAATGAGTACTTCTCTCTGCCAGTGGTTGCATTAAAGGCTTAGCGGCTCATTTAACCCTGGACCGCTGGCTCTCAGCTTTCTTCTTTGCAGTGTTACCTGGGCAGTGAAGTGAGGCCTCACTCCGCCGTCAGCAATACACCACTCTCAGCAAACACTGTTTTGTGGCAGTCATTGTTCTCGGGTAACACCAATGGCATTATGCGGGCATTAAGCCAATGCAGACATATGCCAACTTCTGGAAGTTAAAGTTTTCAGCTATTCTTCAACATTTGACCCCCTCAACCCACCCCAAGAGACAAGTGTGTGACAGTGGACTTGCATCCCAAAGTTCCCTGTGCTTTTACTCAAGTGTTGCACTTTGCTCCTCCAACTTAACAGGTCCCTTGCTCAACTTTTACCACCTTCTGCCCATAGCTTTTTGTTGCTCGGCTAGCCCAGCCAGAGCAGCATATATATATATATATATATATATATATATATATGTATCTTTTGTCCCCCATTGTTACTGGTATTATGGCCAAATGGTTCTGTCTATGTGTGCAGCAGTGGCCCTTGCTCTCCTGCGGCCTGTAGCAGCCAAGCCAAATAAATATTACATGGACCCTATTCTAAAGGGTAGACATTCCCATTCATTTGTGCTGCACTAGACTCTTCTAACTTTTACGATCTTACATCAGCCAGCTGGCTCTGCTGCTGCTCTGTTTCTCAGCTTTTAGTTCTTTTCTGGGGTTCTTTATACTCTTTTTTTCTTTTGTCTTCATTCTTTTGCTTTCACATTTCCCCTCTATCCTCCTATCTGTCTTTGTATCAGCTTTAACTTCTCCGCTGGCAACTTTCATCCGGTCTTTGCTCTCTTTGCAATATAGTAGCCTTTTCCTTTATATTTACTTCACACATGGTGTGATCAAAAGTCTCTCTATCCAATTTCATGTGGCTGAAGACAAAAAGCCCATGAAAAAAACAATATAATAAAAAAGTAACAGGAGCAAATGGGAAAACAATTCTCCAGCGGGCCGTGTGTGTTCTTGCCAGGCGTGCCCATCAATTGATGGGGCCTTTTTTCCTCTAGACTAAATAATTTCACTCAGAACTGGGAAGGGGGCAATCATATTTTGCTAGGGTGCACTATATCATCCATTTGAGCACCTGGTATAATACACTCCATCCAGCCAACAAGTCAGAAAAGAGTAAGATTTCTAATATTAGATGTGTAATAAACAAATCATCAGTGCTAAATGCGTAAGAAAGCCAGTGTCTTTTGATGTCACTGTTTCTTTATTCACCAGCCACAATGGCCCTTGGTTCACTCCTGAGCTGCCTAAAAGCGTGGAGAGCACAGAAGGTGGCTTAATGGAAGTGACTGCTCTCCTCCGGCATTCTGCTATTTCAGTCTGCACTGCTGACAACGAGGTGGAAGTCTCCCTCATTATATTGTTGTTTACAGAATCCTCCTTCTTCGCCATTATCAGTGATTACCTTCACCTCTGTGCCATGACACTGTGCGCGCCCACTTCTGGCAGGCCTTCATTTCAGCCTCTGAAGCCATGTGAGGGATGGTTTCCTTTCTTGTTGTCATATCCCATACTTTCCCACTCATGCATTTTGAATCCTTAAACAAACCTTGACATGGCTATTAGCCGGCACCAGCCACCACCTTGACTTTAGCCATGAATCACATCAACTCGTCATGGTACATTGAAAGAGGGATTCATGACTGCTGTCCTAATCGAAACCCACACTCTTTCTCACACTGTCACTCCCTCACGCCAACAATTTGTTCTAGTGTTGATGTAATAAGGCTCTGTCATTGGCAGGATATAAATAGCCTGTTCCCCACTTTGAAAAGACACTTGTGTCAATTTGGCTCTAATAAGCATTTCTGCAACCCCATATGCTGTCACATCGAACTGTCTCCTTCAGTGGCAGAGGCGAAACAACACCAAGAGAGGTGAGCAGAGGAGAAGGGAATTGGGAGTTGAGAAGTGGAAACGGGGAATTAGGGAGGAGAGTGGTTTGGGGGATGAGCTGTTAAACCGTCTGGTCTCAGACGTCAAGAGAGTCCTCTGCTGTATGTGGTAAACTGAGACATGAAAAGCAGAACACCACTTCATATAGTGTTTGTAACACAGCATCTCCAGTTGTCGTTGGCTGCCTGTTCTAATCTACTTGCTCAGCTGGTTACAACATATTTGTCCTACTGTCTTTGATGACATCCTGCTGCAACACTGTGAGCTTTTGAGAAGACATTCAATTTTACAGTCTGTCAGGCCGGATATTTGATTCCTTTAATTTCCAGTATACTGGGAGAATCCATAGTGTGAATGTGTTTGGCAAACATGCAGGCTTCCTCCACTAGCACTGTCGCAAACTGTGTGTGAACTCTGTGTGTGTCTGTGTGTGGGTGCGTGAGTAGGCGCACACAGCTTTCCCGCTGTGCTGTTTGTGATTTGAATTCCCCCCCCCCTACTACAGGCAAAGGACCTGAGACACTGTTCGCGGGGCAGAAGCTGAACGACAATGAGTGGCACGCAGTGAAGGTGGTGCGAAGAGGCAAGAGCCTGCAGCTGTCCGTGGATAATGTGACAGTGGAAGGTTAGTTGTGTTCGGTACACGGGGGGATTCATTTGGGGTGAGAGGCAGTGAATTAGACCACAGTGAGTGTGAGGATGTAGTCACAAATCCACATATATTACTCCACAATAAAGCATCCACCCACAGAACGTCAACTGTTTTGCCATTTCTCATTAAAGCGACTCATTTGAAAGCGGAAGGTGAGTAATTATGATGATAGTGAATCAGACATGGAGGTGGCGTATAGTTTGTTAATTTATTATTAAGCTGATATTTAGGAAGAGTGGTAACAGAGCTAAAAAAAGTGTTAATTGCTGAAATTAAAATTATTTGTTCTATTAAGTATTGGTGGGTAAACCTTAATGCCCAACTTTGATCACAATTTTACCCACTCTGACTTTACAGCACGTCTCATTTGAAAGGCAGGAAATGGTGAACAAGCTAGTTGCAAGATGTATAAATAGCTGAAATTTATGTAATTTAGGCTGAGCATAAAAGAGAAATGAAAGAGGAAGAGGTTTTTCAAGCATATACTGTTCCCACTGTGAGTGAGCAGCTGTGAACCAAATACAGAGGTACATGTTCTGCCAACTGCTAAGAAAATAGCAAGAGAAGAATGAGAGGTCAAGAGACGAGGTGGAGTCACGGGCACTCACACTATTGTGGCCTTAGGCGAAAGGGATGACGGGGCAAAGGATGAGGGAAGAGGTGAGAAAAAGGTGTGAGCTAGATGAAAGAAAGAGAGTGGGCACGCTGAGGCCGGAAGCAAGGAATGAGCCCGTGGAATTCTGACCGCTTCACAAACTGGTTCGGAGGAAGTGCCCAGGGAGTCCTTGCAGGGCTGGCCGGGCTTCAGTAGGGAAGGCATTTTAATCGGCAGCATGCCAAGCTCATTACTCCACATCTACCAGTAAACACAATAAAAACTGTGGCGTGTAGAGCAGTAACAAGAGGTTTTCCGTAATATTATGCTTGTATAATTTCCTTCGCAGCAGGTTAGAAAAATAGGCTCAACCTTTGTGAAGCTATACAATAAAACCATATACTGTACACACACTGCTTTTGCCAAGCAACTAAAATCAATTTTAAGATCTAATAAGCATTTTAAAGGTACGCCAAAACCATATAATATGTTCTTATCACTAAATTACTTTAGCAGATACAGTAAATTAGAGTGTGATATGCGTTGCGTTACAGTTGATTGCATATTAAATGCATTTTAATATCACCATGGCTTTTCCATGATTATTTTGTGTTTGATATTGAATTTTCCACAGGAAGTTTAAACTTCTAGAAGTTGAACTTATTGTGCTTTAAACATATTAAATTCATTTACTTAAAATGGTTGTAATCATTTCACAGTTACTATGTGACATAATCATTTTCCCCTTTATATTGCCTATTGGAGAGCATCGCAATTAATGTATTGCCATCTTTGTTCTAAGTTAATGCTGTTTTTTCTGTATCCTCCACCATTTCAGGCCAGATGACGGGTGCCCACACACGTCTCGAGTTTCACAACATCGAGACAGGCATCATGACTGAGCGCCGCTTCATATCTGTGGTGCCCTCGAACTTCATTGGCCACCTCCAGGGCCTGACCTTCAACGGGCTGCCCTATCTAGACCAGTGCAAAAATGGGGACATCTCCTACTGCGAACTGAACGCCCGCTTTGGCATGCGCCACATCATTGCAGATCCAGTGACGTTTCGAACGAAAGGCAGCTACTTAGCTTTAGCCACGTTGCAAGCTTACGCCTCCATGCACCTCTTCTTTCAGTTCAAAACCACCACGCCGGACGGCCTGATGCTCTTCAACTCCGGGGACGGGAGCGACTTTATTGTCGTGGAACTGGTGAAGGGGTGAGTCCCGTGTGATTTCAGTTCATTGATTGACAAGAAAAGTTAAAGTGTAGCATTCATTTTATTTTTTTTCCCCCCCAAAAAACTATTTTCCCTGCTCTCACAGAAAAGATGCCTTTACTTTTCCCCAATTCCCTTTTGCGTTTGACTTTAATGATGACAATAAATACAAGTTATTTCTCAGTTGGGCTTTTACTACTTCTCCAATCTGCCATTGACAGAAAACATGAAAGCCTTTGCTCTGTTTGTGCTGTAAAGAATCCAGCCCATTTCCTGCTAAATCTAACCCAGTTGAACATGTTGTGAAATACAGTGAGGAGTCTGGTGAATTGCCAATTGATCGCCACACAAATTAAGAAAGGAGTCCTGAACTATCATTTAAACTCTGTGTTCTTAGTAACAGATCAAAAAATAAACTGAGATGTCGCTTTTTTTCTCAAAGTTAATGCAGATCAGGGAGTCATTTATTGCTGGATGAAAGTGACTTTAGTGTATGTTGGTGAGTAATTGTAATCAGTCGTCTTAAAAGCTCAGCTGAAAGCTGCACATACTGCTGGTTGTTATTAGTTGGGAAACAGAAAGTGGAGAAATATCCATTTCTTGAATTCTTGTGTCCTGGGTATTTATTTTGCAGTCCATTAACTGATAACTAAAATTGTCCGGCAAAGTATTTGGCAAAGTTTCTCTAGAAGCTCGAAGAAGCTGGCGCAAACCAAAAATAAACTGGTTCGAATTGAGAATTGTATCACCCTAAAAGCCGCTCATAATTAGAGTATCAAAAAGAGGCTTTTGCTTGTGTATCTCTCTTCCTCTTGTGCTCTATATTCAGCGCTGTTACAACACAAAAGCCTGAGCTGCCTCTGCCACACAAAGACAAGAGGCTACATAAAGGAATTGGAATCGAGGTAGAAAAAGCAAAAAAAAACAAAACAGATACCTTGAATGAAACAGCCACAATAGCCTTAACCTAAAACACAAAAGACAGCCATTTTTGTGTGAAGGAGGGAACTGTGCCACCTCGTCTGCCTTTGGGCAAACGGGTTTTTAGACAAAAGTAGGTTTCTATATTTACTTGTCAAAAAGCAGTCAGTAAACAAACAAGAAATCCCAGGCCTCATGTGGAGCCACATAGACAGGTAATATTATTCTCCTCAAAAACATGCTCTTAGACAGAACAGGATGGAGACATTAGAGACAAAGTAGGAGAGCAGAATGTCATCCAAGCCAATCACTTCATCAATACAATTGGAGGTTGAGTGTTGTTGACTCTGACCTGTCATCAGTGTTTGCCATTGAAAGGAAACATGTTATGATGAGAAAATACAGTTTGAATTCTAAGGTGAAGCCAAAACAGCGCTGCCGTGATTGTCCCCATTTTCTGAAAAAAATGTTCGGACTGACACACAATGATTTTGATTTTCTTTCCTTTAAGGACAGCTATTGCATTGGATTTGTAATAATGGTGCGCATGCCTCACTCTGATGTATTTTCTTCACAGGTATGTTCACTACGTCTTTGATCTTGGCAATGGGCCGTCACTGATGAAGGGTAACTCAGACAAGCCGCTCAATGACAACCAGTGGCACAATGTGGTGGTGTCCCGGGACGCTAACAACGTACATACGCTCAAGATCGACTCACGCACCGTTACTCAGCACTCCAATGGAGCCCGCAACCTGGACCTCAAAGGTAACAGCGAGCCGTCCAGCTCTCGGTGATAGATTCTTGCAGACCAAATTACCACTGACAGGAAATAACTATTCCAGTGTCATCCTTGGTCTGTCCCTTAAGTGTTGTTGGAAGGTGGCCATGAACACATGCCAGCTCAAATCCATCTAAATTAGACCCACTTTCAGGATCACAGTGGCTTGTAGAATATGCCCACTGTACGTCCATTGGTTCTCTTTGTCACTGAGGAATTCTTACTTTTTGTAGTAGAGTGTTTCTAAAAGAGGTTTTGAAAAGTTGGTAAGGTCTTCATTTTTCTCTGCGCATACCTCACAGAAATGACTCGGAAAATCCAAAGCTTACACGAATTTGCACGTGCTTGCTTGAACACATGCTTTTTTTTTAGTGGGGTTTTTTGTTTTCCTGAAATGTTGGACATTTCAGTGCCCAGGACAAACAAAGAAAACTAAATGATGCTGCCAAGTGTCAATGTGCCAAAATAAGCGTGGACAAGGGGTGAAATCAAACTTAACAAAAGCCTAGCAGCCTATCCTGTTCACCTTGTAATTTGATACCTCTTCTTTCAGCAGATGTTGGCTTTACAGGAACAGGGCAATGACACAGCAATATCCTTTTACCGATTGGTATCCCAATATGACCTAAATCCAGCATCTCGGACCAAGGTGAAAAAAACAAAACAAAACAATAACAGCTTATCACTTCATCCTTCTGTGCTCTGCTCTTTTTTGTTTTCACTTGCTTGTTTCCACCAACTGGAAAAAAAAACAGTCACAATGGGTACACTTGACTTTTACCTGCAATATGATGACTATCGTTTGATGGAGACGCCATTACTTCTTTGACTTTAAAATACCCTGCCCTCATGCATCAACTTGAAATAATAGCCATGGTTACAAGGCACTTAAGTGTGAATACAGTATATATCTCTGGTCTGCTGGGAGACTGAGACTGGAAGCTCAGCTAATTGTAGGCTTTAGACCACGAAAGTCAGGTTTTCTGATGTGTTATTTGGATGCTTGAGAGTGGCTGCCTGTGGAGAGGAAGAGTGACAGCATGGAAATAAAAGTAGAGTAAAAAAAAAAAGAGATTACTTACTTGGAAGAAAGACACTAGGATGTTGACAGTGGACAACAGCGGACGCAGGGTAGCATCACCAATGCTAAACTCTTTCAAGTGCCTAAAGATAAGCTCCGGATGATTCACTTTGATTTTGCCTATGTCATCTTCCAGAGTTTGCAGTGGTCTTGAGGGTTGTTGTGTAAGACACATCAGAAGTCAGGGGTGAGGCCCCAGGGCCATCAAAGGCTGCCGGGAGTCAAAAGATCAAAAGGCGCCCCAAGCTTTTTGGGGAAGACATGATTTATTGACAGACTTACGCTTTTTCAGTTTTGTCTATGCATTTGTGGTATGCAAAGTGCAATTAAAAGGGATAATCCTAAGGAGGAGGGGTGCAGAAGAAGGGCACTATGCCAGTGTCCGTACACCGGGTTACAAACAAGGGCCTTGAACACAGAATATAAGCTTTCATGAACTGGAGACACAGTTAGTGAAGAATGTAAAATTATATAAAGTGGTTTTAGAAGTGAGAGATGTAATTAGCAGGCTGGTCCCTCTAAATTTCATGGAGAAAATGCTAATAAAGTGCATCACGCACACGGCCAATTATGTTATTGTCGCATACGCTTTGGAGGTAGAATGTAATCACATTATTTGTGTGCTCATTTCACAAGACTGCGATGTCAGTAGAGGAATCGGTAATTACTAGATATTATGAATGTTTGCTTTCGAGGTTTTTGAACAAGCTACAGCTAATACGTCTAATAAGCTAATATGTATTCATTGCACATTGTGCGATTGATAGATAAAAGCAGTCTCCTGTGTATCCGTGCAGCATATCTACGCTGGTGATCTACAGTAAAAAGAAATAATTGATGTCTGTAATTAGGAGGGTTTTGTTTTTGATTGATTGCTTCTGTCTGGGCTGTTCCAAAGACCGCTGTCAATCAACTCTGGGATTAGACAGGAGAATCATTAAGAGACAGTTAATGAGCATGCTGCTATCCTGCAGGTGTTGGACCATGTTGTTTTGGGTTTGCGTCTCATCCAGGACCATTATCCCCCGTCATCCCCGTCTTCAAGCTCTCCCACCATACACAATCGTGTTGCACTGTGTCCTTTCTACTGTAATCAGACTGCTATACAACCCACCCTCAAGCAGAAGAGAAGAGATACACACCCTCAGCTGTCATTATAGTTTGCAAAATGTAAACATAATCTGTCTCCCCATTATTGGGACAAACACTGTTCTCCAAGCAATACAACTGGTGTTAGCACACTCAGCTTGGGTGATTAATAGACAATTGTACCTCCTTCTTATAAAACACCACCAACCAAGCGTGCGCCGACAAGATCCCTCAGCTGTCCACCACAGAGCCATGCTGCGACAATGGCCCTATTTGCATATTCAACGTTACGCACACGCCATTGAATGATTTGTCTCACAAATGAAACAGAAGGCAGCCGTTTTGCCTTTTCAGTGCCCAATCAGCACAGTGTACATGGCTGGGGAGTAACCCTCCATCTGTGTTATTAATCTGCGAGTCGCAGTTTAGAAACTTCTTCATTTTCTTTATCTGAACAATTCTTGCCTGCAGGGGATGGAGGCTGAGGTAGCTCGGTGCTAGTGGGAAGAATAATAGTTGTAAATCTTGCTCTGGAGGACTTTATTGGGAGAGAAGATGTCTCTATCCTCAATTCCCTCGTCTAATTGGTCATTCAAACCTGGCTCTGTAGTTCTGCTGTGACCATCCCCCTGCCAAAATATCATACACAGCTCAACACTGTACTGCCATAACACTAGAGCAAAGCGCCAGACCTATACATGTGTATAGGTGAAGAAAGACCCTTGACAATATATAAACATGCATATATTTCGCCGAACACGATGGGCGGAATTTTTCTTCTCTCTTACATTTGCGTACACACAGACACATGTGCTATGTACACTTTTCTGACTGTTCAGCAGTCACACACAAAGCTTTGCAAATCAAACAGAAGAAATAGCAACAATAAGCCATTTCTCACAATCTCTTTGCTCTGTTTTAACACCATTTCTGCCTGCATTTCAAAGAAAAAAACCCAATTTTTCAAGCTTTATCTGTGTAATTACCCAGAGAAAATGGGGAAAATGGGTTTTGTGCTCTCCGTCTTTCGTCTCTTTGTTTTTTGGACAGGCAAAAAATCTTCAAGGCATCCCTCTTTGTCAGCTAAAGTATGGTGAGGGAACAACACACACAGCCCCCGAGGATAGTGATGAGAGGATCTGGTTTTGTAGAGTGAATGCAAGTCTCAGAAGAAGACATGTTGAACATACTCCATACAGGGAATACGTCATTCCTGTTGACAACCTGCAGAACACGGTGATACCAAGTTATTACCATGTTATTGCCCTGAAGTAGCTTTGATGACTTTACAGTGCACCACAGTATAAAAGGATCCTCATCAGATATGCTAGAAAAGCTTTACAATATGATGGTATAATATAATGACACAGAATTTGTACTTCATGCACCTCATGGTCAGCAGATCTGACTCCAGCCTTAGTCGTAGCTGACTAAAACTATTGTTCAATGTTATGCTCAAAAAGAGTGGAGGGAGAGAAAGAGTGTCCCTCAGTCCATATACGCATGTTTCACTAGCGTTGTACATTATCATCAAGCTAGGACTGCTTGTTCAGGTCAACTTGTTCTCACTTCGGTCATAACAAATTTCTTTGGACGCTCTGTCACTTACAGGGCAGTAAGTCTGGAGCTGCGTACCTATTCAGATTGTCACAGACAAAATCAAAAGACCTTCACAGAGCATCTAAAACAGCATCTCTGAAGCTCTGAAGCTCTAAAGCTCTGAATGAGAATGCCAAAACACAATTGGCACCTGCCAGTACCCGTCACATTTCCTTAAAAATTCATTGATTCTATTCATCTAATCATCTGTTATGTCCCTTTACAGTATCTGTCTTGGAATCTCAGCTGCAGGTTTTAAAATGTTTTTATTTTGGGGATCTTATGACTGCCTAAGATGTTGACCGATGTGGGAACCTATACCCTATACAGTATAAATTGTTATCCGCTAACAACATGCTTCCCCAGCTGCTACTTTGCACCAGTAAAAATTTTGGTAATTGTCACTTAATAATTCAAAAGCGATGAAGGGATTTCCTTCATCAAACACGTCCCCTCAACCTCTGCAGGAAAGCGTCAAACAGCCTGTTGTTTGATGCTTCGTATCGCGAGGGCTGCTTTGCCTGTTTCAGTAGTGCTTTTTGATAGTTTGCCACGCAGATCTGATGGGGGATTGGTTTCATTATTTCACATTTATTGTGTGAAATGTTGCAACTGCTAACTACAGTGCAAGAAAAATAAATATTTTTTCAATACTAAAACATGTTTTGTGCTTGCCAGGTGTTACTCGTAGCATTTTAATATTAGTAATTACCATGTTCAGTTTGAGGCTTCAGTATAATTACCAAAAATAAACAAGACCATCACCCAGGAGACAAGCAGCCTCTTCTGGGGAAGATTGCGAGGACAATTAGCAGCATCCTCTTTGTGACAGGAAGCATTAGGCTACATATAATATTTCTTCATTTTGAGGAACACTTGCACCAGTAATACCACTTGAGGTGGACAGAGGCTAGTTGTCTCCATTTGTTTATGCTAATTATACCAATGTATCACAATTAATTTAGCAATGATATATTAATTCATTAGACATACAGTAGCACCTTAAACCAAGGACTCTTAAGGTTAATTGGTGAATGTTCTCTGAGTAAAGCCAATGAGAATATGTGTCCCTCGCCATACCTTGTAACATTTTTTATCAATTGATGGTGCTACCATAGCAAAGTACTTCTCAACAAATGTCCGTAGGAGTTTACACTATTAGTCATTGTTGCATTATTTACATAGCAACACCAAAATGTACTGTACTGAACTTATAATGGGATTACAAATTAAAATGCAGTTTCTATATTTCGAGAAGAAATATTTATGTGGGAAATTAGTGATTGACCTCTCCTAGGCCACAACAGTAACATGCAAATTCTTAAACTGGAGCAAAAAGCGATCAAAGTTAGTCAAGCAAACAAAACAAAACTGCATGTTTTAGTGAATGTCTGGTGTTGCAGTACTGTTCTGTTTGCATCTTGCACTTTCCTTGTAAAGCTGAAGTTGAAGTTGACGGCGCTGGTTATGTGGAAGAGGAAGGAAACACAAACACCCATTGCCCTGAGGGGAATACACTGTTTTACTATGCAGAGAACATGACAATGTCAAAGATATTAATGTCATTATTAAATACAGTGATGGGAAATGAGGAATAGCAACAACAGTAGAATAAATCTAAAAGCGAGTTTTTCAGGTTGAGGGAAAGCAGGGAGGAGGAATAATTTCGCGTACAATATTCAGACAGTGCCTGTCCCTTCCTTTTGAAGATGCTTGCTAATGAGGCATACTTGCTCAGAATTGTAAAGAGATGACATTGAATATGTTCCATTTTTCAACAAAAGCAGAACAAATTGAAACACAATGTGGAGGAGAGGTTTGGCAAGGGAGAGAGAGGAGGGGAGAAAGACAAACAGGTACACACACTTTAACAAGCTCTGCTCTTGCCAGTGGTAAAATTGAGATTAGCCACAGCATTTCTTTCTTCTTCTTTCTGGTTAATATCAGTGTCTGACAAACCAAGCAAAGGTAGCTGCTAATCGTGCCACAATACTAAAACCGCTTCATACCTCATAGCAGACCAGGTACAACACTAACTCTAATCATTGGGGCTGTTATCAGGACACTTAAAGTTGGTGTTAGAATTTACAAATTGGTAACCAAAGCACCATGTTGTCTTGGTAATGCAAGCTGCTCTCCTTTTACATTACAATATCAGCAAAGAAAGTCAACACATATTCAGCAAAATAATATTTGTTCTTTGATTTTGTACGGTGCCATCTAAAGCAAGCGCAAGATGTAGCCTTCACAACAAATACTAATATTACAAACCACGTCAAATGAATAGGCCTGAGTGTATGTATTGCACAGGTAAACATCTCAATCAAATTAGTCTCAGCGGCGAAAAGAGAACAATCGTCGATTTATTTATTTATTTATTTGCATGTAAACGCAATCAGTTGTTTAGCAGATGACCGTGATTACGCCAGCTCTTGCTGTGTGTGTTCTATTCGCTCTATGGATTTTACCACTTACTGTGTGAACACCTACTTTGTGACACCACACACATGCAAAAGTGACCCAAGACAAAACTAATTAGAGGGTTGTCATTGTGAGGTCTACATTCACTTTGCTGGCAAACACTGTCAAGAAATAGCTTTAGTATGTATGTATGTACAGTATTTGGTGAAATTGACTTCTGCAAAACAGAGTGTTGTACAGGTACAACAGAGATTTCTGAGAGAGAAATAGCACCAAATGGAAACCTTTTATTTAAGGCACATTTATGCAAATATTTTCTGAAGGAACATAGTCTCTTTGCAGTTACAACACTGTAGAGGAACTGTATACTTATGTACATATATTCATGCCTGCGACCCACCTAATTCTGGTTGAGTCTATAGCCAGTAAACAACTTCAGGACAACTTGGTCAAAGGCAGCTCACCAGAGTATACTTTATGCATCTATAACCCAGACTCACATAGCAAATGCACTGTCTCCATTTTAAATTTCATTGGAAGCAGAGACTTATTAGGTTTCCAGAAGTTTTTCTTTTCTTCTTTACCAGCTGTTTATCTCCAAACAAAATTGCTTGACACTCCAGATGTTGAGATCATTAGGGATATCAGACCTGTTAAGATTACCAGAACATTATTCAGTCCTGGGGTTGGGCAGGTTTTGATCAGTGACATCTTAAATGTTAAAATTATGTGTTGACATGGTAGTGACCATGCACAGCCCTCACCTTTGCTAGCTTCCAAACTGACCACAAATCATCAAATCCAAAACACACGGACGAGTGGCCCTCAAAATTCGACAGAATGCTATTTCCTCATCTCCTCATGCATCCATCCATCCACCCACTGACTTTTTTCAATGCAACAGACCAGTGGTTCTACTTTGAGCTCTTTCTGGATATCTTATCCCCTGACCCTGTCAGTAAGGATGAGGCTAGGCCACTTGTGAAAGGAAACTTTAGGCAACCTGATCCGCAATATCATATTTCAGCTGACTATGCAAAGCTCATGACCATAGGTGAGGGCTGGAATGTAAATTAACTTGCCCCCAGCCCTGGTGTCATCGGACTGGATACTCTGTATTGCTTGGTTGCATCAGGTGCAGGTTCGCAGGGGATCCTTGGACAGATTCTCCACACCTTTAGGCTTTTTCACACTCCTTCCACACCTGAATTTTTGCTTCTGGGACAAAAAACCTGCAGTCCTTCTGCCCTGCTGGTTCCTCTCTGCCATTTCAGGAGTTCCCTGAAAGGCCTCCCTCTTTAGGCTGATGGCGTCCCACTGCTGGTGTGCATCAGCAGCTCCCACCTCTTTTGCCTTATTATATTTCATCGTAATGTTAATGTCATACTACATACATACATATCCACCATCCTCTTGAGTACACTGGCACCAATGCATTAACACTTTTCACTTACAGGTATTCTAAGTGAACCTTTGTCAGGGTTGATGTAAAACATAATCTTTTCATCCTCTGACAATATACACGCATTGTTACATCCTCAGGGTTTTCCTGTTGTTACATTATGCTGTGTGGAGAGGAAATGTCAATACCATAATGCCAGGGTCTACTCCATTATGTAAGAAGAATACATTTCTCTTCTCCCTCTCTTTTGCCTCTTATTGTCACCCTCCTCCGTAACGTCACCTCAGTGTGAATGGCCTTTAAAGTCAGCATCTCTGGAGCCACAGTAATGAGAGGACGGTGAAGATGTGTCAAGTGAAGGACAAGACAGCATTGTGATCATATTGAAGAAATGCATTGTTCAGCGGTGGAAATTGAAATCTATTCATTTCTACTTCAGCCACCAAGGAAACAGCACAAAACATAATTCGAATCTGGAGGCAAAATACTGCAACTGCTGTGCTGTACAGCGCCGATTACGTCATTCTTCTGAAATTTTCTTGACCTTGTAATCTTTAGAAGAGTATACTGCTTTGGCTTAAAGAGCTTTGATTGTTACAATGCTTCAAGGTCTTTTTAAGCTCACACTCAAGCTGGAAAGCAATCTCAAATGTCTACGCCAAACGGAAACCATTGTGGAGGTGTTTCAACATACAGCTTCTCTAGTGGCCACTAGGTGCTGGCTCCATGAAACCAGTGTGTTGAATTCAGTGAAAAAAATCCTCCAGTGTCTCTCTCGTAAATGCCAACAGCTAATTTTACCCCCACTGTGTTTTGGCACTTTTATCAATACTCTTTTATGACAAAGATGTGAAGGTTTAAAGCGAGGTGCCGGGGGCATGTTTACTTCATTGGTGTCTGAGCCCATCAGACACACACATTGTGGAGCCACCTAGGCTCCTTACATTTAGCTAAAACTGTGGCTTTTCTGCCAAGATGCTGTGTTTTTTTTCCCCATGGGTTTATGTTGCACATGCATTAACCAATGTGCATAAACCAATCAGACTTTTTCAATGTTAATATTCTGAAAAAGCACAATATACCGTAATTTCTTGTAGTGTCAAGAGAAGGACACACTGGTAGTCTTTTAAAATTTGTTTCAAATTGATTTTAGGACTGCGCCATATAATGTGATATAATGTGCATGCAAAGCATGATGTACATTTCAGTTATTATAAGAAAAAAAGTTATTATATGCTATTATTCATCTACACAGTTCATAAAGGAAGACACAAGTGTTCCAGCGTCCCCTTGAGTCTTGTTAGCGCAAAGTGTCGTGAGCTTGAACAGTGAGCCAGGTGTGGAAGTAAGGTTTTGATTGAAATAGGATGCTGTTGGACAGAGAAAAGTGAGAAATGTCAGTTTGGGTGTGTGTGTCTGTACCTGTGTTTACAACGTGTGCACTTTATTCAATTTCCTCTGTAATACTGCCTCAGTTTGCACCTGGTGTAGAATTGTGAATGACAGAGAGGGAGGAGGCAATGTAATAAAGATCTGCCAAAGCAGCGGCTGACACCATTTGCATAATAATAACTAAACAAATCACATGCAGCATAACTGGATTAGCACCCAACGTCAGATAGTATAAATGTCTCAAGCAGTTTCTCCAGCCTCTTGCACAGCCCCTCTGCATTGGAAGCTTTACGAGGGTGAAGACAGTGAAAGCAGTTTGGGAGAGATGTGGAGTTCATCCACGCTGCAAATTCTTTTAATTTATCATAATCTACATCACCAGCACAGAGGGTGATGTTACCGTCATCAGCGTTCTCATCTTCCTCATAATTAATGTTTTCAATCAACAACACCTGTTCTTAACTATTAAAATGAAGCAATCAACGTTTAATCAACGTTATCAGACGTAGTGCCACAGTAGTTTAACCTACAGCATTATCAAGTAAACAAATAAACCTTTTTTACAAACCACCTCTTGGTTATACTCACTTTTTATGCAGTCAACTGACAGTTGTTAATAAGTCAATATGGCAACATCAAATGTCATGTCAACTCATAGATATAAATCAGCCTGAATGTATAGGTCCTTTACACAGTCCTATAAAGCTTCACCTTCCTTTCCAGATTCTTTTTGTTTCCTTTTTATTCTTTTTTCCTCCCATGCCCTTCTCTATCCCCTCTATTTCTCTGCTCAGTGTCAGTGCTCTCAATAAATGATGGTCTAGGTAGCTTGAGTGCCGCAATAGAGCAGTGTGTTTTAGATTTTTTTTTTCTCCCACAGACCTGTCTTACATTACAATTTACTACAGCATTAATCAGAGCTTTGGCCATTTTCCCACTCTCCCTTCTCCCGCTTCATCTCTCCCTTTCATCAAAAGCCTTCTTCACCAGAGGTGGAGCCCTGATAGAGACGGCGCTTCTTCTGAGTATATTCGTGTGTGTATGTTCACACATACATGCTTGTGTGTACAGTTTATGCTCAGTGCTGTTTGGTATGACCTCTCTGCAGACTCAACTTGTCAAATAACTCCTTTAAATGAAATTTTAAAAAATGAAAATGTATAAAACTGAGATAAATTGCAGGATAATGTTAAATAGTGATGAAATTAGAAGTCTCTAAATTGAATACAGTCAATTGCCTGAAAAATTAACCAACAACAACATTTTTAATAATATATGACCCGGTATTTTAAGTCAATTATCAAGCAAAACTGCCAAACAATCAGTTAATTGAAAAATTAATCAATAACAAAAACAACTGTAAATTACAGTCCTAATGTGAGTTTAAATTTTTAAATGTCAAATGCTGTTAATGAGTAACATGTTCACTTGTTGAAATCATAGTGTTGTGGGATATGTCAGTTTCTTATCTTCAAAACACCTTATAATTGGTGAAAAATATGACAACATTTTGTCCCATTTGACCTATGCAGGTACATTATGCATATAGAAATTGCAACGACATTACATTCTAGCATTGCACATGTGACTAGCTGTTGGATTAGCTAGCAGGTAACAATTCATAATAAGAACAATTTAACATAAAGCAGTTGTTAACAAAGCATTTCATATGTGTTTGTGAGGAAAGGCAAACTAAACGAAGCCCATACACGCAGACTTTATTAAATTTTCCTCCATGCAAACAAAAGGCCAGAAAAGAGGATGGCAATTAAACCCTCTACCCTGTCTGTACAATAATGATGCCTTATAACCTCTCTCCAGGCAGATGGGCCAAGAAAATAAAAATAGTTTTCAATCACTGCCTGGCAAAATGTAGAATGGCTCTTTTTGGACAAGAAAATAAACAGGGAAAAGACAAAATATATCATTATGTACAAAACATGTACAGAAGATGTTTTTTGAGAAAAAGGTAATCGGTGAAAAATAGAGAAATAAAACAATTCTGAAGTAAGAAATATTGGAAATTGATTTGGATTGCTTAACACCAGAAAGGCTACAAGAAGTGGCATTGATCCCCTGCTGTTTCGGTTATAGAACCTTTCAAATTGTCACTCCACTTACTTTTTTTTGATTTTCAAAATTACACTAAAGAATAATGAAAATAAATTTAGCACAGCCAATTGGAGGTTTATTTAGGAGAGATTGGGACTGGCTTCATCCCACGTCAGTCATAAATCCCTGGGGCCTCATTAGCTGGCCTGTACTCACCTGGCGGGGGGGCCGACTCGTAATAATGCCCCCTGATGAATGTGATATTGTCAAGTGTATTTGTTTATTTTCCACACTCCCAGGTCCCCTTCTCCATCATCTCAGGAAGATTGAGAAAGAGAGGTTGAAAGGGGGAAAGCCAGCCCTCAGCAGTGGGATTCCTAAAATAGCTCAAGACAGACGTGTATTTTTTGGGGCCAAATCCAAGCGAAAATCGATGATTTCATGAAAGTTATTTTTATAGAATTATAGATATTTAATTTGTAAGTATGAATGTGTCTCTCCTTTGTTGAACATTGGAGTAAAACTGCAGAGCTGTTCAATGGACTTTGAATAATAGAATAACTGCTAGGACACGGTGACAGCAGTGGATTTTACTGCAGGATATGGCTACATTGGCTTACTCACAGCTGGAATGTCTTTGTTGAGATCAAACTGATTTAGATGTAATATCTCACTACTTCAGCTTCAGTGGACCAACTCCAAATAGTGTCACCTGAAGACATCATCAGTTCAACAGTGCAGTCTGCACACAGTCAACTTCTGCCAGTTTTAACAGGTGCAATGAAAACTAGACCAGTAAAACACTCGGATAACAGGCCTGAACAACTGTCATTTGCACCAGATATCATTTAGGGTAGAGTCGAGTTAAGCAAAGAGAGAGGGATAGGAAGGGGAAATAAAGAAAGACAAGGTGAGCTCAAAGAGAGAGGGTGGAAAATGAAAGGGCAGGGAGATGAGTACAAATATGGGGAAAATGGACAGTAAAAGATAGTGACCGAGTGAAGTGAGGAAAACTCAAGTGTGGTAGAAATGAGAGAGCGCCGCCAAGGCAAAGCGAAAGGACACTGTATACGGAGTGACATTTCATAGAGAGAGAATGGAAGCATGAAAGTGTGTAATGATGCCTGTCTGTGTCACCACGCAATCTTTCAGAAAGTGTCACCAGCAAGCACTGGCACATATTCAGAGCCCTCTCAAGGACTCCCATTCTAACTGATTGTGTGTTTGGGTCCATGAAACGTCATGGTGGCAAACAGTTTTATTCTTTGTTTTAGAAATTACAAAATCAGGTATTTTTTTCCCCTCTAAGGTAGATTTACGTCCCTGTGGGGAAATTATGGTTGCAGCTTGTATAATTCTAATACAGCAGGCTACAGTATGCCATAAATGATTATAGAGCAGCGAAGAGACTTAAGATATGCAATACATCACATAAAAGCAAGCGTTGCAGTGCTAGTGTGTAAATACCAATGATTTCTCGTTATGATATTAATGTTCACTGAATTATTCGGTCACTGGACACATTAGGCCCTGGAAACCTACAAAATTCCCTATTTTTCTGCAGTTGGGTGGATTCTGTCGAAAACAGTATACTGTTGCTATCAGTTAAGTGATAATGCATGACGAGAAGACCTATTAGATGAAAATACTGGATGAGGTAGAGGTGTCTAGTCTGTTTTTTCCAACTCATTTGTTTACATTTAAACCAAGTGTTTTGTGTTTAATATATCTTGCACGCTAGGTTTGGGCGGTATCATTTTTTAGGGTTAGTCATTGTCAAGTCATTGTGGCATGTATGACATTGTCTAGCCTACAGTGCTGTTTGTCTAATATGCAATTAGCCTACTTAGACAAGTCTTGCTGGATTTACTTATGGCCCATAGAATACTGAATAGATAGCGCCCTTCTTACATAGATTCAGCATACCTTGCTGGACGACCCGACGACTTGTTGCCGAGGCGGATACCGACACATCAGTGGGCTGAATGGAGATGACGTGCGGGTGGTGGTGGCAGACTGGCAGTTTGAATAAAATCATGTGGCTAATAAACTGCTCTTGTAGTTGGAAGAAATCATCTCATGTGAAGAACAGTCATATACACATACATATAGACAGACAGATATTCCTTCCTTTTCTATGATGCTGCTACAGCGCCACCTATTAGCCAAATGGCACCAAATTTGTCATGGACACTCAGACATCATATCTACATATGTCCACTAAATGTGGTTGCAATAGCACAAAGCATTCAGGAGATATGACAGTTTTCGTAATGTAAGCTCTGCCCACAGCATTTGAGCAAACTTTGAGGGCCAGCTATAGCAAAACTGTATGGAATATCAAAACTCTGGAAAAGTCACTTTTTCCAGCTTGGTCCAGAGATGTTTTGTACCCAATTTAGTGACGATTGTTCAAAATTTGTAGGAGGAGTAGCGGAAAAACAGATTTGGACAAAATTCAAAATGGCGGAAAATCAATGTAGACGCAATAGATAGATAGACGGATAGATTTGTCTGGGCCCACAGAATCCAGGAAAAAAAAATTTGTTTCTGAGACTTACGGTTCAAAAGTTACAGGCCAAAACGTAAAGTTTGTTGGTATAGCGCCACCATCTGGTCAAAATTCACCAAATTCGACACTGCACTTCCTTGGGTCCTCAGCAATATACCTGCCAAGTGTGGAGTCGATCACATGAACAATTGTCGAGATAATTGAAGGACAGACAGACAGAAAGACAGACAGGCAGACAGAGATTCCTCGCATTTATAGTAAGATGACTAATTTTAGGCATGTAATAATTCTCACACAACATGCTGCAATGCAAAAACGGTAATTAGTGCATGACATACACAATGAAATCATTAGTCACTCAGTCATGCTTAAGCAATACTTGTGAACGGCAAACTGTAAGCAAACAAGGACTTTAATATTGATGAGAAATTGACCAATAACTTATCAATATGTGCAAAATATATGCGGACACAGTAAATCTTACCTCATTTTAATCGTTTGATGTTGCTGTTTACAGATTTCTCTCCCTCAGCTGCCTACACTGAGAGAGTTTGAGGAAGAGGGAGAGAGAGAGAGACTTTGAAAATGTATTGCACCACCTGTGGTTACAATAGAACTAAGAGAGAGCGAGCATGCACCTGTTATTGAAAACGTCACTACAGTATCAAATAATTACAGCTTTAGTTGCCCTCAGTCTTTTTTCCTTGCAGAATTCAAAACATTTCTTTCTATACCGTTTGTTTTCAGATACACACACAACCAAAACATAGAGACACAACACACAACATAATTATATAACTTATGATTTAGCATCAGCAATTAACGCGCAAGCAGCGTCAACATTTATTCCCTACACCAGTCGTCTTGTTGTGGCGTCTTTGCGGCTCTGTAATTAGCAATCACACAATCTTCCTGCTGGCTGCCATTGTCCCAGCCCTGCCTACAACACACACCACCACTGCCTAACAGTCATTGATTTGCACAGCCCACAGCATATTATGTGTGTGTGTGTGTGTGTGTTTGTGTTTCTCATCAGCAATCATTCAATCTTTGTCAATTAGAGCCAGCATGAGAGCGAGGCAACACAAGCAACGGAGAGAGGAGAGAGCGAGGACTCGAGAGGGAGGCAGAGATTCTTAATAGAGCATTTAATGAAAGTTAATGGTCGGCTTTGTGTTCGCCAGGGAATTGGCAAGAGGGAGCTGATTATTGTTTAGAGATGAGACCAAGCATTGTGCATTCATGGCCTATTCTTATGATCAAAGTTCTCTTAATGATGGATATAAATTATGTGTATCACAGTATTGTTAGATATGGGCAAAGACTGCAATACCATCACTTCACCTGGGAGCCAATTACAGGCCAGGATGAAATACAGATCTTCTCTTGAGTTGACAAGGTGTACTGACCGAATAAAAGCTTAACACTGCTATTGGACTTGAACACTGTATCTCCAAAAAAGTAAACTTTTCCACAATAGGCAATATCCAAAACTCCATTATTTTTCTATAGAAGCTGAAGCACTTGAGACATTAAACACCATTTGGATGTTAAGATGGGTGCCATGGGTCTTAGACCTGTGAAATTCATCCCCCTTGCAGATAACTCAAAGATAATGAAAACAGTGAAATTGGAGCTATGAGGTTTTCTCTTGTCTGGTAGTGGCTAGTTTCTCTGACCAAGTGATATATATAACACAGTCAAGGGATTTACACATTGCTCCTCTAAGAAAATGCTAATATTTTTCAGTCAGTGCCTCTGTTTGCTAGAAATCAAAGTTGTAAGTAGCCGTCACAGGTCCTGAGGTCATCCACCGATCTCTCCGATGACTCACGTACAGATCGGCAAAAGTGGATGAGGTTTTTGCACCGTGGAAGATAAATTAAATCTTCATAACAGAGATCTATATTTTATTTAAGAACCCTCTGAAAACCTTGATTATCCAGTGTAAATGTTAAGTCGGTGTGCTCTTACGGATTGTGCTGTCAGAGGCTCTCTAGGGTCCCCGTACCACCGCATCCCACCTCCTTCCATTGGCCCCTGAGAGGTCATTATGGTAACCGTGGAGATGTGGAGGTGGTGGGTCTCTGGCGATGTCTGGGAGGCTGTAATTGGTCCCGTCTTGTGGATCGCTCTGAGCTCTTCAGCAGAAGCAGGCATTCATCACTGCTGGGAGAGGGGAGCCGGACCAGGACACAGTTTCTGGCTGGGAGGAAAATGGTTACTCATCGTTTTATCCTGCCCACTCTGGAAGAGTCCCAAAAAACTGCAGGCCGAAAAACGTAGATCAAGCTGTGGAAATGGCAAAAACACATCTTGTAGCACATTGAAATATCTTTCTTATACATATCACTGATCACTAAGTATTACTCACAAAACAACAATCCACAAGCACTAAGTCAACACTAATAATAACACTAATATCAACACTAATAATAACACTAATATCAACACTCAAAACATTGTTTCTTTTTTTCCTGTTTTGTAAAATGCTTAACTAACACCATCATTGTGTAATGAGAAGTACACAGCAACTTATAGATGTGACCAAAAGATGAGTCAGCGTTTTTTGGGGTTATTTATCAGATATCTCTGTGGAAAAACAAACCTTATTTAATGAGTGAGCAGCATTTTCTGTCAGCAAATCTAAAAAGGGTATATTAACAAAAAGAGCTTAATGCTCTGTTTAATTTTGTGAAATATAATTTTTCTACAGTATAAATAAAATCATACATAAAAAGTTTGAGTCAGATCACTCAGCTGCATGTAGTGCCACTTGGATCAGCATTAGGTATGACCTGAATTCCTCACATGCTAAGGCTGCTAGCAGCTCTTAGGTGGTAGGAACTGGAACCTCCACAGTAAACATCCCCAGAGACACTGCAGCCATGTCGCACTTAAAAACAAGGTAGACAAGCTGTAATGTATGCTGCGGCACAAACTGTTAATAGCCCAAATGAACAAGGAAGTCAAAACTTTACCCAAAGAAATCTGTAATTCAAATTAAAGTATTCAACTCCAAACTGAACACAATAAGAGCCCAGTCCTCTGAGTGGGTGTGTGTATGTGTGCTGCATATTTATCCGTTTTCTGTAGTCTTTACTCCACTGAAAGAAAACAAAACTTGCATGACTAATTTTTACAGTACATCTGGCGCAGCCCTCCCTCTTCTCTTGTCCACTCCAGTTATGCAGTCATGCAGTGGAATCTCACGCATGCCGCTGACTTCTGCAGGAAATGCACTGTTTGTCCTTTTGAGATCAACTCCGCACCGATAATTTCATATTTGCTAAATGGTTCTTGCAGCCGCGATTTCAGGACATCACTCAGTCAGACAGCTAATGAATTTGTTATATTGATTATAATGCCCGCGAGCCCTGGCTGGGAAATATGAAGTGTCAAGTACGCATTAATTCTAGAGGGAAGTTGGCAAACATCATTGACTCATTCCATTACACAAAGTCCACATATAATTGACCTTGTGGCTCCATGTTTCTCAGAGGACTCAAGTTTTTCTGAGGAGGAAGGTTTTCTGATGGTCCTGTATTTGTAGCAGGATCTCGCCCTTTTGTGAAAGGTTTTGCGAGATTGTTCATTTTATGCCTACTTAAAGATAAAGGGTAAAGTAGGAGTTCGGATGACGAGAAATGCCTGAAGCATTTCAAACTGTGTTTATTCATATGCTCTTACATCAAAGGCCTCTTTGTGTTTTTCATAATTTCACTTGGCATTTTCTTCGCAACACCACAGAACAGAGGGGCTGAGAGAGGGAAAGAGAGAAAGGGAGAGAAAATAATTGGCCTTAAAAGTGGATGGATATTTCCTTTTATGTTGCAATGTAAAGAGACGTTAATTGTGCTTGAGCGCCGAGCTATCCCAAAACTCAGCTTTATCATAATGCTGAGGATTCACAAATTCTGTTCCCTTCTCGAGAAAGTGCTGCTGTGTATATTCTGCTCTTCTCCCAGAAGAGCACAGTATATGGACAGGCTCATGGAATAAATCTTTCCAAGCATCAACTTTCATTTCCAATGCTTCGGGCTTGATGCTGTACAATCTATTCATGTCAACTGTGAGTTAGTGTTTTGAATCATGTAATCATCAAAACATGTTCTTAGCACCTTGGCGATGACAGACATTTTGTCAGGGGACGTCTCTCAGGAGCACACCTCCCCACGTTCACACAGCTTGGCTTTAAAATATTAATTCTGTTGGTGGTCTCTTAGTGACTGTAATGGTTACTGTCTGCTATGTGCATCTGGTATTACACACCTTCACAGTGCATCAGCAACAAACTGCACTCTACAATATGTGATTCACAGGAACCCCATATACCCACAAATGGACTTGCTCACCTAGCCTTAAACAACAGCAACACTAAGGAGACATTTTATATTGAGGAAATTAATCAGGAAGATGGAGCAAAACAAGCACAGACTGTGCCGTACACAGTATCAATAAGATGCGTAGAGACGTAATTATTTCAGCGTGATCTCGGCCTTGTACCCTTGTTGATCGTCACTCTTCTCCTCTATGTGGAGTACATTAAAGTTCATGTTATTCGCATGTTAATTAACATTTGAAAATGAACTGTTTATACATGAAAAAGCAGATGTGAAAAAAGCACAAACTGAAAAAAAAAATAAAGGTTATACGTTGTGGCTGTGATTTCAGTGTACTAGAATTGTGTCAACATGACATGAGCACTAGCTAATGAATGCAGGTAACTGAATTAAGTGCTGTTTGGGCTAAGGCTTCGGTCGTGGTCAAGTAGGACCGGCAGGTTTAAATTTGTTGTGGTCCCATCAGTTCTTAGAATATCGTTAGAATTAGGGATCGAGTCTGGATTTGAGGCGGATGTATCCATGCATCCATAATATCCATTTCTAATATGGTGATACTGCATGGGGTGATACTGCAAATACAGTTGTATTTTCATAGCTATGTCCAGCAGTGGTCCATTTACAGTAGAGTATTTGAAATATTCATAAATATATACATATATAATATTTATTTATTGACCAATCAATCTTGTGGTTAACAGAATATTACAACAATAACAACAACAACAACAACAAAAAGATTAATTATACTCAGGATTGCAGTGATGCGAGGTGGAAAATATTCCAAAATAAAAAGTCTGTAGTATCATTAAGCCCCCTTTCTGCTCCCTTACCCTGACATTTTAACTTTTGTTTTAATGTTGAACTTATGTATTCATTATCTCACTATTGGGTTGTTTTATTTTACCCTCCCTAATACCGATATATACTGTATTAATGTTGTTGTCTCTGTTTAATGTTTCAATAAGTATTAAATGAAAGTGGATGTATGTATTTTGTATAAAAATGTCACTGAATATTTTCATATGTTAGGGTGTCACATAAGTGATGAATGCTGTGCACGGGTAATCAGAATTCTTTGTAGACTGATAAATATGTAATCTTTTGCAGGGGAGCTGTACATCGGTGGCGTGATAAAGAACATGTACAGCAATCTGCCCAAGCTGATTGCATCCCGGGACGGGTACCAGGGCTGTCTGGCCTCGGTGGACCTGAATGGGAGACTCCCTGACCTGATCGCAGATGCCCTCCACAGGGTGGGCCAGGTGGATCGAGGCTGTGATGGTGAGTCGGGGAAGCAGCTGTAATAGTAATAGTCAAAGTCATGTGTAATTTTCCATTTCAAAAGTAACAGTACTTAGCTTAATACCCAATGTGTGTTATACTTTATTGTTATACTTTAACTATATTTCCATAATTACTAAGTACATCCATCTAGTGTTCAAAGGTAAGGATCAATCACAATTATCCATCCTGTGAATCAGCGGGGGGAATCTAATGGCATTGATTTCAAGTGTTCGTGTTATCATCCAGTGTATAATCCAGTGTTCTTGCTATTAGTGACAATACTGTCTCGCAGAGAACGGCAACTTTTCAACGATTTCTCATCAAGGGTAACTCAGTTTGAGAAGATGACAGATAATTATATGGAGAACAAGCTGGCAGTGGGGTCGGAATCTGTTTTTTGTACAATTTAATTTCAATGTCATTTAGACATGGAGATAAAAACACCATTGACAACATTGTTTACTAAATGTTTTAGATACTTTAGCAAAGATCTCACGACCTAATTACACACGAGGCTGCGACTTGCACGGAGCTTTTGGTAAAGACGCACTAGTGCAGTAATTCGGTGCATTTGTATGTGGTTGTTATTCCCTGAGTTACACCAGTAACCACGGCCAAATTCTCAAAGCTCGGGGCAGTCTTTACAATCTAAGCCCCTGTCCTCTGTATATCCTCTTGATTGCCCCATAAAACCTGCATGAGGGAGGTATCTCTTTCCTCTAATGTTATTGTCAGAGTGGCTAATCTCAGCGACACCCCACCCTCATTGGCTTCTGCCTCATCAATCTTACATCAGTTGTGTTTTTACCTCTGCTGTGCGCAGTTCGCCACCATGTCTCAGGCTGCATGGCTCCAGTGTCGGGTAGTTAATCCTGAGAATAACAGTGGATTTTGACTTTAGCATTTTCCCTTCCACACCCTCCCCCTCCACCATGTCTCAATAGTGTGCTGAGTGTCGGAGAGCACAGACTTGATTTCCCTGAGGGCCGCACTGGCCGACTCGATGCGGCACTGATCTACCTTTTTTTCCCCCCCTCGATCCCCAACGCTGCTACTTCTGCCAGCCAGTCTTATTACCTGCCTACAGTTATACGCCACAATTACTTTGCTCCAAACACAGTTTAAAACTGCATTAAGCTATCCCATTGACTGCTGCAGGCACCCAAAATGGATGCTAATACTAGTTAATGATTGGATATGCCAGGGAGCTGAGCAGTTGTAATTGACCAGTTTTGGAAGGGTGGACATTTTTGACAAATAATGGTATACCTACCCCTGAGGCTGTTGCAAATCCATGTATTCCCTTGTTAATATTACAGGAATAGATCAAAAACAATTTTCACTACTTATCTAATCTACTATAATCAAATTCAGAATGTTATTTCTTGCCATGTACAGTACCTGAGAAGCCAAATGCTGACGTCAAATCATTTCAATTACAACTTTTATATTTAATAGTTATCTAGTGTTGATTCATCTTCTCCAACAACAACAGTGATAGCAATGGTAATGAAGATGACTTTTCCCAAATGCAGTGCTGTCCTGGGTATGGATCACTGCCAAAGTCCTGACCGACTTGGTTCTGAGGTCATTGTTAGCTCGTGGACTGGGGATACAGAGTGGCCAGAGGTGGCTGCTCGTCCGATCTCTCTAGACCTAAGGCCAGACAAAGGGCAGAACATTGAGCTCGCTCTTGTAGCTCTCCACTGACTCAGCGGATCACAACAACAAAGAACAAGACGGGGAAAAGAGAAGGAGACTGAGACTGAGACAGAGAGAGTTGAAGTGCAGGTACATAAACAGTGGTGCTGACTCACTGCAGCTGAAGAAGGGAGGCACAAGAAAACAAGGCCAAAAATGTGGAATGGAAAAAAACATCTATATGCCTAAAATAACCCACACTAGCATTAGTAGTTCCGAAAGTAGGAGCTTGGATAATTGTAGCTGCAGAGGCAGCAGCAGCAGCAGAGTTTAAATTTGATTAGAAGATTTGAAGATTAATAAAAAATAAAACCCAAAATAAGTTGAAGATTCTGTCACAAATACCACCTTGAAAAATTTAGAGCGCCATTAAAACATGTTACCGTCCTTCAAACATTTATTTCATTATGAACCAAGAGCTCAAATATGGTCTACTCGACACTTCTAATATGTGAGCAGATGTTTCAGTTGTAACCCAGCTGTCAGTTGTAGACAGAGTGACAGCAGCGAGGGAGTGGAGATGTGTGTTCACTTTGGGTTTTTATAGTGATGTTAGCCTTATTGGGTCCCTATATTGTTCAGGAGACTCCTGAACATGTGGAGCAAACACAGCAGATGGAGTTTAATGCTCCAACAAACCCTAGGCACCTAATAACGGGTTCTCAGGCAGCAATACGCAGGTAGCGTTTGGCCGATCAATAGTTGAAGGAAGAGTGAAGAAGTGATTACATGACTTGGTTATTAATTATGACAATGTGCTTAATTAGCTCCTCAAGGGAACCTTTTATTAGTGAGTAATTAATGGGGCAGTTAGCATGGTTAGTAACCAACAGAACAAGCTGATAGAAAGGAAACGACATTGAATTTAACATTTTGGAGCAAAAACTAAAAGCTCTCGTAGATCGGTGATTTATTTATTTTTTATTTTTCATTATTTATTTTATGTGGGTTTTGGGGGAGGGGGGTCTTTTTTAATTGGGCCATTTGTAAATGGCACAGTGAGATGTCTGTTTATCTATGCGGAAACAAATTAGTCTGGCACTGAACCATGGGTCTTTGGAAATGTTTGTGTTTAATTGAGATTTTAATGAGAATCCCCACCACCACCACCAACACAACAGCCACCACATGTACTTATTTTTAGTACAATTCTCTCGCCTAGAACTTTGTCTACGTCCTAATCTTATATCTATCAGTCAGTGTTTTCCCATCTAATTTTGAGAACAATTACTGTAGTTGAAATCAGGGTTTGATCAAGTTTTGTGCAGAAGAAAACTAATGATCTAACAACACAGAGGCAACAGAAGCAACTTATTTTCCATATCATGTCTTGTTCATATGACAATGCCTGTTGGCTCATTATCTGAAGTGGAAATGTGAGTTTTCAAAGCCGTCTGTCACATTACCTATCTGAATAAGTGGCCAGAATTCCACAGAGAAATTACAACGTTGGAGTTTCTAATTGACAATTTAAATGTCTCCAGCCATCCATGACGGTGGGAGGGAACAACAGGAGAGAGCATCCTCGCACTCCCCCAAAACACACACACACACACACACACACCACACACAGATATACTGAAGATGCTAAACAGGAACTGACTCTACCACCACCAATTAACAATGCAGTCTTGCCCCTAGTCTGACGATTACACCAGGTTTCAACCTTGAATTTATGTCAATTTTAATCTGAATACATTCCTAAGCAGCATTAAACAAATCACTTTTAGTCTGTGGTTGAGCATCTATTGCATTTGGTTGTAGTCATTAGATCTTTTAACACAAATATTAAAAATATGAGGTCTATCTATCTCCCGTCCATAAAAGATCCCTTCCCAAGGCACTTTCAATGTAAGTGATGGTGGACAAAATCCACAAAAATGTATCCAGAAGTTTATCTGAAGCTCATGCAAGGTTGCAGCAGTCTGAGTTAGACAAATCAAGTGAATATCTCCCAAAGTTACAATCTTTTTTAGCAGAATAATTCCCTCTTTGTGTTTCTCTGGCCAGTGTTTCCCCGTTGAGCTGCAGTGGAGGGATTGTAACAAAAAGAGGGAATTTTGCTGTAAAAAGGCTTTAACTAAAACTTCCACTTGATTTGTCTAACTTGGTGTGCTGAAGCCTCATATGAGCTTCTATATATATTTAGCAACTGTCACTGACATTGGAAGCATGTTAGGAAGGGATCTTTTAATGGCCAGTATGCACAAGAGGAATTATTATAACAAGAAAAACCTGTTTCAGTGTTCATATGGGCACCTTTCTTGTTTTTGTCTTGAAGTGGGTAATCTAATACACAAGAACACCAAAACCAGAAAACAAATCTTAATTCTGTTTTTCTGTTGTTTTGTTTAGTACTATTTCTCAGCTGTGCGCATGCGCAGTCTGATCTGCAGCGTGCACTTACCTCATGAAGCAGATTCAAAGAAAAAGTTTTTAAAGCATTTTTGAAATTGAAAATGAAGGTAAATTTGAATGATGACAAACAGACTGTAGCCTGTTATGAACATAGGAGTGGCCAAGTGCACGTAAATAGTGTTTCCTACAGTGTGCAAGGCTTCCTGCATTAAATCCACCCCAGTACTGCTCATCCTCACCACTGTGGTGGTCGGGGGAGAATATGAAGCTGGGGTTATCTTATTATCATTACAATGACTGGCCTACTGTAGCCTATACCTCGGATCATTTTTGCTCTAATCGTGCCAATATGATTATTATGCAGGCTGCAGGGCGTCTGTCAACACTGCTGAAACGGATAGTGAGATCAAAAAACAACAAGGCTTCATACTAAAACATTATCAAATATACTTATCAAACAGAGGGGATTCGAAATAAAGACCTTTACTATAAGCCTGCTTCAAAATAAAGGCCTGGTACCCTCTATCCTCTGAAGGTGAGCTAAATAAAAGCCTTGGCCACTATTTAATGTTATTTTAGAGAAAATGTGTACATCGAGATATATATTGTATATCGCGGCATAGCCTAAAAATATCAAATATATTATAAGCCATATCGCTCAGCCCTACTTTTACATTACTGTGGGTGCTTGAATATAAAAATCATATATTTCTAAATAGAGCTTTTAAAAGTATCTTCAGCTGTCATTGCCTAGGTGAATGGACTGCCAGCAGAGCTGCCCGGGGGTTTTGTTTCTGGGTCAGCTGGAAATGCTATAAATACTACAACATGTACTTCATTAGACACATTGAGCTATGTCTTTGGTTATGCCCTCAGGACCCAGTACCACCTGTACGGAGGAGTCCTGCTACCATCAGGGGGTGTGTCTCCAGCAGTGGGAGGGCTTCACCTGCGACTGCAGCATGACGTCCTATGGAGGTTCATTTTGCAACGACCGTAAGTGAAACATTTTTTAGAGTCTGCTATGGTTTGGTGTGTATGGCTGGAGTGAGTGGTGCAGGTGGAGATACAGGTAGGCGGATAGCTGGTGCTAGAACTTACAGTTAGTTGAAACGGCACAGGTAGCTTTGCAATTCTGCTGTTTTAGTGGCAGTGAGAGACTGCTGTTGCTTCTTCAAAGGTTCGATGAATTACATTACTCTCTTACATCTCTTAAATAGCAAGTTTGTCCACTGTTACGTCACTTCAGCAGGGCCAAACAGATTGCGCTACACTCAACATTCACCCCTCTATGCTCTACTGTATTGCTCACACGTTATTCAGAGGAACACCATGGATTGTAAAACTCAGAGTTCACCGTGAGATTGGCTCCTCGCCTCCTGGGGCACTGGCAACACATGCTGCGAGGAGAAACGGTGATTCAAGTCCCATGTTCCCGCCATGTGGTCACATGCTGGGTGGCTGGCAGCGAGGGAGTTCAGGAAGGAAGATATGGCGAGAGGGCAAAATAGATTTATCGCAAGTGTGTTGTTTATTTTATTGGGTTTAAATGTTCCTTGCCTAGGTTGACAGTATGTATTTATTGTAATGTGATTGTGGCTAATGCTTTTATTGAGCGCCCAGTGTTGAAGCTACATTGTGCATATTTGCATAGATATTGCTTAGGTGTGAACTAGCTGCATTGAAACGACTTCATCTTTACCGTAATGTTTGCTGAATAATGAAAATGGCGTCGTAAAAAAAGAACATACCCTGACTTCTTGTCATGGAGCTGTGCCTTAAATGTACTGCAAAACATATACTACTACACTACTTTCCATTATGTCAACATTAGTTGAACTTTGGTACTAGTGGAGTGATGTACCTCATGTTGTTAAGTGCTAGGATACAACAGGTGAAACTGCACTGGGCACTGTCTCACCTCCTTTGCAGAGATGTTCGATTGTTTTACGTAAATCCAAATTTTAAGACCAAGTATGGTAATAAAAAATTTGTTAAGATGGATTTTTTTTTTTTTTACAATTGCATGTGTAGCAGAGCTCAGCATGGTAACATAAATCTTATGTATAATTGGCATTCAGCACTCCTCACAGGGGGACAGGGGCAGAGGCAGGGTGACAGGCTAATAGACTTGTTTGCACAAGTCTTTGTTTGCTTATTAAGTGGTGCGTGCTGAATTAAGCTGCATCAGCCTCACCTTCTTTTCCATTTTTTTTTAAAACCACTATATGTTTCATTTGTGATGGAGTTTATCTGATTGTTCGGTGTTCTTGCCATTGTTATGTTGGCTAGACAGAATATGAATGGGCATGACAGTAAAGGGGTGATTAGCGGGGTGCTCCATTGGCTCTTGGAAGACTCAAGCAAGGAGAGGGCGATAATAACTGCTCCGTCGGCATGACAGCCATGCCGAGATAAGCAGAGAGATCCCTCGCTCCTTGAGAGAGGAGAGCAAATGATGAAGAGAGGAGCAGAGAGGGGTGCTGAATCCTGCGTTCGAGTTGTTGCCTGTGGGGAGCGTTAGCGGCTTTACTGTGCTGTTTCAAAGATGACAGGTAGAAATGTGTGGCACCAGGGAGCATACCAACATGTGTTCTGTGGAAAGACCTCTGAGATGTGTGTCTGTTTTGTGCGAGTGTGCAGACTGGAGAAAAGGACTTCACCAGCAGCCTGAGAAAACATACTGTATAACTGCAAGAAGCATTTAAGCAGAAAAACAATCTGTCCGCACTACAGGATATCTTGTTAAGCAGTCACTTCTAAATTATTTAAAATAAAATATCAGATATATTAGAGTATCGACACAGACACACGGCTTGTTATTCATTTTGTTTCTGAACATACAGTACCAGCATTATGGGTTTAATGGCTGCTGTGCAAAGTTCACTCCCTCCTACTGCTTGTCTTCTTGCAACGTGTGCCATGTTTTCTTGTTGAGGGGTTGACATACTACAGTTTAACACATTCACAATATCTGAGAGAACACCTCTAACTTACTGATGGCACATTTATGGACCCACTGATTTTACATGTAAGTGTGGCAAATTTCAAACTAAGACTGCAAGGGCAAACCACTGTGCAAATTCATTCAAAATGTAAGTGCAAATTTGATTTAACTAAAGAACTGTTAAACAGCTGGAAAAATGTTCACCGACACAGTCCAATTAATGTGTGCATACAGTATATTTTTTACAAAAGTGTTATACAACATTATGTCAGCCTCTTTCACAGTGTGCATGCATTCCTATAGCTGTTTTCTATTGCAGCATTTTCTTTCCTTCCTGACAGCAGCCGCACATCTTCAGACCTGCCCTTCTGTCTTCATTTCAGCCAGCTTCGAATGTTGAAAAACATATTTCATCCCTTTACCTTGAGAGCCCGCTCCGAGTTTAACTTTTGGCTCCTTCTCTTCATCGCCTTCTCTTCCTCCTCTTTGCGTTTCCGCACTTCTCGCCACAGAGTCAGTCTTGTATCCTCGAGCCTTTTCTGTGGGCTCGCACAATTACTGAATCAGCATTTTCCTCAACATGCCAACCTTCGGTGAATTTTCCTTCAGCCTGCTCTGAAAACCAAGGTAGGACTTTTGGGTAGCATTTTTTAATTTGTGTATGAAACTGATGCTCCAGGTCTGGAGATCTTCATTAGAAGCCTTTTTATGTATTTCTTTTTTTACAGTGGACACGGATGACTTATTGACCAGGATACACTCTCTTTACTCCAGAGTCAAATAGCGTTTCCCTCGCATTTGTCTTCTACACGTCTGAAATGGATAGCTTTGAAAGGGTTTAATTCCTTGTAGAATTTTCCATGTAATTTTCTTTCTGTAGCCACAGAAATCAAATAGCTTGTATTCTACTTTTCTGCGTCTGCGTGCGTAATGAGAATGAGACTGGGATAAAAAAGGTGTATGGGTTGCATCTCTTTGCAGCATTATAAAGGATACGGATGCATATCGTCAAAAGAGGGGACAGAAAAAGGGACACTAAAATGAAGCGCAAAGAACCCGCCTGCCATGTGACCACGCTCTTTTTCTCTCACTCAGCAGCCATACTGTGAGAACTACAGTGCATATATAGGATACACACACTGACACACACCTTCAGTGTAATCTGCCAGGCAGGCACCCATTGTTTGTAGTCTCTCTCACACATATGCATGTACTTCCCTTTTCATGTGGACAAAAGTGATATGAAATGTATTTTAATTTTACTTTCAAAGAAGAGTGAATAACTTGAATAGAGTGATTGCCACTGCCTTTCATTCTCTGTGGGGAATAGGCAATTAGCATAATTATTCTCCCAACATTGCTCACACTGCTGTTTGTGGATGGCCTTCCTTGGTGGCCATGAAAGACAGAGAATAGAGGGGCCCTTAGTGCATAATGTGTGTATGTGTGTCCGTGTGTGTGTGTGTGGACTGGACTGCTCTATTAACACAGCAATATGTCTGCAAACTACGGTATACTACAGTTACATACAGCCAGAATGACACACTAAGAGTCAAGTTTCACGCTGTAAACATTGTTCAAAAGAGAAAAGCTTAAGTGTAGTTCCCTCAGTTAGAGCCCAGAGTCATTTGTTTCACTCTAGGTGGAAAAGTTGTCAAAATTATTGACACTGCAGTTATTATTTATGAATGCAGATTACAGCTGAATGGAATATATATTACTCATGGAGAGAAAAAGGTTCAATTGCGCAGCATTTTTCAACATTGATTTTTCATACCAGATAAACGGAAGTAATTCATCTCTATTGACTTTGTATTACCTGTTGGATGTCAGCCAATCATGTCTGATACCTGTGATATGGTGAAGGTCAACTCCCTGACCACAGCTGTTGGAAACACTTTATCAAACCTGCGAATGAAAAGCAGTCGTTTGCTTTGCACATTTAAACCTGATTAACTTTTCAACAATACTTGTATATTTGCTTTTATTTGCTTTTTATTTACAAAGTTATTGAATGCCAGACCTGTATGAGGATGAGTCAGTTGGCTTTAAGTAGCTGTTTACTACAGAGTTCCATTAGCTCTGGTTTTGTTAGAGTTTTACTGTCTCATGCATTTCTAAATGCTGTTACAGAGGCCTCTCTACTCTGCCAAGAATATAAGATGTTTAATAATCAAACTTACTTAATCTGATCTTTATTGGATCTGAGAATCCTTTAATTGTTGGATGTCGCCAAGCTTATTGTTGTGTACATCCCTTTGAAAAGTCACACATTTTAGTGCCCAGAGGGGAGGGCAGGGGACAAAAACAAAGTGTGACATGTTGAGAAGCTGGTAGTAAAATGGGGTCATCTGCTCTGGTTGATGGTGTTGATGAGGCCATTCTCAGGGCTGCGCTGATGTGGATTTTTTCCCAGGCTTTATTTAAAGCACGCTTCCATGTTCTTTCCCTCCCCTGTCTCATCAAAAATTTAGATGTTTGTTGTTTTTAGCAGTATTGTTATTGTTTTATTAATTTTAAAATAGGTTTGCCTCCACTAACGCTTAAAGTGGTTTCTTGTGAATGGTGTATCGAAGCATTTTTTTATTTGTTTTTGCAGTTGAAATTGATAGAAAAAAAAATTAGACACTGTGCAAATGCCTTTGTCACAAAATGTTTAGAGTAATTCTGTCTGTAGCACAAGATTGGGTTTTTAAGTTGAACTCTATATTTTCTTACCTCCTAAATTCCCTGGTCCAAGAAACTATTCGTGAGAGCTCCCACAGAGCCCTGCCTGGATTGAAACCAATTGCCTAAACCTCTCACCCCCCCACCCACAAGTTACCGGACTGCAGTCTTCTTTTTTTACTGGTATTGCTCATTTATGAGTGTCCTTTTGACATGGCAGATAAGAAAAGACACCATTGAGGAAGGCCAGCAGTCGGATTGGCAGAAAGTATGTATTGGAAGTGATCACCATAGCCCAGGGTTAACATGGTTGCCCTTCAACAGTGGATAAAGGGAAGCTGCACGCTGCTCACTCTTTCTTAATAAATTTGTCAGGTTTCTGTGTAGCAATATACCGAGCACTGTAGTGGGTGGGTATGTTTGTCTATCAGAGGTAATTCAGAGGCTCCAATCCCAGCAGAATCCCAGCTCCCATTTTGTTGAATAGTATTGTTTGCACCTCTGCAGTGACCCCTTCTGTCGGTCAGTTTGCTCTGACAGGCCCACTGCGCTGCACTCTGGAGAGGCAGGCAGGGGGGAGGCTAATACATGAAGCACGGCTTAGAGGAAGGAGCGGGCACAAATGAAATTGGCCTTTGGCATTCCTCCTTTCTACACATAAATTGTCTGCTGACTTTACCTTGGCTGCCACATTTAAGTCCTCTCCTATGGTGTTTTGTATCAAATGTATCCCTTTTCGGAGGCAGCCTCTTATTTTCTGTTCTCATTAACAGTATAAACATCTGGTGCTATAACACTGAAAAACACATTCTCAGTTGGAACTAGAGGTTGTTGCACATACTGTACCACTATGTTCATGCACACAGATGCATCTAAGGAACAACAAATAGAAAAAAGCTATCGTCTTACACACACGCATGCACGCACACACACACACCCACACCAGAGAGCATTTGTTATTCAGCAGCAGCCTGTGGTGATTGACTGGTCTATTTGTCTCTGTGTACCGTATAAGTGGGCCACTTGGTATTCTGCCTTATTCATCTGGAACCAACTCAGACAGAGATACTGTGTAAGTGCGTGCAGTACGAGGGCTTTGTTTCTCTCTCGCTCTCTCATTCTCTGTTTATGTGAGTGACAGAGCGACCAGGAGAAAACAAGACGGAGAGGGACAGAGAGAGAGCTGCCGGGAGGAAAGGGCTGTGTCTGTGCAATTCTTTGTTTAACTGTATGCATTCGCTGGGCGAGAGCACAACACGTGCATGTATACAATGAATCCAGCTGCCGGTGCATGGTGCTGTCAGGCATACTAATCGACTGCCAGTCGGTTTACAGCACTGCTCGTTTCAATCTGCCTCCTCTCCCGGTCCCTCGTCTCTATTTCTTTTTTCTCTACTACTGTTCCCACACTGTCAGAAAAACATTAAAGCATCAACTAGTCATTAGTAACAGTTGGGCTACTACCATGTTTGCTGAAAATTGCTACTGTAGCTTTAGTCTTGGACTTAATACGTACACATTTGTGCAAAATTTAATGCTACTTTGTACTTTTATTTTGAGACTTTATGTAGGATCAAAAAGTACAGATTTGGTCTCAAGAGGGCCCCTTACAGTGTGTGGCTGTTAAGGTACATTTGTGATAATTAGCCTCTACAGTAAAAACTCAAACCTACATGTTCGAGTGTGCATTTACTGTACCTCTTTCTTTCTTGACTCCTTTATTTATGTCACACGAGGGCTATAACACTAAGTGGATTGACTTCAACAATTCTAAAGGACTAAGTGCAGCTCACTAAGTGTTGTACTCCTTGCTTTTGCTAGCCTACTGTTAATGCTTGATAAGCTTGATAGGTTACAACAGGCATTGGTCACGCCTAGCCCCTCTTGCAATCTTTCCTCACCAAACTTTAACGAAACCTGATTACTGAAATGCATTCGCTCTCATCCTCTCCAGCGACTCCACAGGTGATCATTTGCCTGGTACGTCGCGTGAAATGCAGAAAAAAGATAAGGGGGGGAAAAATGCAGAGAAAAGAAAATCAAAGATGGCTACTGGTCTTTTGAGCAAAATAGCCTCATGAGTCACTTTGGGTGTAATGCACTTGGTTTAGGCTTAACATCGATTGTGCGGCCGCTTGTTGTGATGAAGGTCACACCGGCTTCAACATGGACTTGGTGCTCAACACAGCATGGATCAGGACAGACTTAAGGGGAGGCTTTAGCCCTCTCAGATTCTCATCATCAGCTGAAATCACCCAGCCCAAACTCAGGGAGAATGAGTAAGCAGAGCTGCAAACCTCTCAGAGAGAAGAGAAAAATCTCCCCATGATCCAATAAGGGAAATCAACTGTTTTCACCCAAGAAGCCATCTGGGAGAAAGACAAGCATGGTCGCGCATAAAAGCCAACTCATGGAAGGTGTCTGACTAGCTTTTTGGCTCATATTCTCTATAATTCCAATCTCATTTTTGTTGATTGTTGTTATTCACTCCTCCCACCTCTTCTGTGGCTCCCATCTTCTCTCTGCGCTGTTTGCCAGCCGGCCCCAAAGAGCTGCTGTCCAGACCTAGCAATTAACCGCCACCTCATTAGACCAGAAACGCAGTGTGAATCCTGAATAATTACTTGGCTTGCCTTTTTCGTGCCCATAAATACACACACACACACACGTGGAGAAGGAACCCTCTCTACTTCTCAGTTGCGGGCTGCTCCAGAAATGAGATGGAGAGACCGGGGAGGTTGTCGCTATCTTCCCATTTGCAGACACTGCGAGAAAAGGCATGGGCAGAGAAATTAGAGGATGGATGGAAAGCAGTGGAAAGAAGAGAGCGCAAGTGAGGAACGAAATTGTGTTTGGGGCGTGCAAAGGCAATTTTGGCTCCCCCAAAAGAGGGCAGCGCTAAGCCCATTGGACTTTAGAAGTCACCATGTCAAGTGCTTGAAGGGGATTGGTTGAGGGTGGATGGCCATATTCTGTGGCCTGCGGTGCTCAGGGCGGTAGGTGAAAGTAATAGCTTGGCTTACATGGAAAAAGTGCTTCTCACTGGTATTAATTTAGATTTTCAATCAATGTGCCAATTTTCAAGACCTAAAGTACATGTGCAGTAAATGGTAAAACAAGGTGAAGGTATCTCACACACAATAACAGTAATAGCATTCACATTATATGTTTAGCTTTGAGCACAGTTACTTGACACACTCGTATTTTTAAAACCCTCAATGCTAAAGTCCTTTAGCTTCAGGTTTCAGTGAACATTCTGCTCCTCAGCTCTTCTCCCGAGAGTGAGCCTGGTAGCCTTGGCAGGTAAGCCACACATCTGCCTGTTTCTTTGGGTAAAAATACCAAAAACAACTCTCTTTTGGTCTTGATAAGTTCTTATTTCGTGTTGAACCAGTGCAGATTTTCCACTCCTTGCTTGGTTTTAATTAAAGATCGGATGAGCTTTTAAACCACAATGTGCATTAAAGGACAATTAATGGGGCTTTGTAATTGCTTCGAGACCACTCCAGCCACTTGCAAACATGATCAAAAGCCTTTCGCTGTACACTGGAAGAAGAACAAGGGAGGTGGGAGGGGCTTTTGTGCATGTGTGGACTTGGGAGAGAGAATCAAAATATAGAAAAAGGGTGACAAGCAGGGGAAAGCAATTATTTCTCACAGACGCTCAGTTCACACATTTCATATTAGTCAATTCCTTTGTTGGTGCTTTGTAAATAGCAGCGTCGCTCATCTGACTAGAGTCAATATACTGGACCTGATTGAATTCAGTGGTGTAAATGCACTCGCAAAAATGCCATACACGCCTGCAATGAAACTGACATAAACATGACTCGGAAAGATGTACTTTGTGTGTGTTTGCGTGTGTGTGTCATGCACTTTGAATGCTACCACAGTGGTAGCATGACCCAGATAGCAATCACGGGCAGGCGCTAAAAGGCTTTCCGTCGTCAAATCTTTTATCCATTTCCAGTCATATTTTGGACTTGTTCTGACTCACGGTCAAATGGGATAGATATGTTATTCTATTAAAAGAGCTTTGCTTTTTTTTTTCTCATACCATTCATTGTCCTCAACTTTAAATATACCAAAAAGCAGAATTTTCCACATTGTAGTAAACATCCATGTTATGGCTATAAAACATGAGATTCATTCCCTCTACAGTTGCTTCAAAAACTGCCATACAAACATGTCAGGCAGTGCAAGTCAGGAACTTTCTGGATATGGAATGACCATTATTTAATATACAATTAAAATAGGGGCAACACATGTTGGATTGTACATTGAGTGCAGTTCTCAGAGTAAGCCTTCGGCCGTGCCCTATTTTTGTTGCCACACTACTTGTAAGTGCAAGACTGGAGAAGACGCTCATCTTTAGTATCATCAGCGTATCATCTTTGAGAGCAAGAATGACTGCTGCAATATAAGCAGGAGCGGAGTTTATCACTGGTAGTGCTGACCACCTGAAATAATCGCTGGTACTTTAGGGATAACTGCACTCCCAGAATACATTAAGTATTGGGTAGTACTGTCCACACATAGGATTTGGTGGGAGGAAATATTGCAGTGTCAGACAGTCAAATTTCCTTATATTGTCTCTGTCTCTCCCTTGTGCTTGATCGCCCTTCTCTGAACTCCAAACACTCGCACAAACACACACATACAAACGCCTGCAAACACACAAGAAACTCTGCTGAGAATGTCAATGTGTCCTTAGGGCATCAGCACGGAGAGAGACCTTTACTCAAGTTGACGTGGTGGATCATCGAGACGGACACAGACACACACGCGTGCACACGTGCACACGTGCACACGCACAAACACACATCTTCCTTGTATTTATCCCTGCGGGGGTCAAGCTGTCGATAAGTTGAGCTGACAGTCTCCTCTTCACCTTGTCTACTCTCTCCATCCTGTCCTCTTCTTCAACTCCTCTACCTCCCTGCCCTCTATTCCCCATACAACTCCCATTACTCTCTTTTCCACTGCTGCTCCCTGTAGGCTGAAGGAATTCTATGTTAATGGTAACGGGGCTTAAGCATTTAAAGCATGAGAAATTTAAACATTGGTACTATGATGTTAAATGTATTGTGGTCTTTCAAGTCTATTCAAGACCAACTTCATTCAGGGTAAAATTTCAACAAAGGTTATGGATTATATACTTTTATTTCATCAAGGCAACAGGTGGGCAGCAACCTTCCCTTTCATAAAATACCTCAGATTTGGCTACATTTGACATAATTGGAAGAGTCTGTCTCACACTGGTGATATTGTTTGTTTCTCATGTCAAAGATGACATTTCTTCTTTTTTATAGATGATCTTATGGTGATGAAAAAGTGTTTTCTTCAGGAAAAACATTGTCAATCAGCCGTTCACTCTTTTCTCACATTTGTAAATTCTTCTCCATAAAGCAATATGCTGAGGCTTGAGAGACTTTGTGTAGAGGTAGTCTGGAAAATGTCTTGCCGTTTTTCCTTGTGCTTTGGGTCTTTGGTAATTTCATATCCAAACGAATGCAGTAGCGATAACGCAAGCTAACATGCTAAGCATAGCGCCATAACAAAAGTCAGATTAGATCCGAGATATGGATCAAAGAATAGATCATTTTTAGCTGGATAACTCAAGCAATGTTTTACACCGACAATTTGTTTTACACGCTTCATTATACGCATCATCCCCACATTGTTAGAGATGATGATGATGATGATGATAAAGCATTGGAAATCACCAATTATAAATGGGGATTTTGGAGGCAGAGAAATCCAAACACAACCAAAGTACTGTTTGGTAAAACTAATATGGATTGAGGTTCTTGTTGAAAGATGTAATCAACAGGCACTGCATGTCCGTGAACTCTTACGGTGTCCTTGAGCGAGAATCCTCCATTTGCACTTTCTCCGGAAATCACAATTGATTGTGTGTTAGTTAGAAGCTTAAAATGGGTTGTGAAAACATGCACTTCATCTGAAGCCAATATTTAACTCCTCAGACATTTTCCCCTCCACAGTACCTCTGTGAAAAAGGGAAAAGGGAAATCAATGGCATGCATGATTGCTGTGGTGGAGTCGTAGCAATACTTTCCTTGAACTCTGGCAGTAGTTAAGCCGCTGCAGGTAAGTTTGTCTGAAATGTGGACTTGATATGGTTAGAATATGTAATACGATGATGTCAAACTCCAGCAACACTTGTAGTATATAGAACAACTTTCAGGCGGCTGTCAGTTTCGGCTTGTGGCCTTCATCGGGGTCATCATAAAAACACATTACAAGGACCATTTAAATAGGGTAGGTATGAAGCAGAAAAAAAGTTTTAAAAAGGTAAAAAAAAAAAATACAACACAACCAATCATTTACATCCACACACATATCAGCCAATGGGGCACCTACACAGATGGGCTGGGCATATATTATTATATATTTTTTTTCATACCTACCCTATTTTCTCTGTCTACTCCATGTCAAATGTCCATTAATTGAACACTAATTAAAATTTGTCCATGTTCCATGTAGCTGTTGTAATTGTCTTGTTCAAGCGGTAATAATGTGTTCTAAACCAGCAGAGGTCACGTCAGTATCAATTGTGAATGTAAGAAGTGTATGTATTACATACTGTACGTGTGTGCTTATATTCATAGAAATCAGGAGCATCAGTGTAGTGCAAACTGACCCCCTTCTGAACATTGGCTGTTACATTTTGTACTCTGCTGGACTAAAACTCCCCTCACACATCCTCTCCTCTGTCCCTAGACCAGTAATGAAATTCTCCAAGTGGAAACGCAGTGGCCATTTTAATGCGGGCCTGAATCATGTGGCTAGTGAGGTGATAAATGATGGTGGCCGAAGAGGGCGATAAATCAGGAATATCCCTTACTTCCCTTCTCTAAAGAATTAATATACATTGAGGTGCATTTCACAGCGTAGAATGTGACATTTTAATAGTTTTTTTTGCCTCTTACTTTTCCCCAAACCCCTTTTGTTAAAACCCTGTGTGGAATTTTATATCATCTTGTGGCTATTCCAGTATGATGTGTCCAGAGAGAGATCTTATTGATATTTAGTCTCACACTAAGTAAAGTATGTTTTTTATTTACTACTGTTTGGCGTTTGACTTAATGAAGATATGTGGACTCGTGTGTCCCTGCGTGTGTTTGATACAGTTACTACGCTGGGATGTGTTGTGTTAAGAGCCTCTCAACATTATCGCGTCATTTCAATGTCTTTGATTTCTGTACTCCGACAGACGACATGGGGACGGGCCGAGTACAGATGAGAGCAACCAAGAGAAAGAGAGCATCAGAAGATGTAGACAGAGGCAGAGAGAAAGATGGCACTCTTTTCAAAGCCTCCCTTCCGTAGCTGTCGAGGGAAAGTTTGACTTTCGCAGTTGAAATGTACAAACAAGTCAGCCTTCTCTTTTTCTTTTAAAACAACTCCCATCCCTATCTGACACGACAAGGTTTGCATTTTTTCATTTTATTTCTATATTATTGAAGTTCAGTTGCTTATAGGCAGTGACTCTGACTTTGTAAGGCACCATTAATAACATTTGATCGTATGTGATGCTTTCTTAAGAAATCTAGATCAATAACGTACCCATGCAGCACGCCCACAGCTGCATCATATCAAACATAGATCAATGCATTCATTTTCCCTTTACTGTATCTCTCTTTGGTCATTTGGTCATCTTTTTTTGCCATAGGAGATACCACAATATTCATATTTTTATACCCTTTATTCATATGATTATATTATGTCAAAAGCAACTGCCTAATTACAGAATATTTTTTGTTTTTAAGGTTTCACTATGTGATTAAATGATGTTAGTTGAAGACAAAAATCCTCTATACTGAGCTGCCAAGTTTTACACTTACTGCAATGTAACTGCCACTCTGCATAACATTTATTTTTCAAAGTTACAATATGCATTATCCTTGAGGCAGGATGTGGATTGTTCATCTGGTCCTCCTACCCGTCAGCTGCCAGGTTCCCACCTGAATACTTATCATTCATCTTGATGAGCTATCTTCTCTGAAATGGCCTCTATAAAGCCTTGTCAGACACTGAAGAAAATTAAAAGCAGCGCTGGTGGTGTGCATTGTGTGTTGCATATGTCGTCTACACGTGTGGACACGGGCTGTTCTGTCATTCCTCATTCTTTTTTCCTTTCTTGTTGCCATGACTTCCCTGCTTTTGGGGCCAGTGGCTGTATCTTTATATTTATATATATAGATAGATGACAAATTAATGGAAAAAACAACATAATATATATATATATATACACACACATGTTTTTGTCAGAGTTACATTTTCCACTAAAGGGAATGTTTGAGTGCATATTTAATAAATGAGCTTCAGTGTAACATTAGTTTGCAGACATATAGAGAGCCGTAAGTAGTGTTTGCTACCAGCGCACATTTTTGGGACTTTGCTATCCTATACAGATCGGATATTCCATTTGCTTGGTGTGTAAAAATGAAAACCTTCCTGCTATCTCCTCTTCTCCTGATCTCTGCTTCAGTTTTAATTATGTATTATATAATGATTTGGAAATCACTCCAGAATTCTGATTCCTCTTTATCCGTGCTTTTACACAGACACACACACACACACACACAGACACATAAATCTACCCCACAGTACATCTGAGGAGGGCCAGGCATCGATTGAGGCCAGGCATATGAGCATAACAAAGTAGACAAGTGTCCTTGAGCAGAGCAGAAACCACATTAATAACCCCCAGTGATGACGGCCCACTTCTCTCTGAATGCAGCCATTCTGACGAGCTGAAAATGCGCCTCTGTAGTACTGATAATACATGTGTTTCAGCAAATTTGTTTTCCGGCCCTCATCAGAGAATCAAGAAGAATTTTAATTGTGTTGAGGATGCTGAGAAAGATGCAGCTCGAGCATCAGACCTGTCTCTATGAATCATCTTGTTGTTGAAACCCCGGCTCTGCATTCTCTCTGCTTGACAGATCACTCACTCCAGATGTATCTATCTTGTGTTTTCGAACTGTGTTTTCTTGCCTGAATGGCTAGAAGTAAGCCAGAACCTCTTCCCCACTCCCTTGTCTCCAACCCAGTGCTTGGCACATCCTGTATTATTCATGGTGAGATTGTTCTTTGTAAATATGAGTAGCTTAGGCCTCCCAGTCAGCTGGCATGTATCAGGGGCGACCATAGGCATGCCTGACAAAACATTCTGACTGTAAGAACTTTTAAAAGCAGAGGTGGGAGGGAAGTTATCAGAACAATGACACAGTGAAACAAAATGCTCCATCAACATAAAGGCTACACCCCCGCCACATACACACACACAACCAGGAACAGTTAGGTTCTCCTGCACCCCACCCACCCACCCCCCCGCTTCAAATTGTTGAAAATGTGCTTACACCAGCAAGGCTCTTGAATAATTTATTTGGGTTGTGCTGGTCCATGTGTATGGTGCTTTGTTGTCCTAATTCAGTCCGTTCACTCAGGATTAGCCATAGAACTTATCTGTGTTTTAAAATTCAGGTGAGTTGGAGCTGAATGTTTTTCTTCTGTTGTGAGGATAGTTGAGCACAAATACAGGATGGGACTTCATTTTAGGTAGTTCATCACACTGTAACACCATTGCTTTTCCATGGTACCTGGCAAATTGGAGGTTTCATCATACTTTCCTTCCAAAAGCAGGAAGTTTTACCATCTGTCATCTAAACTAAACTTTGTATGACAAAAAAATCTGATAAAAACATGTCAGTAATGGATGGGATCTTGTTTTAAATCAACAAAAAACTGTTAAAACAAGCTGAGCAGTGTCATTATTTTACATGGTTGTCTATCGTGAAGCTGGACCACGTTTTTACAGTATGCCCTCTTCCATCATGGCTTGCCACAGTTGTTGTCGCAAACCTCTCCGTCCCCTTACGACAGAGAAATGGCCTCCTCTGATCTGGAAAACCGCTGAGCGAGGTTGCCCTCCACCTTCCTATTCCATGAATGAACAGGCTGGAGAATAACTGTCCACCTACCTGAAGGGGAAATTAATTGAAAATCGCATACAGTTCTGGGAATAGCCCGTTTAATTCCCCCCTACCCCCATCCCCCGTGGTTCCTACAGTTAAATTTAGAGGTCCTAATTCATATTGTCACCTCTCCACTCTCTGCCGATAGCGGTTGCTTTGTCTTCCTCCTCCCTCACCATGTCTCTTTTTTAATTCATTTCCGTTTGGCACTGGCATAAATGTTACGTTAAAGGACCTGGGTTGCTACAAATTAACCTCTCACATTCAGCCCTTCTAGTGTATCAGGAGATCATACACTATATATAAAGGTGCATGGACAAAAATGTATTTTAAATAGCAATTAAGTTTAAAGTAATTTAAAATGACATTAGATCAAGAAATGCATCTTCTCTTGCCAGCCATATTGGAAAGTAATGGTGGGCACTTTCACCCTCCTGCTCTTACTAACAGTTGCAGTTGCTGGGGGAGCATAACAGTTTTATTTTTCTTTGTATTCTTTATGGAAAATCATAAAATACGGCTGTTACTCAATAAGAAATATCCCTCTGCTTTCCCTCAATGATTTTCTGTTCTATCGTGAGCTTGACTTTCCAATAGATGACTTACAGACTTCTAAATTGGCCTATCTTCGCTGCTTGCCACAGATGGGGCATGCATGAGTAGTCGGCATACAGGCATTAAATGTGTTTCGATCTAAAAACCCCTCGGTGTGACTCTCCCCAGTGTGCAAATGTGCACACAAGCTCACGTCCATAACCTCCCTTTGCACACACACACACACACACACACACACACACACACACACACACACACACACACAGACACAAACACACAGCCTAATAAATATTGCCTCCCTATTTTGTGTCATTCCACTCCCTGGAGGGAGGCCCGTATCGACAGGCAGCATAGCTTTGCTTGATCAATACTTTCTTTCTCTACCTCTCTGTCTCTCGTTCCCCACACGTCTCGCACATATCTCAGCCCTCTGTGCTCTATCCGATCTTCTAGCTGAATTACTTCTCATCGTGAGCACACAACCAGTAACCACAAAAGTCTCCGATCAATCTCATTTGGTTTCATTTTTGATCAATTTCCCAGTATCCCCCATGTTGGAAGACGGCAGGAAGGCAGGCGAGGGAGGTCTGCTGCATTTGATTGTATATCACAGAAACTTTCCATAGCGAGATGCACGGTGCCGTACCGCTGATTTGCACAGCCAGCCACCATCAGCAGCACTATAATGTGTTGCTGGGAAAAGGCCAAAAGGTCATATGAAACCATTTAAGTCCAGGTACGTAGATTGAATACAGCTGCAGTGCTCTGTTGCTGCTTGCACTCTTATGAATAGTGTATAGAGCCTAAAGCCCTTTGGTAACATACACTTGCATGCACACATACATACTGGGAGATTAGATGGCTCCCGTAGCTTCATACATATTCAAAAACAATGTGTTAGTCTTATCTCATGGTTTGATTCATAGTGCCCCCAGTATTGACATGCCCTGATTCAGTAGAATCCATAATAGCAGCTGAACTGACTCGTTTTATATAGTCATCCATAATAATAACATAATTGCTGCTACTTCAGAAAACATCAGAAGTAATGTAAAAAGCATCTCATTCGAGTGCTCATCAGAATATCAGTAAAGTGAATCTGCTGTAAAATTCCTCAGCTATAAAATGTTCCTCTAGTTGTTCATTCATTCAGTGAAAACAGATTAGAATTGTGTTTGCCAAGTGTGTGTCGTCCTTCTCGGTGAATCCACAAATTTATTGGCTTTTCATGCGTTAACGAATTTCCATCGACAGCCAGCGTAGTATTGATCATTTCTTCAATAAATACATAATGAGTCAAGGATGCATGCATCCTATCAGAGGTCGTCGCGAGCAAGTGGCCAATATGTGACTTTTAATTAAAGGCCAACATTGGCGAAACGATTTAGTGGCCTAATTTTGAATGTAATACACGGGGAAAGGAGGGATCAGGGAGGGTGTTAGAGAAACAGGGATGTAGAGGAAGACGTGCAGGCCTGCAGGTCCCCCCTGAGGGCCCAGCCACAGCTTTGTGTAAATACATGGCAGCAGTGCACAGCAGAGAGGAGTCTCTCGCTTTGAAGCAAGAAATCCGGTCATTTTAGAAACTAAAACAGCAGGAATGCCGTCTCCTCCCATCCTTTTTTTTTTACCTTTTGAAGTCACAGCACATTGGGAATTGTCTGGACCAGTTTAGAATTAGTGAGTTGTGTGATTTGCAAGTTAGACTGCATTTGCATTAGCTTAGAATCAAGATCTGCAGGCTAAAGACAGACTTGTAACTCTGCCTGTGTGTGTTTCTTTTTTTTGGGAGATAATTTCTAACATGCAGTGTAGTGGATGAAAGAAAGGAGTGCAAAAGGTAAAAGAGGGAAAGATTAAACAGAAAGAGAAATTAAGCTATGACTCTATGTATAGTTGTAGTATCTCACATCCCACCCACACTCATCATTGGTGGCATTTGGGGCTGTCAAGGACCGAAAAAAGGCGGAAAAAAAAATCCTAACTTTTGATGCCTGGCCTAGCTGCAGTGATAAAATATTGAAGCACTTTTCAGCTCACAGTGCAGTCACCGCTCTTCAGATATTCTGCTTCAAGATAAAAGGCTGACCCCCCTACTGCTGCTATACTTCACCTCACCCCTTCTCATCAATTACTCTTCCTTTGTCTTACTTGTTCTCCCTGTCTCTTGCTCCCCTTGTCTCGTAGTCGTTTTTGTCCCAGAGCACGCACTTTCCCGTGTCTGTATAAAGAGTGAAAGAGAGAGTGCGGGTGAGTGACACCATAATAAACAATGACTATACTGTTGGAAATCAAATGGATGGGTTGTCTCACGCAAGCTGGTTTGTAAGCTCGAACAGTTCACACCAAGCTCTTACGTGCAGCTTGGCTGATCTGAGCACGCATGTGGTTAGCTCTTAGTAAACGTGTGGCTCCACCTCAAACACTTAACTGACACACTAAGCCACAGGGCGGGCACTGTAGTGTTAATCAAAATGCGTCTCTGACCGCATTCGAGGGCTGCCCAGTCAACTGTGTGTATAGCATAGCAAGCCTTCCACAAACAATATATAGTTGGATATAGTTATCTACCCAATCCCAAGCCATTTTGTGATTTAATGAAAGGTGTTAGATCTAAAGCCACTCTCAGACATGCTCTTTACTCTGTATGTGCTTGAGCTGCAGTAGCAGTTTCCCCAAGATAGAACCTAATGTGAGTTGGGATGTTAAATCCAATCACAAGGTCAGTCAAGACACACCGGTGACATGCTAACGCCAGGTGTGACCTGTAATCGATCTCAGAAAGATGTGGACACAGTCTGGATATTTCCACAGTAGGTGAGAACAGGACTATAAGGTAGAGTGTCAACATTTGAGAAAGAAGCTCTTTAGTTTCTGACTATGCTGTATATGTGCCTGCAAATACCATGTGTATGTATGGCAGTGGAAAGCACTCTTAATTCCTTTTATGCCTCTCTTTTCGTGTATCTCTGTCTATCCCTCTCTCTCCGCCCATATGGCAGTGACTAATCCCAGTATTGAAACTGTGAACACAGGGAGATAGGCCAGTGGGTAGCATATGGTAACTAGGTAGAGGGAGGTAGAGGATAGTGGGAAAAAGGGTCATTTCATTTTCTAGTATTTTTAGGTTTGTGTGAGCTGTCACGTCAGATGGCAAGCAAAGGCCCTGATGCCTGGCTTTTCTTTTACTTGTTTCCATGGTCAGAAGTAAAGGCGGGCCAATACTTAATTTTCAGACCAATATATACTGTGTACTGAGCGGGACATTTTGCGGTTAAACAATAAACTGATCTCTGGTGGACAAATTATGTAATTGTGACACTATTTCTAAATCACCTCAAGCCTTGACCTTTCTGTCCTGCAGTTTTGTGTTACTTATTGGTCGATATATACATCAATGCATGTATGTCTTCAATAAGCTAAGATATAGATATATTAACCAGACTGATTTGTTGGTGGGATTCTAGTCAGACATAAGGAGGACCACAGCGCTTTTCTATAGACCTAACTGTATCATGAATACTCATGATGATGACATACCATGTCGCTTTCTTATGAAAAAGAAATGTGCAAATAACATTTCAGATCAGGTCCTTATATATTTAAACTGAATGACACATACATAGTCTCCATTATTAAAAGGCTTGCTGCAAACTCTACATGTCCGCCATTCTCATGGGATTATAGCTTTTATTTCTCATGGCAAGCAGCCACTAGCTATCTCCCTCACCCCACATCAGGTATTCGGATGCAATGGAATGTGACAGCTTAGCTTAAGGCTACTATTAGAAACAGCATTACAGAAAAGTGTCATGCCCATATTCATGATCAAGTTGAATGATTTCTTGTAATTTGCTACAAATGAAATGATTTGAAAAGTATAAAAATGTAAAAAAAAAAAAATCCCCTGATGAGAGGGGGATGTGTTTACACTAAGAAAGCCTTCAATTATTTCAATGTGCAATGTCTGCAATATTTTCAAATAATTAAGAGGATAAAATGACTTAACTGCTTTAAAAATAAAATAAAATAATAAATAAAATAGATGAAAAAAAGGGATGAGGAGTATCATTTCTTGAATGTTTTTTTAAAAACATAAAAAAGACCACAGATCACGAGTGGAAGAGAGAGAAAGCAGACTGGTAGGGAGAGAAGTGGAAAAGAGATGATGAAAGAGCGAGAGAAGAGGTAGAAGAGATCCATACTGTAGGAGGCGATCGTTTCCTCGCTTCCCGCGATCTCCTGGGAATGAACCATCAGTGCAGCAGAGCACACACACACACACACACACACACACACACACACACACATTCACCATGTTCAGAGTGGTTCTAGATAACAAGCAGATAAAGCCTTAAAACCTTCTATAACATTTTTCAGATTCATCCCCCCCAATTCTTTTCTCCCTCACCCTTTTTCATACCTCCTTCCTTTATCTTTACCTTAACCTCACTCCTTACTTTTTTTTACACTCTCGCACCGCACTTCTTGTCATCTCTCCTGTGGCCTCCCTTCCCTCCCCTTCTATGACTCATTTCCACCTTTAACACTTTCCTCCTACATTTCCTCTTTCCACCCCTACTCTGCTCCCCCACCCATGTCCCATGTTGTTTCTGTCTTTCCTCCTTGTCTCCTCTCCCTGAATTTCTTTCTCCATTCTTCCCTTCTCATCATCTTCTTTTCCTCCCCCTCCCATCCTTGCCCCTGCTCTGTCCATACATGTACATCATAACAATCGCAACTTCTCACTCCTAGGCCACGAGGCCTAGTCCAATTGTCTTGACAAAAAGAGGAAGAGTGTTTGGGAGGTGATTTGATCTGTAAGATGCAACCTGTACGCTCAGCTCTGAAAAATCACTCAGGATTTGAACCCTGTCTGTACCCTAGTTTCATTGATAAAGCAGCTGTGTGTGTGTGGGTGTGTGCATGCATGCCTCAGAGAACTTCAGACATGACCAGGAAGAAATGGGAGAGATAAGTTACACTGATCTATGTGTGCAGGGCAAGTGAAGAGAGCGAGGCAATCAAGTTGAATCAACCCACTTGTCCTCATCTTCATATCACTTCTACTTACTATCTTTACATCTGGTAACCAGTGATCTGCCTTTGTCTCGACTTTTGTCTGCATTTTGTCTTTTTATACATGCAAGATGATAACCTTATACCTCCCTGTTACCTTTTCAAGAACTAAGACAGGAAGTCTTGCTTTGAACTCCACAGTTTTGAGATCATGCAATTGGTTTTTGAAAAGTTTTCATTCCAGGAGACAAACATTCAGTTGTGGCATTTGGTCACAAGGGAACAAAGCAGCAAATGCTGATTGCTTTTCTGCTTTGATTTGATTTGCTCCAAAAAACATGGCCCATTGGCTTTCCCTCTTGACACCTGACGTTCTTTTTCTTTCTTTCACTCCGGCTTTCCTGGTATTCTAAGGCATGAAGGTTTAGGTAATTGCAGTAATCTAATAATAACAAGTGGCAGCTATTTTAGATGTGGCTCTTAAGAAAGTAGATGCCTTCAGTAGCTACAGTGATATCAAACAAGACAAATGTTAAGCATGTAATCAGTGAGTTGGCAAGAGTTTCTTTTGAACGAGAATGAATGGAAGTAAACTGTTTATTTATTTGTTATCTGTCCAAATTATTATTTCAACTCATCAGGCTGGGCATGAGGTCTCCCGTGTCCCTTCTTCACTCGCAATCAGAAGGTTCTGACTCCAGGTCAGATCAGACTTAATGAAGTTCACCTTTTCACCTCATCAATATCACTGACCCTCTGACACTTCCGCTACTTCACTGCTACCAAAAATCTATAAGCTGTTTTTGTAACTGATTTGGTCCCCTCTTTGTAACATATTTTAGCGCTGTTCCTAAACCCTCATAATAGTTCCTGGGAGTTTTTATTTGTGCATGACAATCAGCCCTGGAGGCAATTAATTGGCAGCAGGATGCCAAAGCTTGCCCGGTAAACAGGTAGTAAATTATTGATAATAGGCCTAAATGAGACTGTTAGTCATTGGCTGAGAAGCAGAGGTCCGTGTACGTGTGCTGGCTCCCTTTTGTGCATTCAGTCACCGTGGGGTAATTATTTAAAAGGAAAGAAATCGGAGAAACAAAGAGAAAATGGCTGCAGAAATAGAGAGGGATGAGGGTGCGGGGAAGGAAATTGGGATGTAGACAGCATGTGGAGAGGATGAATTGCATAATTAAAAAAGTAGCCAGTGCATATTGATTGCGCCGATCCTAGGATAGGATTGTGGAGGAATGTCCTGGGAGTGGAGCCGTCCCCAGGCTAGAGTGAGAGATAGCAAGGGCAGGGGGCAGGAATAATGAGCCTCTACAAATGGAAGCCGTTGGTCATTTACTGTAACACACAGTTATCTGTTTCATTTTGATGGAGACGTGCAAGAGCATGAAGACACACATATCCGTGCATTAACCCGCAGAGATGCAAATGCAGATACTGAAATGCTGCCACGCATACATACAGTACTTCAGATATACACATACACACACACTTGCAAACATGATCAGTATTCTTATCCTACAAAATGCACACAAACAGGGATATTTAATTTGTAGATCCTGCTTTCTGCGAAAAAATGTGAAAAATAGGCACGATGTCCCTTTATTTTCTGTCAGTTCCATTTTTGCTGCCACAGGCTGTTGAGAAAGCCGCAAAACATTGTGTGAAAGTAGAGTGAGGGAGAGCGAGACAGCGGTCTTCTGTTCAGCTGAGTCAATTTGGCTGCCGGTCCCCTCTCAGTGTGTTTGAAGTGTTTGTTCATCCGTGGACCTACAGTACAGTACTAACATCCGCCCATGAATTTAGATTTACCATGCTGGCAATTGTAAGCAAGTGAACAGAGCACAAGAGAGATAGAGATGTTGAAAGAGCAAGACGGGCAGAGAGAAAGTTAAGATGTTTTTCGTAAAAACTTTCAGTTTTGTGGCTCTCTTGCTCAACTGCTACAATAACAAATAGTGAGTCAATATCGGACCAATGCTTATGTTTGATTCTGTGTAGGCTTATTTTAAGAATTGCACTTGGATTTCAAGTAGGTATAATTTTCAAATGACTGCATGTCACAAATGTCCTCTAAGAAATGGGGGCAAGTCAACACGTTAATCTAACCAAACATATGTTGGGACAAGGCTTAGAAGCCACTCCTTAAAATGAGCAAAAATTGTATTCTTATTCCCTCCAAACTGCACGGTTGATGTCTTCCAAAACTGTGCCGAAACCAAGGTTGAGTTTCTTTTTTCAGATGTGACACACGATGTACAGCACATGATCCTATTTTAAGTTCACCTTCCTTATACCTAAAACTGATAATGCACTACTACACTTTACCACACTTCCAAACCTGCAGTACCCCAGCACAACCAGAGGGACACCAAAGATCAAAATGGGTCATTTTAATTGTTTTAAACAAAGTGAAGGGCAGTGGTGGACTGCAAATTTAAAGTACTGTACTTAAAGATATAATCTCGAAGATTTTCATTTAAATAAATGTCTGTTAAGTCACTATCTATCGACGAATGAGGTAACACAATGGTGATTGAGCCTATGGCCCGCTGATGAAAGCCCTTGCATTTGCAGTATTACGACCCGGGTGTTGGCAGCGACTTTCCCGGAAAAATCACAAGCGGCTCACAGTTAGGCTTTTAACAAGGCAAGACTCACTCTTCAACTCACCTGTGTGTGAAACGGCATGCTGTTTTTTCCGGTCTCTTCTGCTAGCGTTGCAAGTAAACGGTTATTATGGCCAAACAAACAAAGAAAAGATCGATGACTACAGACGAGGAAGCTGAAACTGAAGTGAGGCCCAAAAACACCTGCAATTACCGATTATTGCCACAGGTGCCGTGAAAGACAACGAAATGAATTACAACTTTAAGTACACACATGAGTTACTTTACTTTACCTGAGTATTTTCTTTTCGTGCCACTTCATACTTCTACTCCACTACATTTCAGGTAAAGGGAAATATTGTACTTTTTACAGCGCTACATTTATCTGACAGCTTTAGTTACTAGCAGGGATGGAACGAGTACTAGAGTATTATACTTAGTACTGTTGCTTGCTCAAGTAATACTTAGAGCTGAATGAGTGCTCTGCAGTCACAACATGTCAGGAAATATTGTCAAAAACAGCAGAAAGGCCTATTTTTTTACAAGAGGAAATGTAAAGGAAATGTCGATTAATCGATTAGTCAGTATTTTCATACCTGAAGTATTTTTTTTCACGGAAAACATTTCATGGTTCTCAGTTTTTTCATGCTTTTTATTTAAATGATTTAAATTAGGACAAAACAAGCATTGTGAAGGTGTTACTTTGGACTGTGTGAAGTTTGATGGGCATTTCTCACAATTTTCTAAATTTTAACAAACCAAACAAGCAGTCAAGATAATGAACAATCAACTACAACAGTGAAATTCTGGTTACAAATTAATACATGAGTAATAATAAATGATATCATATATAATCAGTCACAGGGGCCATTTTTCCGCATTTAGTTCTTTTAATTTTGATACTTTTAAGTACTTTTTCCTGATTATACTTTAACAGTACTTAAGTAATATTTTCAAAGCAGGACTTTTACTTGTAATGGAGTATTTTTACAGTGTAAAGTAAAGGTTCTGAATACTTCCTCCACCACTGGGTATTTGTATGTGTATTCACCCCTTACATCTATTTCCATACAATTCTTTCTGCCCTGCCGTGCAGAGGGAGGTTCCATGGAGCTTTGTCTTGCATCAAAATGTCAGCAGCTCAGAAGGTTTTGTCAGATGACACACTGCCTTCAGAGTCAGCAAGGTGGCAATAAGGGGTATGTCGTTTTACAGCTTAAATCTCTAAGTTTAAGTCGGTCAAGTTTACCGTCTTGGTCTCCCACAGGTACCTCTGCAGTGGGAAATGTCAGATGACAACATCAAAGACTTCAAAGGAAGCGTGCTGAAAATGCGCTTGAATTCTGAGGGAACACAAAATCGTGTACGGGGGGACACATACTCAAGAATGCATAAACAAGCACACCCTCGCTTACACATACAAGTGTAGACACATGCTCACACACCGTCTCACATGCGCACATGCACTCTCTCACGCACGCTTATTCACTCCTGTGTCCTCTGACTCAGTCTTTCGGCTTGTCTTTGTTGAATTTATCAGCATAATCCTTCTGTCTTTGCTTGTTCAATAGAGAAATGGGAAAACTAAGCCAGAGGGGGTTGAGGGGTGCAGGAATGAGAGAGACACACAACCGCAAAGTAGTGGGAAAGAGACAGGACATTAAAATGCATGGGTGCCCTTGCCAGTTCCGATAAAGCTCACAATACACCGGCATCAAATCTCATCAAATAGTCATCACAGCAGACGGTATATAGCAGGCCGAGGTTCTTACCACTGCATCCAAAAGCCTTGTCCATGGAGCTACATGTGCATGTGTGAGAGAAAGTGTGTGTGTGTGTGTGTGTCAGTGTGTGTGGACCTGACCTTCCTGCAGGCCAGTCCATGTCCTTGTGTTTAGTTCCGCCACCTTTTGACCGGCACTAATGGCATAAAGCACTGCCGCTGACACTGGACACACACATGGCCTGTTCACTCTAATGCAGAATGCCCCATGGTCAAATCCCAAACTGCCCCCACCTGCTTCTCTTTCTCTTTGATCACCCCCTTATCCTTTCTTGTATCCCCTGTCTCTCTCTCTCTCTCTTTCACATTCCACCTCTGTTCTCTTTCTCCAAGCCTCATTGCCTGCCATGTACTGTGCCTGACTGGAACCTGGCCGGCAGAGGTGGACAATATGTGTGTCTGAGAGAGAGCGGGGAGGTGGAGGTTGAAGGCGTGGGGGGAATAGGCTGCCAATACATGCCCTGGGCTGAGAAAAGACAGACATGGCAGAAGGATTGCAAGATGCTGGGTGATCTCTTCACGGTATAGTGACTTGAGGATCGATCAAGAATAGCCCTCGGTCAAACGCTGCCTCAAAGCACTGCGTGTTAAAAATTCAACCTACTGTGGAAGTCGACCTTAGCAATGTTTACTGTATGCAAATAAGAAGTAAATACCATGTACAAACTGTAAATGTGAGCTACCATGTTTTGTAGGTGTCAATACTTGCCTGAGGTGGCAACTATCAATCTCTGACATCAAGATTAAATTAACATTACGATCTCTCCAAGACGTGATTCCTTTGGACTGCGTGAGGGTGAAAAATAGTCAATAGCAAATTGAAAATGACACCTCTGGCAACGCTGTATTTCCCATACTCAGAAATTTTTGAAATGCTTCTTTTAAGTTTGTTAGTGAGACAGGTATAAACTGCTACATCTGCAACAATCCTGGAGAAATGTGGACATAAGGAGCAAGGCTTGATGTAAGCAGGTGTAACTGTGTGTTACAGCACAAAATTTGGAGGCCAGCGTTTGGATACTGACATTTTAACTTGGTAAATAAGATCAATAATTAGCTTGCTATCTGCAGCAGGTTTTTGCCCTTTTGCGGTGGCACCCAAGCAGCCATAAAGCCGGGGCCAAGTTCAGCTGAGCACAAATACCAGAGCAAGAGGCAGGGGAAATAAGCGGGTTCGGAATTTCTCTGTACACTCTGCCTTTTTCTCTCCGATGATTGATGGTGGACATTGTTCCGTGGCTTTTAGTCACAGGCCTGTAATTGCTTTTTGATATTGTTACAAATGAGAAATTACTCTGTGCCATTACCAGCGCAGGAGATAAACAATAGGGAGGCTTCAGCAGAGTAGGACGATAAGACAATGTTTACAAAGGGAAAGCACCGACATTCACATTCCATTTACTTGAATGGAGTTACACACAGAGAAAGAGGTAAAGTTGAGAGCGTTGAGAGAGTTTGATACCTTAGGATGTAAATTACTGAGAAATACCTGTGCCCTATCATTTTATCTATCTACACTGGCAGACAAGAGTACTGAGTAAAACTGACTTCACTTTTCTGATCAATCATTATTTATAAGCTATAGCATGATGAGGAGACAAATACAGCGTTAGTCAGCCACCTAACAAGTCAAATCATGTCCTTAATGCTGCAGAACAGAACATCTGTTTTTAATGTAATAACAATCTTCATGGTCAACATGGTGAAAGAGAGTGAATGTGAGTTTACTGCATGTGTGTGCAGCCCACCCAGTCCCCATGTAAACAGCCTCAATGAGTCATATTAATGGTCCCTGTCTCATCACATATCAGGCCTTGTGTAAGTGATGTCTTGGAACGTCACTCGCTGCTCCTTCCTGCCCCCTAACAAGACACCCCCACCCCCCGCAGCCACCACCCTTCTCACCACATCTCCTCCCACATCTCCTGCCCCTCAGCCAACCGTGGCAGCCTCGCCAACGGGGGAAGCAATGCTAATCACCCATTACTTATCTGATCCGCCACTTGGTCACGGTGTGCCATGGTGATGGGTGACTGATGAGATGGAGGTGGTGTGTGTGTATGTGTGTGATCAGGTGTTGGGTGTTTGATTAGTGCTCAGCATGTGGGGATGGAAATCTAATGCTCTGAGCACTATTGACTGTTATCCCTATCATCACGAGTGTGGACGCGATCCTGTTGACATTGGTGTCATTTCCCATATATCACTAACACAGAGAGCATGACCCAGTGTAAAATGCATGTATATTACGAGCCTATGTGACAATAATAATCTGTTGGTTGGGTTGTCAATTGCCTCACTTGAATTGGCTGTGCTTACATCGTAGCTGTACCAAGAGTCCATCAATTGAGACGTCCAAGAATTCCAAGTCAGGTCACAAGTCTTCATAAGCAAATTGGCAAATCTTTCAAACAACATTTGAACAATTGTCTTCCAAATATGTTTACAGTGGTTTTTACATAGTACTTGTCACATGGTCCTGTCTATCGATGTCTTTTTTTTATTGTTCTTGGATTTTACCAGGTCAAGACCTTAGACATGAAAGTTTTTGCTTTCTAGTCTCAAGTCAAGTCTTTAGCGAGTCAAGTCTCTCGTAAGTCACGTCTCACAACAGTCAAGTCTGAGATAAGTCTTAAATCCTTATTTTTGAGACTCAAGTCGGACTCCAGTCCAAGTCTCAAGTCCACAGCTCTGGCTCACATCAGGCCCCCAAGGAAATCTCACAGGGAGATTCTTAACACACTCACTCGGAGAATGTCCTAGCAGGCGCTTCTCTCTTTAATGTCTCTCTCTTCCCATCATTACCATTTCTCTTCATGCTAAAAATACATTAATCACGTGTCTGTCCTGCCACTGTGTCAATACAACAATGCGGAGCTGTAGACCAGTAATTTGCTTCTTAAGACTTATGACATGGACTTACCCCCAAGGACTTGAGACTTCACTTGGTACTTGCTTTGATAAGAGTTGCACGATTTGGACTTATCTCAGCAAGACCTGAGACTTGATTTGGATTGCCAAGACAAAACTTACAAACTGCTCTGCTGTAATGTGCAAGGACTTATGGAGGGAAGATCCCAGCAGTGTAGATGGATGGATGCATTTTTCATCATCTTGGTACCTATTTTACAGATGGTCTTGATGTATCTTTCTGATCGCATCTCCTGTACGTCATTTGAACTTTTTGGGGGCAGCAAAAGCAAACTATACGCTCACTTCAGAAAAACAAGCAGCTTTTTCCTGATCATTGATGTGCCATTGTTTTTGAAGTTTAAAGACACTGTGCATCTGTGATGTCTAAATCGTGTGCATCAATTCGGGCATGCTTTAAATCAAACGCTGTCTCTGTTTATAACTACCCTTTCAACTTGTGTTTCTCTGTTGGGTGTGTTCTGCTCTGTGGCATCTTAGATTCAGGTGCTGATATTGAATATCCAGTGATTTTCTTTTTGCTTGGTTATTTCTTGAAGATGGCGCCACTACATTCCCAGTATTTGTTTTGCCAGAAGTTATTTTGTAGCTCCCTATAATTATAGCCCTAGAGTGTTTTGTGGCTTGCTTTGATTCATACAGCCACAAGATGCTGAAAAACTTGTTTGCCAGTTGTAAAAAAACAAACCAGCTCTCAAGGGTAGCAAAGATCCCTGCAGAATACGTCCCAGCCTTAGTGATGGAGACAAACTTGCGTGCAAAACATGTTCATTCCGTGGTGTGAGCTTCCCATATGATTCCCACCCTTGCCCTTGGACATGGAAAACAACTTCCCTAATTGATAGGAACATGTCATGTGACGCAGGCTGATGCCTCAAAATCAGTGTTCGGTGCCTGAAGGTGGTGCTTTCCACAAGGGTTTTTTTTTGGCTTTGCATGTTGGAGGCTAAGGTAAGCCACTGATTGCATGTCAATTAGCCTGTCAGAGAGTAAACAAAAGGCACACTACAAGTGTGTATGTGATATTGGCTCAGAGAGGGAGACAGAAATAGAGGCAAAGACCGCATAACAGTTCGTGGGCGCACTAGAGGAAGTCATTTTGCATTCTCCAGCCATCAATGCTTTCCACATTTTTCCTTTCTCACACAGAATACTAATAAAACCCCCAACCATTCACGGCAAAGCCAAGAAAACTGAGGATGAAATATGCAACTAAAGTTGTTTGTTTTTGGGGCCTCAAAGCCAAGGTTATTTGTCATCTCATGGAGAGGGGTTCTCAGGCTTAACTGATTCTGCCATGGGCTCATGAGAACAATGATCCGTTAAGGGCAAAGAAGTCACTACTACCAGGTCATTTATCTTAACCTGGTAAAACAATAAATAAGGTTTAAGTCCTTTTCCTTGTTGCCGTGTATGTTTTTTATAGATGCATCGGTATCCTCACATTTGTCTGCCTAAACATAGAATGTACAAATCTTGCCACCTCTTCATTTAGCTATCTTCTTGTCACAGAAGGGAGGTGATAATGAAACGGGGATAAAACGGTAGCCACCCCATGAATCTTACTTACATGTCACAAGGTATCACTCATGAATGATAGTATCACCTAAATACTGTTATTTCAACGTGTAATGCATAAAGAATGAAAATTAGTAAGAACCCCCCCCCATTGCTCCCACTCTGCTCTGCTTGTACCAGTGATTCAGGTGTTTGTAGTGGCTTCCACTCACACACACACACGCACGGATATACAAACACATGCACACACACACACACACACACACACACACACACACACACACACACAGCGTCTCTAACTCATGTTTTGATCAATCTTGTGCGTAGTATGTTTTGTGATCTATTCTCCAGTGGATGCCATCTCTGAAGTGTTTAATCACTGATTATTCTGTCACTCAGGAGCAGCTGGCTCAGTGACTTCAGTGTGTCTGTGTGTGTCTGTGTGAAAGAGAGAGAGAGAGAGAGAGCAAATGAGAATTTGTTGGGATTGGGAGACCATTAAAAATAGGTTGCCAAAACATAAAGCAGCAACTCTACAAAAATCCCTGCATGTCTTTTTTCTTTCCGTTACTCAACGACATGCAGGGCTTGCATGCAAAGTGAAATTAACTGAATGTGAAATGCAAGTCTCATTAATGTCAAGTGAAATTTATTCATACGGCCTTTGACAAACCATTAATGCAATACAAATGATTTTTAAGGGACCAAGGAAACTCAAACATGTAACAATTTCACAGACTTCAGAGTGCAAAATTATTTATCATCTGATGTATATAAATGTAGATATACAGTAGATGTAGGTAGGTGATGTTGTGTAAATATATGCTGATTTTAAAGTGTATCTCAAATTTGGTTAAAAAATTACAGAATCGTTGTTTTTGCGTACATACATTAAAAATGGGTTATAATTATGAATGTATGAAGAATTGTAATTATGAAATTAATAAAATGAATTTCCTCAGTCTTAACTGCTCTACAGCATTGTACAGGTTGAAACCATGATTAACCTTCCACCTCTACCTGGCAGATAATGAAGAGACGATTATAAATATCTTCATTGTGAACTTCCTTTTGCAATGAAGTGCAAATTATATTATATACATTATAATTAGAAATCCTGAATGAATTTTATAATAACCCACCCCGCCATGCACCTGCACACACACCTCAGTAGGAGATACGTAACCGTATATGGGAAATCAGAAAGAGTGTGTGTTATGACTTTTTCCTAAATTATTGTTAAACCCTTTTCAGATTGTGTATTGCAGGTCTGCTGTTATGAATTGCATCATATGAGAAAGGCGTTCCTGTAATTGTGTCCTCCCCCATAATTGAGACATGCTCAACCTGCCTGTAGTTGTGAAGAAAGAAAACTGGAGAGTATTTAAGGGAGCTGTCCCTTGTGCTGAACTCAGTTCAGCACTGTAGGTTTTTATAAAAGACTAAAGTTAAGATGATATTTGGAGGAGGATGTTAGGAGGGAGGATGGCAGCGTTGCATGATTCAGAGAGGAAGGAAGTGGGAGATTTGTTTAAGAGAAAATGACAGAACATCAACTGCACTGACACAAAAAAGGGAAAGATGAAGGAGAAGCCGGGGGGAGGGGGAGGGGGGGAGCATGTGAGACAGCTACAGAGGAAGTGTCAGGAAAGTGTGGCTTTCTAGTAACAGTTGAGCCAGCGAGTATGTGACCTCTGCCACGGCGTAGGCAGTACCGAGGGAATAGAGCAGATGGATGACTAGCTGGTGTCTCAGCACCTCTCTAGTCCACTACTGGCACACTCTGTCCATTTGTCAGCATTAGGAGGAAGAGGAGGAAGACCATGGGGGAGGAGCAGCAGAGGAAGCTTTACTGTATGTTGTTACCCATCTTGCTACTCTTCCTCAGATGGATGACTAAGCAGTCAGACAGATGTTTTTCTGTCTGACATGTTTTTTTGTGGATCACATTCATTCACATTCAATATTTTTTTTAAATATTTACAATATCTTTACAGTACTTCTGCAACCCAGAGACCTCAGGATGCTGGGATCTCACAGCTGAGAGGGGACACAATAGGCACACACCTCAGAGGAGGAGAGATACTGGAAAAGAAACGAGATGGCAGAGAGTTTCAAGTTTTAAGTTCTTTATTGTCATGTGCACAACAGTTACATAGAAGCAGTCCTTGGCAATGAAAGTCTTAATTCTCAGGCTCCCTCCAACAATGCCTGAAAAATATGTATAAAAGAAAATCACACAAGTAGAAGGAGAACCTACAACATAAGATATATAAAATGGTGCAAAAGTTCAAAATATGAGAATAGAATATAGTATATATAAAATATGGACAGGATATTAGGCAGTCATTGCACTAATAAATATATACACTGTGATGGCTAAACAAATGTAAATATATATATACACATACTGTGATGTATGCAGGTGTAAACGGTAGTAATATATAAATATATATAAATGGAGATGTAAACAATATAAACAGAAATGTAAACAGGTAGCAACCAGTAAGCAATAGCAGTATGAGGCAAAGTGACATTAGTATTAATAAGGTGCGAGTGACACAGGATTGGAGTACCAAATCCACCAGTCCACTTGAGCACAGCCGAGGAAAGTGTGCCTGCACTCGGTTGAAAAATGAGCAAAGCTGTGTCATGTCCATTTAGAGTTCAAACCCATTTGGATGTCCTCTGAGCTGCACACGCACAGTACCTGACTCAGTACTGTAGCTCTAAAAGCATCAAATGCCAGAAAGCATGTCTTTCTATTGATGTTTTACATCTCACACTGAATCCCTAATCCATCTTTGTACCACGAATACATTGGCTCTGCCATGTACCCAGATTAATCAATGTAGCCAGCTATACTAGTTGTGTCTGCAGCAACTTGACAGATTTGAGCAGAGACAGAGTTGTCACGAAATGCTTTATTCATGCATAGTTTCTATTTTTTGTCTGAGCGTGCAGCCATAGCTCTGCGTTTTGAACTTACTCACCCATATGACTATACTTAACTTTACTCCACCCACATGTCAGGAAACTGCATCATCATTTGAGTGATCTATCAAGGTATTATTCTGGAGCAAAAGCCCAGTGAAAAATAAGTCTGCTGTACATGCAGTTTCTTTCCAGTAGATAACTTTCACAGCAAAACAACATCAACTGATGAACACGGCTTTGTGTCACTCAGTACCGGCTGTGTTGTTGACCAAACTGCTGTAGCTTTTTTATGAAGTAGCTCAGTGGTTCCACATCCAGAGGCTCTCAGCAGGTCAGAGGTGCCTGTGAGGTTCAGTATGCCTTAGGCTGTGCTGAGATCTTAGAGTGACTTTATGTGTCTGTGTATGGGTGTTGTATGTCAGGGATCTGTGATTGGTGTGTGTGTGTACTCCCTGGTTAAAAATGTATGCCTCAAGGCCTATCATTTGAGTGTCTTGAAGTTTTGTGAAGACACTGTAATCATTGTGCTACAGTAGTTATTTTTTAACAGTAAAAATCACAGTTGCACATCAAAACAGTGATACATCCTGTACAGACAGGCGAGGTATCATCGCCAGTAATCAGCAACACAATGCCACAGTAGAAAGCAGCTCTTCATACACAACAACAATGACAAAAAAAACCATTTAAAAACAGCAGGGGCAAGATGTTTTGTTTTACACAATTTCTCATGTAACACAATATCACAGTTGGCACTGATGTGTGAATATATTGATCTGGTTAGTAGTTTTGTATGGAGCCATAGTCTTTCAAAAAACCTGTTTCTTCTGTTTGGAGGCACAAAGCATGTTCTGATAGGTAGCCTCTCTGAAAGCGTCACAGTTCATAAAAGTTTGTAAACCAGACTGTGGAAGCAACGTAAATGTAGCATTCCCTGTTATTCCCAAAACTGGAATGATGGAAACAAGGATGAGTTACAGGATAACAGTGGCGATTTCAAGATTCTTATTGTGTGTCTATGTAAGATCGTCCATGCAGAGGTGGAAATTACAAATCCCTTACAAATTCATAGTTACTGTGTAGTTTGTTCAGTTTTTTAAGCTAAGACACCATTCAGACGCACATCAATATGCAGTCCCATCACAGTTCATAACACCAAGACTTTACAATGCTGCTTTTTACAGTAAGTAAGTTCAGTGTGGTTCTGGTTTCAACTGTTTCTTTCAGTTTAGTACAAAACCAGGCCTATATAAGTGCTGTTTATAAGGGTACTAGTGCAGCAAACACCTCTCTGATTACAGAGTTATCATATCATGATTGTTACTGTGGCTTCTGAGGCCCTTCGGTGAGCTTTTAACAAGGAGATAACACACTATATATCATAACTGAGTTGATAATTATGCTTTTAGTCACTAGTGAGGGAAGCTCCGATGTTAAAAATTATTGATTCAGACAGTGATACAGTGATATTTTGACAGTTCGATCAATTTGATTTGTTTGCTCATGTACTGAACGCCTCAAATCCACGTAACAGGCCACAAATTGTAAAGTGGTAGGTGTTTGGTCATGTGTGGGCCTGACCAGAATCCTGCTTCCACACCGTGATAATGGATTATTATATAGTAAAACATGTTTGTATTTCTATAGCTGGTCACTGCCTTGGGTCTCACATATTGTCACCATCCTGCAGAAACATTGTTTTTTTCTAAATCCAGCATCTTCCAAAGTGGGATTCACAGTTATTCCTTAATGTCGCCTCTTTGTTGCCGCAGCATTAGTAACAACGTTATCAGTTTTCTTGGCTTGGTCAGAATAGTGAAAGCATTTTCACACTTGGAGCAAGATGCCATTACTGTGAAAGGACCTGATAGGCAGGTAGATGGGTTTCTGTCTGAGTCACCACCAAAATTCTGAGCATATGTGGGAGGAATGTGTAAACTATTTTGTTTCTGTATTCTGTTTTATATCCAAACACTTTAATTTCCCTCCTTTCTTACTCGAATTGTGACCGTTAATCGTAATCCAAAGGTGGGAGGCTGGATTTGTTTTTTTAAATTCTAATCTATTTTATTCATTCATTCAGTTTTACCAGCTCCTGAAGCAAAGAGCACCTGGTATGACTCACAATTGGAACCTCACCTACATTAATTAGAGTGTGAGTCAGTGTGTTTAGGGGCAGCTAGGTTAAATCATATTAATCACACATGGAGCAAGGCACCACTGCAAATATAGTCAGCTTGCTTTGAGGGAGGCTGGTGATTGCAGTTTAAGGACTGCATAAAAGTGTTGCAGAGCCCAACAAAAATGCTGAGTCACAACAGGACAGATGGTCACTCACTGTGCAAAAAACACGTGCAATTAGACACACACACACACATGCATTACCAAGCTCATCCTGCTTTACGAGAGACCCTTCAGACTAAACTAAAATACCGTTTCCAGCAAATTAAAAGAAGAAAGAGTGCGAGTGCGTGTGTGAATATATGCTTTTCTTGTTATGTTTATATTTTGTGGGTGTGCATGTATTTTTAATTATTGTCTGGCTTGTGTCTCCAAAGTGAGGACAATTAGTTCCTTGAAAAGCATGCACACAGATTCCTAAACCAGACATTAGGCCAGTGAGCTACAATCCTAGTGCCATCTGCTGTGGGCTAATACAGCACTTAACAAGAGTCCTCCATCTCTGATAGGCCTCACTGCTGTTATGACTGATTACTTTTACGGCTGTTTTGTTTGTGGGTGTTTACACTTTCGGTCCAAGAGCGGTGTGTGGAGTCATTTACCTTAAGGCTGTGTTGAGGGCCTCTTCAGTAAGTCAACAACTAGAGGACAAAGCTACCAGCTGCCATTACTGGGCTGCTGGTGGAGTGTAATGCTGATTTCTGTTACTCCAGTGACTCATGAAAGAGGTTTTTTTCTTATTCTGATTTTGAAGTGGGGTTCTGATAGAGGGTTAATTTAGATTTAGCTGTATTTCCGCATATTCTCCCCATATCTGAAGGGGTTTTCTGTGGGTGCGTGCGCCGGTTTCCTCCCAAAGTCCAAACACATGCAGGTTTGATGAATTGGCGATTTTTAAAGTGTGAGTGTGAATGCTTGTCTGTCTACATACATTTTAGCCTTATGATAGACTGGTGGCCTACAGCCTCTTGCATGTGAGCTGGAATAGGCTCTTTCCCTGCCAGCCCTGCGCAGGATAAGTGGTTTAGCGGGCCATAGCATTCAGATGAAACTGCATTTCAAGCTAGTTTAGCTGAAGCAGATACAATGTAGACATAAGGCAGGACCATGGCACAGAGTATCTGCACTTTGCCTGGACAAGAGTAGGATTCTAGGACGCTTTAAAGGTACATTAGGTCAAAGAATGGTCTGGAAAAGTGTTCTCGCTTACAGTTATAATCTCATTTCATTTCGTTGTCTTTCGCAGCACCTATGGTGATTATCGGTAATTGCAGGTGTGTTTTTGGACCTCGCTTCAGTTTCAGTTTCAAGTTTAATCGTCTGTAGTCATCAGTCTTTTCTTTGTTTGTTCGGCCATAGTAACCATTTACTCACAACGGGAAAGTTGCTCCCAACACCCGGGTCGTAATACTAGAAATGCTGCAGGCTTTCATCAGTGGGCCGTAGGCTCAGTCACCATTGTGTTGCATCATTCGGTGATAGATAGTGATTTAACAGACATTTATTTAAATGCTTTATTTAAATCAAGATTATATCTTTAACTAGTAGCTATTTGTAAGACTAGGAGAGGTTAGACTACTGAGCGGGCCATGGCATTCAGATGAAACTGGCTAATCAAACCAGTTTGATACTTTTTCTACATATATGATGATTTTGATCTCATTATATTACATATGATTTTGCACACATAAAGTAATATATAGATATTGGAAAATATCCTTAATATTGTGATAATGGTTTCATTCATCATTCGTATTACCCAGCCCCAATCAAGGATCACGACTTTATCACCAACCTCGTTGTCAGTAAAATGTATATTTATAACCTGCCAAGGTTGAGAGTTACTGATTTCTACCTTAGACACGCCTATCACTCGCGTTTTGTCCGGTCCCAGCCATTTTTGTCCGTCTCTCTCGTCCCCTCACTTTTTCTGTGTCTTTCTCGTGTTTCCTCTCCTCTGCTTTGGATCAATGGCTTTCATGAGCCAAACCCATCTTATTGACATTTTTGTGCTCTCACAGTAACGGAACACGAGTCAGAAAGGAGTCATCCTGCAAACTCAGCCTGGGATATAAATAGAGTTGTCAGTTTGAGATGTCACATGGCTATTACAGTTACAGTGTCATGTTTCCAACTTGCATTATTATGATCAGTAAATTGCCTGTCACAGTTACTTGAGTTCTTCCAGCTTATTTAAAGATAAGCACTTTTTCAGTTCTCCAGGGCTATTTGGGCTAATGGATATTGACCGTGTTAATATTTCTCTGCTCATTTCAATGCATTTCCATTTTGCCGCCTCAGCCTTTTATGGTAATGAAGGAGGATCCGATAGTCTTGGGGATTTTTAAAACTAAAAACCTCTGAACTGACGGGATGAAGTCAAGCTCTCCTTTTATTTTATTTATTTTTTTGTCTTTCTCCATATAAAACAGCTCTCTTCAGTTTCAAGTCCTTTTTTTGAGCCATCACACCTGGCACCCTGTGGCACCGTTGGAATGATGTCCTCCACAAAGCAGGCCAGCGCAAATAAATTTAGCCTGTCACTCAATTGCCGGGAGGTTCTGCCACGCACACACGAACACACAAACACAGAGGTAAAGATACAGTATGTAATGGCATTTTTTTTTCAGAATCTGAAGTCTGTAAAGTTGGGAGTGTGGAGGCTGTAGAGAAAAGTGACAGGTATTCGGCGGTAAAGTGTCGATAAACACACAGGGCGAGGTGACATTGACAGCTCCGCACACACATAACACTGAGAACAGTACTTTACTTACAAAGTCCAATGACAGGGAACTCAGAGATGGAGGTGAGGAGGAGAGAGGTATAGAAGAGACTGCACACTCACTAGCTGAATGGCCTTGTAGGGATATTGCTTTTGTTAACCTTTCATCGACTTGCACGGCTACTTTTGTAGACAGTTGAAGTAAAAACAAAGTTTCATCAACCTTTCACTGCAAAATGTCTGATTTATGTAAGTGTTTATGTAAGTGTTTTAACTTAATTAGTTTTTGTTCCTCAGTGTTAAAAGAACAAGTTCACAACATCAAGGCTTCTTTGTGTTGATAGGGAGCCACCATGTCAGTGTTTAGCGTACTGCGTTCAAGAAATTAAATGTCTTGAGCTTTAGAAATCCAAGCTGTCAGTACTGTGGCTGAAAAGAGACACCCCTTTGCCTCTCTCTATTCCCAAGCTTTGTTTTCACAGTCCCAATGGTTAAATGATTATTTTAGAGCACATGCATGGTTTCGCAATTGATTTGGCTCTTCGTCCCCCCCACCCTCCCCCCGCTTGCTCTGGTACACTCCGCTCCGCCTCTGCGATTATGCCTTCCAGTGGTGAGCTGAGGCCTTTTATTTCTGGATGGTGAAAGAATCACAACCTGCCAAAATGCGATTGGTCAGGCCAAGTTACCTTTTGAAAAGCCATGTAAAATAGGAAACAGAACATAATCACACTTCTTGAAGTGACCCTCGGTAAATTTTCCGTTTGTTAAGAGTCATTTTAATGATTTTGCCACGGCAGGCGTGGAGACACACTGAGGGTGCTATGCTTACCAGTTTCATATGAGCTGCCACACTAATTCTGTGACAATAATAATTGCATCATCACAAAGTTTCCCAGCTCTTTTCTGGGGGTTATTTTGCCCAACATCTAGCTAAACATCTTTTGTATCTTTGATGATGAAAAAACATATTATTTGAGTGTTCTATTGAAGATTAATCATAGTCATTTTTTGATAGTTTCACTGGTGTTGGTGATGCAGTATTCCATCCTGTCAAAGTATGGAGGATAGAGCTAAAGGCAAACTTTTGTCTTGTTTTTTTGTTACAAGGGAAAAACTCAGCTCAGGCCGTCACTGCTGCTTCTACCCTGGCCCTGTACATTGAAAAATATCCCCTAGCAGATTATTCACATATTTGCATTTTGCTTACGATAAAGCACTTTCAGGTAGCCATAGTGAAGCATTGCCTGGGAACTCCATTAAGCATTCAGTGGCCTGTCACAGTCGAACAGGCTTATGGGTTTCAACCTTACCCTTGTTCCCTTGTCACTGATATGAACATATACAAATTACAAGGCCTGTGCTACACTCACAGGGGCCTACCTCAATCTCCTTCTTCCCCACGGCTTCATTTAATGACTCCATCGCTCATCGGCCAGATTTTTTTTTTCTGTCATTAGGCGGGCTCTGGCCGGAGACATGCCTGGGATTGGTTTGACTTGCCCGGGCAGACGGTGATTCATGCAAAGGGTCTTGGGAGTGCTGAAGATCCAAAGCTCCGTGATTATCCCTTTCACTCAGGCTGGATGTAGGCTGAGCTGGCTGGACTAAAAGCCAAGATCAGTGCCTCTTCAAATGGGACCCAAAGCCCCAGGGCTGCTAACTCTTCTTTATTCAAGCTGGCTTACAGGCAGTACTTGGTATGTGGTGGTGTGGACACATGAGGTCAGTTGGTCTCTGCCTCTCTCTCTCTCTGTCTGACCCCATGTTTCACTTCCCAGTAATGGAATAACCAAATATTATTATTTATTATTATTATTATTATTATTATTATTATTATTATTATTATTATGATGATGATGATGATGATGATGATGATTATTAATGTGGTTTATGGAAGAACCCTGCAGATAAGATTTTAATATATCTAGTGGAAATGACGTAAGAGAAAGGTCTCAGACTAGATTTAAAACAAGGACACTGTCGTACATCTTTTAATGGCAGAATGGTGATGACTATAGCCACACTAAGAACTGTCATTTTTTTTATTTTAAGAGACTAATCCCCCATGTGCCACAGTCCTTGTCACTGCTAACTCCCTCTATTGATGTATGTGTTGCTACTGTAAATCCCCTGTCTAATGGTGTACTCAATGACCATCTTTGGCACGACAAACTCTGATGATCTCAGTGAAGACTTGGGGGTATAGAGAAGAAGGGAGAATTTCCAATATGATTATTGAGAGTTAAGCTATCTTAAATCCCTCTCCGTCTGTCTAGGAGCTTCCCCTTGAGAAACTTGTCTGAAGTTAACTGGGACACCTCTATATAAGTAAAATTACTTCTATGCGGCTGTGGGAGGATAAAGGGAATTGCTACTGTACATATTGCCTCCCCATGGTCTCAAACTAGGAGAGTCTACCGTTTTGTCGTGACAGCTCCTCAACACCATACATCTCTGATTTAAGCCCAAAAGAGGCTGCTGAGTCTCCTGTGCCAGTAAAGCATTGGTTGAATACCATTTGTAGCCTTTTAGAGCTGCAGCTTTTCACCTGGTGCACAATAGTTTAGACTAATGCCACTAAAGTAAAAAGCTGAATAAGGAGTCATCTCTTGGGGCTTTAGGCATCCTTCTCACAAGCCCCCCCTGCCCCCATCTCCTGCCACATCCCTCATTGTTTTTTCCTCTCATGCCATTTTTAGGCTCCTGCCTACACTGCAACACATTTTGTCACCTAGAGATTCATGGCTCTCTTTCTCCACCCCAATCTCGGAGAATTTCAAATAATTCAGAGCAGGACAGGGGAACTTGTGTGTGTCAGGACTTGCATCCTAACTCGTCACACTTTCTGGCTGCGATGGCTGCAGTCTAGATTTACAGCCACAGTGAAAGTTTTGGTTTTCCAAGAGCTAGCACAGTCACCAACCATAGTAAAGTTTATAGGGGGGTGGAGGAGTATGTTAGACGTGTACATGGTGTACAAGTTGGTATTTGTCTGCCTCATTTTTGTATGCAAACATACGCACATGGTGATGAACACCCACCAGCCGTGTACTGGTGCAAGCTGTAAGCGCTGTATTCTTAGCATCATCTAATTGCTGCTGCCTATCCTCTCATACCCCTCCAGCGCTATGTTTGTTTTCCAATGATTCCTATCCCCTACTGTGCCCCCCTCCACAGCCATTCTCAAGTAAATAATGAATTTGTTTGAAGCTAGTCTCTCTCCCCTCCCTAACCGCAAGCTACAACTATTTTAATGTGATTCTCTTTAATGTGTTCTTGCTCTTCTCAGCGATCTGTGACCCTTGGAGATAATTGTGAAACCATTATGTGGAATGATTGTCATTACGCAGGCTGTCATGACATGATTGTCGTACCTTGTGCATTTTTACAGTATCAACCAGGGTCATTACTTAGGTTAGACATGTTGTGATATTTAGTTGAATGTGCCGTGAAGTAAAGTTAAATGTTGTCATTGAGAATAATAAAACATGACAGTAGAATTAGGTGTCTTAACATAACTTGAACCGAGATAGCTTGCAGCATTTATACTGCTGCTCCACTTCATGTTGTCTCATTTTTTATATTTAACCATGCTGTATGCTGTCAGCTGTACTTTTGGTGGTGTGGATCCACTATTTGCCCAGAATATTCCAGTCTAGTGGCATGAATTTCAAAGATATGAAACATAAATTCATTGTACTGCATCACACGTCACATCTCTGGAAATAAACCTCCAAACTTTCTGTTGGTGCCAAGTGACATCCCCACAACATTACCTTCAAACTTTATCTGGTCGGCTCATTTTCTATTTACCAATATTCTTCAAAATAAAAGACTCAATTGTATTCAATTGTAGCTGTACAGATTGTTGTTTTGCTTGTGTGCTTACTCCTAAAGCCCGTATAGAGCAGTCTTCTGCATAGTGACATATGTTTCACACTCTAAGCTTGGACCACATATACAATCACACACGCATGCACATTCACAGATAAACATACATACAATATAGACACAGCAGAAACAGTATTCCTCTATGAGCCGTTGACAAACAGTCAGTGAGTCTGTGTTAGAGGCCCAGAGGCAAACTAACACAGAGTATCCGCCAGACTAAGACACCGCAACAGTAATCTGGTTTTCATGGCACATGCAAGACTAGCCTGAATAGAGACACACAGAGTGGTACACTGTCTAGTGTATACTCAGTCTTTGCATACAGATAACCACGAGAGCAGAGTAAGCTCCTTCTGGGGTGATTTTGTGATTTCAAAAAGCTCTTTCAGATTATCTAATTGGTCGGTATTGGAGTTTTGGACCAAAATCTGCACATTCTCAGTGACAAATAAACCCAACCTCCAACTCATACAGTAAAAGGTCAACCACAGAACACATATCACACTCAAAGAAATGCACCTCTCAGATTCAAGTAACCCTGCCTCCAACACCTTAGACGATTACAGCCACACAATCTAGCACTGCCCACCCATAAGAAATCACTGATAAACTGTCCCTCATATCGGAATGCCGGGTTCCACTCTCCCCATCACTCTGCTTGTTAGGCGACTTATCATCGGTCACACCTTCCAGCCACAGTATAAAATTGTGAGTAAGTGCTCATCGCTCTGTCGACAAGAAGACCATCCTTCTAAACTGGGAAAGGAGGAAAAGTAAACATCTCATTACCTCTTTACAGAACACATAACAATGGAGAAACTGACTGCATCTGTTAACCTTTAAATACATCAGTTCCAGTAAGCATGGGAGCCAATCTGCACTGCATTACTGTCTGAATGACATAAACAGCACCGGATAATCTTTTTCTTTTCTTATTAGTATCATAATAACTACATTTCTCTTCAATACAAACACACACTATTATTATTGCTTTTTTTGGTTATTATTGTTGTCATCATTAATGTTATGATTAATGTTGATGTTGATGTTGATGTTGTTGACGTTGTTATTGCTATTACTATTCACCCTTCCTCTTACTCCTGCTACAGTAGTACTACTTCTACTGCTACTATTATCAATACTATTATCAGTTACATGACTAGTTCTAACTGACCAGTTAACAGAGCAAATAATTGATTCGTTTTATTATTCAGTTTATTCATTTATTTATTCTTTGTTTTTGTTTTGGTAGATTATTCTTATCTATATTTTTATTATTATTTCTCTCTCCATAAGGTTTTATAGGAAAGACAGTGTTACTCTTTTCCAGTCAGTTTTAATTTCTTCTTATTATTATTATTGTTTTATTTATTTATTTTATCTCTAAGTTGCTGTCCTCACAGTTATTATTTTTTTGTTTTTACTATTATTATAATTGTGCTCACCGATATCACTTACATTAGGCCAAAATCGTTATCATGCAATTATCAGCCCCCTGACATGCATACACATACAACAAATGCATCTCTTCATTACTTATTTATTTTAAATTCTTTATCTCTGATATATCAGCCCCCCCATTTCACCTCCACTCCATCAAGTATTACCTTACATCACTATAATATGTGAACATACAGTATAGTATAGCCACAGCTACAAAAGTATTGTTTTTTCTTGTTCCTTTTTTAATTTACTGTCAAATTTTCTCCTTCACTTGTCCATTTTACTCATCTATTAAATTAAAATTTGATTACATATGTTATGCATTTTAGTATGATTTTCTTTTTTCCATTATGATTGCCATTTTTCCCTTGCCTTTACATTCTTTGTATTCTCTTTGTTCTCTGAGAAAGAGAAAAACAGAGGGCAACTCAATTCATTTTTAATTGTTTTTGTTGCCATTTCATTTGTACAGTAGCTGCATGACTCAAGGGAGAACATTTATTGTTGCTGCTAAATTACTGAACTATATTTTATTATGTTTATGCTCCTTTTCATGATTCATGTGACAAAAGGCCGTGTGGCATTTGACTTAATGTACTTAATGAACTGACTGTAGACATAATCAGTGTTTTGGATGTTTTGGATTGAGGCAGTTTCAGTCTTCTGTTTTTTTGTTTAGAGTTTTGGCACTACAGCCTAGTTCTGATATAAAGCACCAGCAAGGTGTAAGGCCTTATTTTCTATTTTTGTCCCCTAAAGGCAGTACCTGTGTAGTACAAAATGGTAAATTACTGCAAACATTACTCATATTAAAAGACACCTGTATTTTCAAAATAGCAGCCCATTCCCGGTTCAATCACTCATTGAACATTTGAAATGGAAATACTCACTCAGTTGCTTCTGCACTGAATATGTCTGCAGCAGTGAGTCACATTTTTTTTTTAACACAGGTGGATACATTTTAGCTGACACAGAGGACATGGAACCACACACAACTACAGTAATAAAAAAAAAGCATACATAAAGTAAAAGCCCTTCACTGGTACCTCCTTTCTTCATGCCTGTACTGTAGCTAGATTTCATCTTACTCTCAGTGGGTTTTTGGTACAGTGATTATGATGATTAACAGAAAAACTGTTAGTCAATATAATGCATTCAATTTATACAACCAAAAAGCTGTTTTTGGCTAGAGAATTGATTATGCCCCCTCAGCCACTGGAAGGCTATTTACTTTGAATGCACGTCTCTCTCTCTCTCTCTCCTCTGGCTCGCTATTCAAGTAGGTAAATGACTGACCTGTTGAGATAGATAGCGCAATCAAAACCCTATTGAAACTAATTTCACACAAGTGATTGCTCCAAATTACCAAAAACATTATCTCTGTGCGTATCTCTGTGTTTGTTCTTTGGGAACCAGCAGAGCTTATGAACGTACAATGCCGTTGCAGCAGAAACAAATGTAGCTTGTAATACGGTGGGAGAGATGCTCAGTGATATTCACGTACCAAATTTGCCATATGATCCATTTAGCAGAGGATGAATACATTGTCTAGTCGGATTTCAGTGGAGATCAGGTTTTCAGCATTGGTTCAGGGTGTCACATCATCATCTATTTATTGATTAAATGTTTTCTGGGTAGTGTTCATCATGAAATGATCAGACAGGAATTTTGTTTGCAGACACAGTGCTTGAACTGGAATAACGCAGCTAGTTGGCATGCAGGTAGATTATGACATTCATCTTCTCTGTGAAGTTGGGTGAACTGGCCTCTCATCCTCTGCAGTTGCTTTCTCGGCACTCGTCGTAGCCAGACATGATAATGAGCCTGAAGAAATGGTGGTGAGAAGGAGAGGTGGACCTACGCTCAGGCTAAAGGTGCAAATGGGGAAAGGTCAGAGATAGGAACAAGCAAAGCTGTCACTCTGCACAAATGTCAGAAGCACAATTCGCCGGGTGTTATTAGGAAAACAGTGGGCCAATTATTCCTGACTAGACAGCAGTGTTCAGCGGGTAGAGAGCCAGTGTTGGAACTCTACTCTTCTTATCTTTTAGCGAGAAGGAAGAATTCCTAGAAGCCTACTGTACATTTTCTTGTTTCAGCCACACTTTTTTTGTTATAGAAAACAGCATTGTTATGGTAACATATTTACCACTTTTTTTTGTCCATGTAGTTTATTTCAGTGATGTTATTCTATCAGCATCTGCAATTTTCATACCAAACAAGACCTCCAAACAACTGGAACTGGTTTTCTATTCCTTGGTGTACATACATTTCTTTTTACTTAATTTCACTAAGAGGCAGCCATGGTTAACTCATATTGCCATATATACAAACACTTTATTTACAAAAATAGTTTGTTCTCCCTCCCCTCTCTCCTTGATTTTCATTCACTTGCATGTTTTGGACATCCACATACTCCCCTTTGTCTCCACCATCTTCTATTGCTTTATTGTGTCCTGTTTTGTTTAATCTGAATAATTAGCCAGAAGTGTCCATGCGGTATAGCTTTTTCTTTCAGTTTGTCACTTGGCATCGCATGGACTGTCCCTCTCCTTTTGTTCTGGTGATTTACAGACATATGAAATGAGATCTGTTGTGCAAATGAGCAAAATAAATTGATGGATTGTCCCCACCCTCAGCTCACATTCATTCACCTCCTGGCAGAGTTATCTAAATGTGAACGCCATTATATCAGTGGGCTCGTGCCTCAGATAAAAATGTTAACAGTGCAGCGCCTGCCACGCCAGCTGTTATAACCTGTATTGTATATCATTTTATATTCTCTTTATTTTTCCATCCATCCCTTTAGCCCCTCCTTGGCTCGTTCATACCCTCCCTCTATCATCTGCATGCTCCTGTCCGTCTCACTTTCTGGTGCATGGCTTTCATGATGAGTTTGCAGGTGCACTGTAATCTGTTCCAAAGCATGAATAATGACAAAACAACCACGGTGCAGGAACTGAAAACAAAAAGGTATCACTACAACCTGCCCTCTCTTCCAGGAATGAACGATCCTGGTCACTCCCTCCCAAGTGTGGAGAAGCATGTCCTGGTCAGTCCAACAGGGACAAGGGGCAGCTTTTCATATCATGTTTTTTGTCAATAGTGAAGTCATGTGTGAGATGGGTAATGTGATATTCGTTTACACTGTAACAGCCCATCAATCAATGTCAGCGCCCTTCCTGTCATTGGACAGCGACACTGCAATCACTACCACTGCTACCACTCTCACCCAAGAGTGATTACAGTGGATGAGATCAGCAGTAGACCTTTTTTTAGTCTTCTTCTCCAGCCTCTGTCCTCTTTCTCAGTCCAGCATCTCATAATCATCTGACTACTGTAGAAAATTAAATGAACATGGTGTGCAAATAATTCTGATTTGGAACAGAAGTTAATAAAGAGCCATATCTCACACTAACCTTACAAACACAACTGGGTTGGCTAACTTTCTCAAATTGCAAATGCTTAAAAATGTGATGTCCAATTCAAAAAACCTTTATTTAACTAGGAGTAAAAGACTCATTGAGATTAAAAATCTCATTTCCAAGAACAAATAACACGGTTGCAGACATAAAACAAACATATAACAATTTAAAATGAAAAACAAGTTTTAAAAGATATCGGGAAACAACTTCAACATTCAAAACATCTACGGCCAGATGTGCCTGCTTCCAAGTCATTTAAAAACACTAAATGTGTCCGGTGAGACCAGCTCCTGAAGATTCAAGTAATTTATAGCTGATTCCGAGTCAAGGGAGCAGCATACTTAAAAGCACTCTATGGAGTTTTTAACTGGTTATGAAACAGTCTCAATTTAATACTGATGCCTCTATATGACCTACATAAGCAAACGAGACCAACAGCGAGAAGACTGGCTGTTTCTATTAGTTTCTAATAGTTATTCTTCATGCCTGCCACCGAGACGGATTTTTCTGCGATATCAGACGAAACGGCACTGGGGTTTGGCTGAATTCGAGTTGCTTCAGCCGCTAACTGAAGGTCCGTCTCCGGAGCTGCCACCCGCTCTCCTCCCGGAGAAGTAGTCTCCTTGCAGCAGGGAGTGAAACGGAGGGAACATGTAACCTAACGTTAGGTGAAACACTACCGCCTTTGTCCACAGGGACCACCAAAATCAACACAAAATGAATAGTTCCATTGAGCTGCTTTAAACGCCCTTTTTCCCAGTGCGGACTTTAGGGACAGTTAGGCCCCAATCAGAGAGGAGGCGTTTTTTTCAGTGAGAGGCGTCTTTTTCCAGTTGTTTTATATAGGCAGTAAGCGTTTTACGTGTTGCTTATGCGCCCTGGGCCCTAGCTTCCCATACTTTTTTGTTGGATGTAGATCCGAAGGTACATCATAATCCTTTTGTGTGTAGGGAATGCAGGCTTGGTATTACTGAATACACCACAAAGTGAGCAATAATGAAAGGGTGGAAGAAAATTGTGTCTTCATTTTAAGCATTATACTTGTATGTGATATAATACACTATATCTCATCTTATCTTGGAAATTCCTCTTTCTCTGGTTGCCTCCCTCTTGCCATATATCTGCTTCACTTATTGCATGTTTCTTAGTCACACTCTTGCGGCTCTGTGATAGTGTTAAATCACATTAATGGCCTTAGCGTGCTCCATGAATGGTCTTGTAACACAGCGGGACAGCTCAGTGCGCCCTGGGTGGAGCACAGTTTGGAGGGATGAACCTTTCCGCCGCCCTCATTAACTGATGGATCTCATAACAGGCTCGTGTATAAAGACCTATGTCAAAAGCAGAGAAACAACTTCATCTGATGAGAGCATCTGCAGAAGCTAGAGAGGCATCTGTTAGGCCTAGGGGTAGTCATCTAAATGAATCTGTGTCAATCCACGAGAATTGCAAATATGTTCGTTAACTGTTGCTGACTTGCGTTTTTCTAGCTGTTGCTTACCTCTGAGTATTTCAAACACGCTTCTGATAAATGTGGTTTTGACGTGGTTGGACTGTGAAAGCACTATTTTAAGTACCATGATTTTTTAATGGAGCTTTCATTTAAAATGTTCCGAATCATCTCATGATATTAAACTGGGGAGGATTGGAAGTGAACTGGCAGGGGAATTAGTTGGCCTTGTGGGGCCAGAAGGCTCCATGTACAGTTTGTGCCTGTTAGAGATAATTTGATACTCGATAGATTAAGCCATGGTGACTGTGACTTTTCCACAACAGTGTAAAAGTCTCCATCCTCTTTACACCGCCGTGCTGTCTCTCTTTCTCTGTTGGCCTCATGCCTGGTGCATCCCGTCCTCACTCTAAACTTCCCTCTTTCTGCCTATCTACTTCCCCTTCCTTACTTCTCTCCATCCCTCAGCTCTGTCCTGCGGGAGTCAGGAAGCTAATGGCTTTGAGCTGAGTCCTCACCATTAATCAGGCCCCCATTAGCCAAGCCCATATAAAGCTTTGGACTAATGCATACACAGGAACGAGAGGACCGGTGAGGACAAGAGTGTACGGATGGAGAGACAGGACAGGGTAAGAGGGAAATTATAAAGTAGGGAAGGAACAAGGTGAGGTTGCAGTGTTACAGTTAATTTATACTGTCTCCTCTAGAGGTTCTGTCTGTGACACTTGTCTGTAACATCTGCAGTCAGGAGATTTATGGGTTTGTTACCTTTCTAGAATTTCAAGTGAATGTACCACTCCATGACAGTTCAATAGAAACAGCTCACGATGCAGCAAAAAGAGAGCAAGAGACATTACTAGGCACACTTGGTCTCAAATGCATAATATTGCAAGTGGTTTGTCTTTGTTTGTCTTCTACATTCAAGGGCTTTATCTATACTATTCCAGTATTCTTTTGATAGGCTGGCAAGATTTTAAACTTAGCAAGACCAAAAAATGGCCTAAGTAGTTATTAAGTATTGTGCAATGGACGACAGATACATAATGTAGCCAATAAGTAATGGCAAATGTTATTGAAAGTTCAAAATTAAGTTATGTTATCAGGTTTCTGCTATTTGGTATTGGGCTTAATGACATTCATCAGTGTTTTTATAGATTATATAGAGCAATAACGGTAGCTATAACTATTTCAGTATTGGCCTCCACAGACTGAAGCTAAATTAGCATTGACCCCACTGCTTGCTTGCTTGCTGTGTATGAAAGGAATATTTTGAATTCTCTTTATATTGCAAGTTATGCTGAACTCTCCTCCTCAGTTGAAATGTACCTGGTCAACTGAGGTACCTTTGCTCCTGCTGTCTTGCACATAATCAGTTCAATAGCAGCAGCCTGTGTGCCTTTGTTTTTTTAGCCCACACGGATCCTTTGATTAGCTTTGGTACTCTGTACTACTGTTAATGTCTCTCTGCTTATGCTTAACTACTGTACAGCCAACTTGCCAACCTGACGTTCACAGAGAGACACACACGTGCACAAACACACAACTTTTTTTCTCATTATGACTCGGAGGAATCTGCTGAGTTGGGAGAATCCAGACAGCAATTATCCAAGCCAGAGAGTCAGCAAGCAGCACCACCGGAGGAAGGGCTGTTACACAGAGACAACACCGTGTTCTCAGAGTTGGAGAGTCCTCATCAGAGCACAAGCCGCTCTGTGACTGACTATTCTGTCTTTGGTCACAATGAAAGAGAAGAGGGAAAACACTAACAGGGCCAATTTAATAGGTTGCAAAACGAGAGCATTGGAGTGTGGGTGGAAAAGAGAAGGAGGTATCCAAAGGCGCTGGGATGTGATGTATCACTCTGCCAATAGTAATGGCAAGTTGGAAGCTGAAATGACGGTGCACAGCTACATCCTTAAAAGTGTCTGAGAGGATGCCGTTTTTCCTTCCCCAATAGAATTTTTAAAAAATGCCATTGCTTCTTTTTTCAGCTGACATACTGTACGCTATATTCCAGGAAGTGGTGACATGTCTCATCTAATGAGAGCAGATGGGGAAGATACCACCCGCACAGCCTTCAACCTTGTGATGCTAACTAATACAGCAGAGGCAGGCTCTTCTATATATTAAAACGTGGCTTTCTTCCAAATAGGATCATTTTCATTTTGTGTGAATGTTGTGTTGGCATTACTTATTAAAGTGAACATGCTGAGTGGCAAAGATGAACAGTAACTTGACTTTCCAGCCAAGGAGAGGAAGGGCATCTTTGTCTGTACCCAAAACCAGCCATTTTCCATTGCTGCAGGTTTTCCCCACAGTGGCAGGCTTTCTACTTCTTGCATGACAGAGGCTCTGCCAAGGTCTGAAATATATATGAGGGGTTGTGGGACGACGTGCCATTTCAGGACCTCCCATTATGACTGTGAATCAGAGCATTCTCCTCAGCACTGAATAATTCATGCAGAGAAAGTATCTGCTTAGTCAGATTTTCTTTCTTCTACCTAATGTAGGGAATGGATGGAAAGCAGTCAGTACTTGTTCTAGAGTAGCTTGGGTACAGAGCTGCCACTAACATCAAGTCTGAGTCTTGGGACTTCAAAAGAGAAAATATAAACTTTAATCTTTGCAAATGGCAGATAGATATTGAAAGAGAGGTTGTCCCTGAAAGAAATCTATTTTCCAGGAAGGCTTATTAGAATTCAGCAAAAGTGTTTTGCTTCCCTTGTAACCTGCAGCGTTTGAATTGCAATGAGAGCAGAAGGTAGCAGGTGAGGTGGAGGATGAGTAGGGGCAGGAAGGGCTGTTCCAGTCGTCCCCTTTATTTATTCCAGACACTCTCTGTGTCCCATTACTCTAGTAGCAGCCTGAGAGATCTTACTCATTGAAACCCTGCTAAAGCCCTGAGTCAGCAACACAGACAGACTGAGAGAGGGGAAAACAGAGAGAGAGAGAGAGAGAGAGAGAGAGACAGAGAGAGAGAGAGGAAGAGAGGGCAATAGACAAAACAGAGGTGAGACAAAACACTCGTCCTGCTCTCAGCCCCATTTTTCCTGAGTACGTCTGCTGGTGGTTGCTATCCAAACCTCCATTAGCCTCCATGAATAATGAAAAGGAACAATGAGAGTGTTAGCATTGAGTTATTTCCCCCTTCCCTGCTGGGACCTACACCCCTGTGAGCAAGTGGGTGGGTACGTAGGCAGGCAAGGTTGAGAAATTAGAAAAGATTTGTCAAGAATGCCTTCTCACGCCCAGACTAATCTAAAGGAGAAAATTAGAGTTCTTTTTGGAACCACTCGCCCTATCCATCTTGCTGCCAGATGGGTTTGTGTCAGGGGAATCATCGTTTATGGACTTCTTATCTGTTTAAGCTGAAATGGCTTGGGGAAGAAAACTTTGTTTTGATTGGTTGAGAAAGTTTGAGATTGAGTTTGATTTCACTACTCTTGACTTTTAACTGACTGGAGTTCCTTGGGTACCGAGAGCTTTCATTATTATTATCTGTTTTTTTTTAGTTTCAGAGCATAGTGAAGTTGAAAATGAATGTGACTAGTTATGCTGTTATGTTGCTGTTTATTTGCATCTTTTGCATTACACATATTCTGTATCAGGGCCTTCAATTTCACTGTCTGGTGATTCTTTCACATATGATTCATACTGTACAGGAAACACCCTAGAGCAAAACATTTGCTCACCAATTGCTGTTAACTATATACTATGTTAACTATATACGTGTATATATATATATATATATATGTACATGTATATATATTAATATATAATAATATACTTACCAATATTTGAACTTCAAATTAGTCATAAAACTCTAGAAAGCACATCCACGATTTAAAAACACCCTTACAAGACTCTCTTAATGTATATTTTAAGAAGTCTCTTGAATTCTTAAAGCTGTACCAGGCACTGTGGACTTGTGAGAGAACAGTCTGGATTTTTGAAAGTATTAGGGACTTAATCACTGAGAGCATTTGTAAGCGACATTAAAAATGTACACTTCCATATCTACAGTGGGGTTTTGATGGTGATTCTGGCAAAATAATGCAGCAAACTCACCCATTGTTGGTGTCTACTCAAGCTGTCTTTGCGTTCCACTCATTTGTTCGCACCAACAAGCCTGGCCACCAGTGACCAAACCTGTTTCTTGAGATTAATTTGGACAAACAGAACATACACACTCTCGGTTAAAGGAAACTGGCTGGTCTTCTGTACTCCAGCCTGAAATTTCTATTTACACTGTAGATATAAAATATATATTTATGTTAACCTCCAACATTTCCTCACCCTCTGCTCTGTGATCCACATCCCTCAGCTGTTAGCGCACACACACCCTGCCAAGACCATCACTATCGCTCCTTGTTGATGTGAGAACACTTGAAACGAGTCAAATCAGACGGAAACAGCTGGCCTCAGACCTCTGCTTGGAAAAAATGTCAGGATAGGCTGAGAGCATAAGTGAGGGGGGGGGAGTAGTGATAGTACAAAGAGGAATCAGATTGAGGCTGAATGAGAGAAAGCAAATATAATAGAGGCTGAGAAAGGTAGAGACTGGCAGTGATGAAACAGAGATGTGAAGGAGACCAAAAAGAGAGACAGACGTGGAAGCACAATATTTTTATCATGTACTCTCTCTTCAGCTCCTCCGCCGCAAAGACAGCAGGAAGAGATGTTAGAATAAGCAACATGAATTTGTCGAATACATGACACCCTTGCTACGTTACGCCACTTTCAAGGGTTGTCAATTACTCATGACGCGGCACAGCGGTATCACCTGTCTCGGGGCTTGATGGATTGCGATGGATTGTTTGACATTTTGAAGTTATTTCTACGTTCATGTTGTTTTCATTCACTTCCCTTCACATGAAAATGTTCTGGAAAATAGAATGTGAAATATTATTTTACTGTTTATAAAAACCCAACTGTACACAACTTACTCAGCACCAAACGGCAAACAGACACAGATAGTTTGGGAACACAGTGAAACATTTAGCAGCTAAAGAACCAGATATTTCCATCAAGAGTTGATAGAGACCAAAACAGAGCTAAAAGAGAGTGAAGATTCATCAGATGGCCAGAAACACAACTCCAAATGAATGATAATGGTGCTTCTTAACTGCTGGATGTGCAAATAAGCAACTGTTTGCTAACGAGATCAACATGTCAATGCTGTGTTCACAAATTGCTGCTCACAAGTAGCCAAAAAAGATCAGTTATTCCAGGTTTAAATATCTCAAAACCAGCTGAAAAACTGAATTTCAGTGGTTTAACATCTTACCTTTCTGCAGTGATGCAGAAGTGGACTCTGGGGTGTGTCTGTACACTGTGATATCATTGTTGGGTGTGGTTACAGGTGCACCAGATTTGAACAGACTGGCATTAAGTTACTCATTCAAGACCTCTGCTCTTACAGGTAAATACTAAGGTGCAACGGGAGCAAAACCTAATTGAAGAAAGGAAAGCTCTGCACACTTGCACTTGGTCCAGTTGAAGCATTTTATCATTAAGGCCCACTTGTGTCCAACATCACCAGATCAGGACAGTTTTTAAAGGTGCACACTGAGTCAGATTGACAGTGCATAACAAATTTGCACACACACATGTGCCAGAATAGTTGCAACAACTGGGATTTGCATTGTGGAATTTCATTCGTACCACAACAAAAACCTTGCATTGTAACTCTTGGTAATTTGGTAAATTGTAAATGGACTGCATTTATATATAGCACTTTTATCCAAAGTGCTTTACAATTTGCCTCTCATTCACACTCACACATCGATTGCAGCAAGCTAACATGCAAGGCACTGGCTTGACAATTGAGAGCATTATTGAGATTCCGTGTCTTGCTCAACGACACTTTAACATGTGGACAAGAGGAGCTGGAGCTCGCATCACCAACACTGCAATTAGATGACAGTGGCCATGTTAAACTCTTAGATAACACTGGCCATGTTTTAGGTTTATTTGAATGTTTTCTGTGTTCAGAACATTAACTGGGCTTCCCAACTACAATTGCACACACACAAACACTCACACTGCACCCCCCCCCATTCACCCAGATAGCCCCTGCGACCCTGACTGTGGCTCTAGCATCACTCGCGAGGTGTATCACTCGATCCTCAGCTGCAGCCTTGCTCCTCACCTTGGCCTGCTCCATAATCTCGGTGCCCTGCGGTCATAGTGATGGCTGGTGATGGTTAGGATCCACGGTTGGATGCCAGGCACTGCACTCTCTCATGTTAGCCAGTGCAGGGTTGCGCACATGCGATTCGGTGCTCGGCCATGTGTGTTCTCTCTCCATCCATCCGCCCTATTTTCTTCCTTCCTTCTCGCCATTCTGTTCTTCCTCACTTATTTATTTGGTTACGGGGGAGGAGGGGGAAGGAGCAAATGCAGGTGAGGGATTCTGACAGTCAGCACTGTCTCCTTTGTGGTCTGTTTTTTTTTCAGACTTTGCTTTTTTTCCCCCTTCTCCTTCATCTGCCTTCACTCCTCTGCCTTCCCACTCAGACTGCATTGCTTTGGTTCACTCACCTTACCTGCTCTTTATCTCTCTCTCCCTCTCTCTCTGTCATGAACGTAAAATATTAATTTGTTTTGGGATTCTCAATGTTCGTTTCCTTGGGAGACGTGCTGCAGGAAGCCCGTTTAATGGTGTGCAGCGTTTACATCAGACTCCAGCTGATGCTTCACATTTTACTTCTTAGGCTGTGTTTTGTTGCTGACGGAGTGACAGGGATGCTCTGGTGCAAAGCGTAGCTCACACACGCCCACACATGCACATACATATCTGAACTGAAAAGCCTCCTGAGCCCCCTTCTTTTTTTCTGTTTCACCTCAAATAAAACAAATATTAAAGGAGATAAAGCACAAGCAACAGTGATGCCTATGAGGCTGGACTCTTAGTGGAGCGTCAGCTAAGGTTTTCAGGTTTCTAAGACCCTCTGTGAAACGATTTAAAAATACTGTATAGCCTACTATATGTGTCAAGAATCCACTAAATAATTTGACAATACAATATTTACTTAATTTCTGTGGAGGTGAGATAAAGGACATCAGGGGGTGACAAAGATATACCACAACTAAATATATGAAACACAATGCCACTCATCAGGAGGAAACATTTATATTGAATATTCAGATAAAATGGCAAAAGGTGTCTGCAAACGTATGTTTTTTCTCCCAACATTGTTCACTCTTGGCAACTAAAGCATGATTAACATTTTTTTGGTTATGTTTAGGCAACTCAAGGCACTTGGTTAAGGTTGGGAAAAATCACTGTCGTGGTTAAACACCTAAAAAGACAACGCTTTAGGAACAACTTGTAGAACAAGACATGCTTTTTTAAAATGTTTTGCCAAAGCCACAGTATTTCCCAAAGCTTAACTGTGTGTTTTAGTGGCCTAAACCTTACATCACATGGGATGCAAGAACTTCAGTCTCTAGTGTTGCAGTCCTCCACTTTTCTCTCCCACCTAATACATCTGACATCTTCCGTAAGACCTCTGCTCAATATAAGAATAACACACTTCACGCACAGTAACACAAAAAGATTTAAAAGATGTAATGAAATAGATTTTGTTTGTTTCCTTTACCTTTTAGCATTTCAAGCTTTGGCTGTATACAGTATGCTTGCTGGAAGTGGATAACTCTGTATCCCTTACTCCAACACTCCATTTTGATCCCTCTCTCCCTCTCTCAGTCCCTCTGTCTGTCTCCGTCCACCGGTCCTTGGCTTTGTAGTGTAGGATGTTCAAAGGGAGAGCCAGGATAGAAAGAACACCTTCTGTTTGATTGCGGAGGGGTCAGTGATGATTGCTGCAGGTTTTAGTCCCTCAGAGAAATTCACAGAAGAAAGGCACAGTGTGCATCTGTCTCCACATGTGTGGTGGAGGTTGAGGCTCTGCAAAATGTGCACGCGCGAGTTTCTGCGCGTGTAGCTGCATGCTGGTGCATGTGTTCAATTGTGAATCAGCTGCTGAAAGAGAGAATCTGAGAGACATGGACAGCTGTGCTGAGGTCTGCTCTGAACCCCCTCCTCCTGCCTTATTATTTGCTGGGATGTTGTGATTGAGTGCCGTGGCTTACTTGCAGCCAATTTCACCAAGCTCTTCCAAAGCATGAGCCAGACAGACAGAGGTGGCGAGGGCAACAGAGAAGGGATGGTGACCTTTGGGAAATGAGTAGCTCCCTTTTGTATTTGAATCTAATATGAACTTTCACTGAAGGGGCTGATGTGAAAATCAGCACCGATCATAAAAAGAGGAGTATTCACACACCGAGAGAGATGAGCTGTTTCTTTAACTGCGAAAGGGGCAATGGAAAAATATGGAAAAAAGTGCTGCCATTGATTCCCAGAGGTCAAAGGGGAGAGCTCAATAGATGTAGTGTGCTGATGTCAAACCATGAATGGCAGTGTAAACAACTCACAAACATGCTCCGATTTTTTTCAAGAAATCAGTGTGTGTGTCCAGCCTTATGATGAAGTGCAGCTCTCGTCTTCATATGTTAATGACATCCCCTCCTCTAACCGCCGTCACCCCAGAATGACCCTCATCTCCAAATTCAAGGGGACAGACCCATTTAAAGCCACCACTCTTCAGAGCTGCCCATCTTAAAAATTCTCCAGGCTGCTGTTTCCACCCACCAGTGCAATTTACAGCGATAATGATCGAGCAAATTTAAAGCGGTCGCCATCATGGGAGCTGGCCTGGGCGAGGAAAAAGTTAGGAGGACGAGGAGGAGGGGGGGAAGCAGAGAGAAAGAGAGAAGTGAATAAAGGTGTAATGGGTGGGCGAAGGAGCCCGGGGAAAGGGGCGTTTTCGGTTCCTTGGACACCACGAGGCAGTGAAGTGTGAAGCCGAAAAAGCAAAGTGACAGAGAAAAATGTCTTTCCCCTATCTCCGTTCCCCTCGCTCATCACTACAAATCGGCCCTGTGTCATCACAAGCTCTTCAGGTGCACACCACACCTTGTGAATACTACTAAAGGGGCCTAGTGGACAGGGGCAAAGAAAAAACAAACTGATTACTTCTGGCTAGCCATGTTTAATCAGTCTTCCACTATGCTTTAGATAACTTCTGACCCGGGCTTGATAGGGAATTAAAACGATTTCTTTGGTGATGGAGAATTCGAGGAGTAGATTCCTGAAGGACATTCATGTCCTTAATTACATTCTGGGCAATTCTCCATTACAGGGTCAACGCAGACGGCCTTGTTCAGTCAAAAACCAGGAAGTGAATTACTAACATTCATCTCATTATTGGTTCCTCTAATGCCCTGTGACCCCACTAACCTTCCCAGGGATCCGGCGTCCCCATTAAAGTCCCACCGTGTTTTTAAGGGCATGGCGTAAAATAGGTGGTCATAACATAGATGGGACTCATAAAATCTGACTTTTGCGCATTTAACATTTAGCCTAATTTAGCCCAATAACTTTCTCAAAGTCGGCCAGGATGATTAATTTATGCTTTTGGTGCTTCGAGGTGCAATGTTCTCCAAAGAATAAAAACCCTCACAAATGTGAGGGATGCCCATCTATATGAGGTGTACATCACAAAACGCAATCATAGTCATCTTGTGAAAATATACTATATAGCAGGAAATATCCCGTTTCTGCGAGCAGGTTTGGTGTTTACAAGGTTTCTAATTCACACCGTGGATAAACATTATCCAGTGTAAATAAGAAACCTGCTTTGCACTGACAGCATCTTCATGCACTTGGCTCTGGTTAGCATTCAGCCATTGCAGTCACCTCCTTGGGTCCGGTGTCTAGACAGTAATTTCATGAATAAATACAATAGATATCACCTCCATTTGGCTGTGCTGATTGATCTGTAAGCCCTGTGCTGATATGATGAATACCATGGAAAGAAGTGCTGTGGTGCATATATCTGACTTGAGTAGAAAACAATGCAGGGGATAACTGTGCGTGTGCGATGAGTCCTCACTGTTTGTCAGCATTATGCAGAGTGGACGCACACACAAGCATGGAGATACACACATTTATACACTCGCGCCTTTGCACTCAAATGCACTGCTGCGTTCAGACAGGAATGCTTATGAAGACATGAGCGAATAATATGAACACACGAACAAACTGCTCGCACGCATTTGCACGCAGCCGCGAATCGAGTCAGTCATAAAAGTAGGTCAGACCGACCAAGAAAGGGGCATTGATTTCACACAACTACAAGATGAACTACCTTTTCATTAGCTGTACCACATCTTAGCAACCGCGTGCATATCAAGTTGGCTGGGTTTGATGCATGAAAACTCCCCAACAACAGCATTTCATTTTGATGATACGTAACTACCTTCCATGGCTGTAAAGTCAACATCAATAAGAGCTATGATATGGGGCTCTCCCACACACTGGGCTGTTTGAGCGAGCTGGGAAAGGTCTTCCCCTGCCAGCGGTGCAGAAAATGGAGGAGGACGGGTTGGAGGGAAACAAAAAGAGGACCAGCAGCTTGAGCTCTCATGTCCACAGGGCCCAATGTAATTGTCAACTTCTGTTACATTATGTTATGGATTGTATGTGTGCGCCTATAGGTGTTCAGGACAGCATGGAACATGGCTTAAGAGGAAATGTGCTTAATGTATGAATATCTCTGTGTATAAAGTGTTATTCATTCATTGCATTATTCATATTTTTTCATATTTTTTAAAACAAAACTATTTACTTATATCAATTAAGTTGCTCCTTGGTTTTGATTTTCAGTCATGTCTTTTTTCATAAGAAAGCGGTTTCAGTTCGGAAACCTCACGTGCCACACTACCTGTGCATTGCAGCTTTCGCTGTACTGCCAGCAGCCCCATTCAAACCAGGAGCAGCGTTAATAAAGAAGAAACATATGGCTGAAAATCCTTACATAGAAAGGGTACAGGGATTAGGCTGAAGTGGATCACTATCTTCATCAGGCTTTGTATTTAATTTGGATCAGAGAGAGAGAGCAAAAAAAGAACGTGGCTCATCTGAGACATTCAAACCGAAATACAATGTATGCTGGGGACTAAGCTAATATGATAACAATATGTGCAATCAGTTGGACATTTAATAATTTCATCATTTTAAGTTACAAAACTTGAATCCAGGATTATAAGCTCTAAATGGGATAATGAAGTTGACCTGATAAAACAGAGAAACCAATGTAATTGCGCTTAGCTACGATTAAAAATGAGCTGATTTATTTGAAATTCATTATGGGATTTTACTCTATTTATGTCTGTTTGTGATTAGACGTGATACAGCCCCATAAACTTTAGTGCACTAGAAAACGTACTGAATTCAAATTATAGTGCATGCACTGTGCTCATGTATGTGAATTTATTTCACTATCCCTTCGAGGAATGCTCACCCTGCTCCTGCATTAAGTGGCTTGGTGGGCGTGTATGCCTTGATAATGCCTATGATCCCTTGATTAATGTTCGACTACTGTTGAGCTGAGTTTGATTGATACCATGTGATGATGAGAACGCACAGGCCCCAGTGAACGTGTCTGATTGATATCACTGACAAATACTCCACAATTACTAATTGAAATGTGGCTGGCTGGCCCAAAATGACTTTGTCATTAGTGTGACACAGCGGCTGCCCTGTCTAAGCTTGATGGCTGCATGCATTTAGAGAGGGAAAATTAAAGGACTTGAAAAAATGCTGGTAGAGAAAATGAAATGAAGAGGACTAACCACTTTAAATTATAGATACATAAATGATAAAATCATGTTATCGAATCCATCTCATCCTTGTTTCCATTGTGATTAATTACTAGATTGAATAATACGTGATCATAGTCTGCATAATATTTGGATATATTGGAAACTTAAATGATTGGGTTTCCACATTACAGGAATTTTCCCTTTTATATTCATTTTGCATACATTTTGCACATGCTAATAAATGGATTTGGATTTGGACAGTCTTCTTCACGCAATGGATTACCTGCTGTGATAGATCACGCAGAGAATGAGGGGTGGAGAGAACATCGTCTACGAGCACTGAGGGATGAGAGTGGCAAGGTGAGGAAATGGGCTGGAAAATTCAAAATAGTGTCATACTATGATGATGCCCATTTCCTGTAAAACAAGATGAAGTGTGTGGCAGCCTTCGGAGGAAGGAACAGGAGAGTGGAATTGTCTTTAGACTGATGGGGGAGCTGCACTAATGGTCACAGAGGCAGTGCAAAAGAACAGAGGTAGCGAGTACAGCATGGACACAGTGTAATACAATGGGGGAAGGAAGGATCTTTTAAATTGCTTTAGACTTTCTCTAGTCTTGGAAGAGACTGAGCAAAGGGGCCTAAAACAAAATCTTAAATCCAATTTAAAATCTCGCTGTGTTAAGCAACCGCCACTAAGTAAGAATGCCACATGAGCATTCTCCAGTCACACATGTAGCCTGACATTTAAATCCGCAAAGCCATTATCTATATATGTAAAATAGCTCTCTGAGCTACTGATGCATGGTAGACTAATGTGCTGAAGTGCTGATGCAGTTTCAGCTGTCCCATCTGGCTGGCGGCCCGGGTCTCTGTCGATCTAAGGGAGAAAAAGTCTTTTCTTTTAGTCAGCTTCATGGCTGTAGAGGTGTCAAAGGGGTTGACAATTATATGATTCCGCACTTGGACATGGTCATTTCAGAATCTCAAAAAATAAGGGGTAAGCTGTTACAGTAGAGTATTATTTGAGATATCTAGCACTTGATAATTTTCTAACCCATTAACTGTGTTTTCATAAGTGGCATGTATGTACATTTAAAGTATTTATAAAAGATGCTGTTAAAATAAGATGGAAACCCACATTAGCCCACTAACATCCACTCCCCTTTGTTGGTGGTATGCCTCGACTGAAGAAATAGACTGTCGTTAATCATTCGACCCTTACAATGAGTTTGGACTTGAAGTTTATAACAGTTGGATACATACATTACATGTTCACATTAATTTAACTTGTTTTATTGTAGTAGTAGTCCATGAAACTTCTACATACTGTAGTGCTTGTGTCCCACAGGTGAAATAGTGGGTGGTAAAAGGTTAATGCAACGTTTTCACAGGGACGGATGAGTTTTGTACCAGCAAACTGACTGTGTTCTCAGTCAAGTGCAAGTCAGCATTCATTCGTGTCCGTTCCGCCATGCTCTGGAGGAAGGAGAAAGCTGCAACTGTGTGATTTTGTCGAGGCTTGCCCACCAGAAGGGGAATGACTGCATTTCATTCACTCTCACTGATCATGTATTCAGCGCAGGACTCTGCTTAGGCCTCAAGTCATTTCCAGATTGTAGCGCCTGATACTTAAATCAAATTAAACAAAATTAAAATGTGCCTCTCATAGACCTAATGGATGGAGAATGCGTGGCAGCCCTTTGCTGCAGGGTGCCAGAAAGAAAAGGAATGCCTTTTATGTCCTAAAATCACAGATTATATCTGAAAACAGTCCAATCATAAAGGGCACTTGAGAGCACATGAGTGAATGACCACTGAAATGTTTTTTCGCGTCAGTGATACGCATTTACCTCTCCTGGATAATCCCCCAGGCTTTTGTCTCCAGGGCCAGACAGTATGACTGGAAAGGAACTGCAACTGAGAGTTATCCTACATTTTTAAAGACAAAGTGTGCCCTTTCTCATACTTTCCTCACCAGAAGCCATTGAACATCACTGCAGGCTAGTGTTAAAACTTCAGAAGACGAGTCATGATGAGAGCAGCGTGTGTGAGGATGAGTGTATGCGTGAAATGCCTGGCACGTTCCAGCGTGTCTTAATCAGTGCCAATAGCTCATGCGAAGCCCCGCAGCTCTGGTGGGCTGGTGGCTGGTTGTCTGGGAGGGAGCAAACACACGCTAACATGCAAACACAGACAGTGACACAACTGCGAATGCCATCTGGCTTTTGCAGGCCCCCTGCGGAGGGGCCGGGTCCTCGGAGACATGTGCAAAGAAGTGGGTGGTCACTGAAGTAGGAGAAGGAGAAGGAGAGGGAAAAGGGAAGGGAGCGAAGGATGGAATAAAAAAGGGAAGGAGGAGCTTGAGTGTGTGAAATTGCAGACTGATAGGTCTCCACCTGCCCGCTACTTATTGCTAATTGGCCATCAGGCTGTTGATGCCGTGCCAACACAATAGTACGATGCCAGCGTACAATCTGACTGCCATATTTTCCATCTCTCTCTCTCTCTCTCTCTCTCTCTCTCTCTCTCTCTCTATTTACTCAGATGTATTATGCTGTCCTCCCTTATCCTGTCACTGGTTTTGAGTCCACAATCCATGGAGACCACATGTAATTAAGAGTAATGTGATCTGAAAGCCCAAATCCTCGTGGAAGAAATAAATGCCATACAAGACCGCTTATGGTCTCCAGAGTTACTGTCCTGTGAGGCTACTGTACAGTGACTCTAAATGCATTCACCATGGCCATGAGAAATGCTCAAGTACTGATGATGCTGTGACCTAGCACTTGGTGTCCCTGCATTAGGTTACGTGAAGTATCCCATGTAAAAATGGCATTGTTTGCTTTGCATGCTGATGAGGTCTGTGAGTGCAGACCTATCTACAGACAGCTGCTGACTCTCCCTTCAAGGAAATATGTTTTTGAGGTCCTGTTTGAACTGTAATTAGAAAGCTGGCATCGTTGTTAATGCACAGCTTGAGTCCAGGGAAGGAAACGTGAGTGGTCAGATAATGAAACATGTTTATAAGGAACCACCAGTTTAACTTAATTAAGGCAAACTACTCATGTATTTTTATAAGGTAACATACAGCAGAGTACAAACAAGAAATAAGGATATTATGGTAAAAGCAGTGGAGTATGGCCACAGACAAATGCTGACAAGTAGGTTGAGGTAATTAATAGTCCTTAGAAGAGCTAGGGGAGGAGGAGTTTGCGATGGCAAGTGAGGAAAAAGACAAGAGGATAATCGTCATCGAATCAAAGTTGTGCGTCTTTAAACAAACCAGCTTTTTTTTTTTAGCTGAATTAGAGGGACATGAGAAAATTTGCCCCTGGGCAGTTGAAGCATCAGTGAAAAACAGGAGAAGGCAGAGGGGGAAGAATACGATTATGTAGCTGGGCATTGCAAATTGAATTATTTAAATGTACGCACTGTAATCGTGGCGAGCAAATCACGCTTCATCGGCTGGAAAAGCAGGCTCCATGTTCGGGCTACAGCACCCAAGAGAACAAAAAATAGCGGGAGAAAACATTAAGAATAACTGCCATGGCACAGCCTAGGTTGTCAGTGTTGTATTCACAGATTCATTTAAGTAACCTATAGTTGGAGCTCCCTCAAAAGCCAGTCCCAGGAAGCCAGAGATCCATTTCCTCCTTCCCCTGATTAAATTTCAACTCAGTTGTTTTGTGTGCCATTAATCCTAAGTGCTTTTTTTATATAACTGTTTCCTTTGCAGTTTCAATCATCGTAGATTAGTGATCCTCCATTACATGTTCCTTTCTTATTTCCATAAGCATTCATCCTCTCTTGTTACGTGGCAGCAGTGGTACCTATCTATTGGCCAACAAAAGGACATCCCTGCCCATTTTCTATTCTTAGTGTGGAAGCCTAATGACTTTATCAGACCCTGTCACAGAGTGATTCCTGTAACCCCCTTGCAGTGCATAGGCGGGCTCAGACACAGGGCAGAGCTGAATAAAGAGTGTAAGGGTCTTTAATTAAATGTGTCATCTTGGCATTTGATAAGCACAGCAGGGCATTATGGCTGCTAGCTATAGAGCCTGATGGTGGGAGAGGGGACTGAAAGCCAACTGTCCCTATCTATCATCACTTCTGCAAACAAGAAAGAAAAAGCATCCCACAAGGCCATCCAATAATGATTCCTCTATTATATTGTTAACATGAAATAAAAATAAAATGAAGAGAAGGCATGAAAAAGCAATGCATATACTGCCAATACTGACCAATCTTTTTGAGCTAATGTAGCTGTTGTCGTGTATCGACTAGGAATTCATAAAAAATGTCCTGCTCAGTATTTTGTCAGGATAACATCACTGTTCTCCTAACGTAGCAAGGTTTAAAGTCAGGATGTGAAGGTCAGGGTGGTGGATGAGCATGTTGTCTTAACCATACTTAAAAATGTTGGCTTTAAACATTTTAAAGCAGTCACTGAACATAATTCGTAGTTTGTAGAATCATACAATACGAACATTCTCTCTAGCAATAGGGTTGAAATATCAGAGGTGCATGCATTCACCTACTAAGACCACAGGTGTTTTGGATCACTTGTAGTCTACTAACTAGACTTTATCTAATGTCCTCATTGTGGTAGGTAGTGGAGAGGTCTCTCAGTTGTAGTATATGCAGTGGCGTCAGCAGTTTAGCAGAGGTTTCAGAGAAATCACTGTCGAAATCATCAGATAGCATCTGACATCTGAGAGCAAAGATGAATGTCTTCTAATCTTCAAATATGGATTGCACCTAGAAAGTGCTCACTCCACCCTTTTTCTCCGTCTAAATTATTGAGCGCACATATGTGACGACTTTACTTGGCCTATGTCCACATTAATAAGCAATGATGCGTCATTCACGGAGCATGTAGAGAAATGCGAAGGCTGGAGGAGACGTTTGGTCAGGAGGATGTGGCTCTGTCTGGACGTCTTTCTGAACTGTAATTCTATCCTTACAAGAATGAAATTTTCTTTGTTTTGTTTTGGGTCTAGAATTAAGCTCACAAATACATTGTATTTTGCCAGTCAGAAGCCAGGGCACATAGTTTAGAATAAACTGGTGGCAGTACCTGTTCTGTCTTCCCACTGTCTACTGTCATAGAATTCTTTTTTGTAAACCTTTGTGAAACAAAGACCTGTAGAAAAACAAGCACACATATACTGCATGTATGCTCTTTTCTTATCCTTTCATTTCATGAGTGAAGAAGTTAGTCAATTTTCAGTGCTGATATCTGTTCTACTGCAGGTTTGCCTTGTGTCCTGGTAGTCGTAGGCTCCCATTATTTTAACACAATGCACTTTTACATACATCATACAAAGCATGTGGTTCTCTGCGCTCCAGGGGTGAAAAACAATAAATCTGCTGTTCAGTATCATGTATTAGATTAGTGTTAGCAGGAGTATGTCTGTTAGCTAGGTATGAGATATATGCAAAGGCGTCTAATGCTTGCGGGCTTGGTTAGTCAATGATTGAGCCTTTTGCTGGATGGCTCCTGTCGTGTAATTCCCCTCCACCTGACACCCCAACCCAACAGACTCAGTGTCAACCTGCTCAATTTCCTGTTCGCCTCTGAAGTGTCTGTCAAGATTTATACCTCTAACTTTGCTCTTGCTCTCTGAGGGCGATGATACTCTCTGCAACATTTTAGATTAAAAGGACGCTTTCCTTTTGTATTTCAGCGAAATCAGCCAGGGATCTAACACCATGGCATTAATTTGTCAGCCTGTGAAAATATGAATTCACAATCCACCACAAAGTACTTGAGAGTTAGTGTTTCTTATGCATCTATAGCTGTGACCTTGTGTTATGAATGCTAAGAATGTGTAAGCTGGCAGTGTAGCTTGCATACCACATGCTTTACTTTCAGGGCGCTTTCACACCTGTAGTTTGGTGGTCTCGGTGCGATTCGGGGGTGAAGTTGCAACATTGTTGCATTTTTCATTTGGTTCGGTTCGCTTTCACACTGTACTTTGTCAAGCGGACCAAATATTGTAAACAAATGTCACTCGTCAATTGGACAAAATATCCGAGTGAAACTCGCTGACACTTCCTGATCTCAGAAATAATGGAACAACACCAAATATATGTGGTCTCGAGTTTTCTGGTTTTGCTCTGGTGTTTCCATCAATTAAATGCTTTACAAGAAGGCGAACAATATGAGCAGCTGACAAGACAGNNGAGTGAGAAGGAGAAGGCTGGCCCTGATGAGAGAGAAGGATTATGATGTGTTGTCCTTGTTAGACAGAAGACAGGCGAGATTTGGTCATCATAAGTTATGGATTTGAAAGTAATCATCCGCAATGCACTGTTTTTTGGTTCACTTCCTGTATTTGGTTCGGATCGCGTTCTCCCCTGTGGCGAACCGAACTCTGGTGCACTTGGAAGCGAACCGAGACCCCCGTTTTCAGGCGGACCAGAGTTCGGTTGTTTGGTCCGCGCCAGAGTTCGAATGAGCTTTTACACCACCCCAAACAAACCGGACTATCCAACGAAACGCTCCAGGGTTCGATTAAAATGGACCAAACAGCTCAGGTGTGAAAGCACCCTCAGTTTCTTTTCAATTTAGCTAAAGGCCACATGGATTTTTTTTTTAATCCACGTGGACTTTAGCACAGTACCTCACCAAGGAAAGGCAAGTGATCAGTATCACTTACATCCCATGACTGGTGTTTGCATAGTAAACAGTTGACTGATAGCGTATGGTCAATGACCATTATCATAGATCTGTCATAGCATAAGCGCTGTACAGTAGCACAATGAGGGGTGCTGTGTGTGTTTGTTTTTCAAGTTGCGCGTATTTGTGTGTTTCTCACACGCTTGCTCTCTCTCTCTTCTTGGTGGCTTGAAACGACTTAATTTAATAACCACTGATACAGCCACTCCAGTTCATTAAGGTCTGCGGGAGAAGAAGATGACAGCTTCGTGACTAATTACGATGTTGGCGATGTCGGGTCATGCCTTGGCTCTTTGCTTGTGTTCATGTTGTGCATGTGGATGAGAGAGGGAGAGAGAAAGAGCGGCACATACAAATTATAAGAATCAGATTTAACCAAAGAATAAGACATTCATTTAAAAATGACCATTTGTTGATTTCATTTCAGCGACTCTCCTGTAATTAAAAAACGCAATCATTTCCCGGCCATTAAAATGTGCAGCGCGGGGCTTTTTGCCATCCTGAGTGGCAGCAGCAGTCGATACCATGATGGAAAGTCATGTTCACATATTCAAAGCAGGCATCCCCATCTGCCTATTGATAACCTGGACATGCTAACCCTTCAACCTTGAGCTTCTGCAAGTCAACAGATAAGCTCTAGAACTTGATGTCTCCATCAGCCTTGTCCCTAATGAGCCCTCATGTACAGCTCGATAGGAGGCCTGCACTTAGGTGGTTAATGTCCTCTACTGAGCTGAAGCACAAGCAGATGTCAAACAAGGGAGAGAAAAAGGTAGAATGGAGTGATGAGGGAGAGACGTATAGAAAATGTTAAGAACATTCCTTGATGTCTGTCTTTATGTGTCAATATTTCTCCTCTCCCCCTGCATTTTTCCATTTCCTTTTTTTTTTTTTAACTTTATTGAGTTCTCATTTTTCCCACTCTGTCACACAGTGGACATATTGTATAATGTAAATTCAACGTGAGGTATTATCCTCTTTTCCTACTGTATATTCTACAGTAAGCTTTCAAGATCAAAGCTTGAGTCTTTTGGTAAAAATAAACCCCCATCATCTCCAACCACTGGAGGGCAGCCCGCTTGTCATTATTTTTTTTACATCTTATTGGCCCTATGGGAGAAAATCTGCTGTGAAGATTAATTTGTTAACTGCAAGGATTTGTGTAGAGAAGCTGTAGGGTTGCCAGGTTTGCCATTCAGTATAGATCCATAAATTATGATTTTGTTGCCTTCTGTATTCCCAGCTCCTGACCTATAATAGTAGGTGTAAAAAATCCAGTTCAGGGTTTGGATTGCAAGCGTGGAAGCCTGCCTTTGTTGGGGGCTCGACTCGGGTGACTGAGTCCAAGGTTTTTGCTGTCAAACAGCATCAACGATTTAGCACGCTGGGCACCACGGATTACTTTGTGGCTTTGATATAAAAAGCACCACAAAGAAACGTAACAGTGTGCAGTAAACAACACTAGCAGGTGCGAAAAAAACATTCTCAAGCACACACATATACACAATGTAAATACAGATATCACGCCTACACATAAGCAATATCATTGATCAGTTTTTCTCAGTTCACAAGGACAAACAGCGGCGGACGGGAAACGCCAGGAAAGCAAAGAAATAGAAAATGTGAAAATGTGTTCAATTAACCTGTGTATTAATTGAGAGCAAAACAACGACAAAAAAAGTAATCAGACTTAGCAGACACGACGCTTTCCAAGGTTGGTACACAAGACACGGCACAGTTTTCCTTTGTAGTTTGGTTTTCTTAAACACATTCAGCTGCTGTGTTGCCCTGTTGCAGACAGTGGCGGCGGTAGCTTCTGTGTGCAGAGCGTGTAACGAAGGCTGACAAATCGAGGAGGCAGCAGCCACCCTGTCCATTAACTCTGAAATCCTGATTCCAGTCAGCTATACTGCAGCAGAGGCTCTGCACTTTTGCTTCATACACACATACATCTGCAACACACACACACACACACACACACACACACACACACACACACAGTCTGTCTCAGTGTAGGCACAAATTCACCCAAAACATACCCTAAAAGGATGTTTTCTGCTTCTGTTTTTTGAAAAGTTGTACTTTGCCCGCCAGTGATAAGTGAAACTGTATACAGAGAACTGGGAAGAAATATTTTCCACTGAGGGGGAATCAGTGGAAAGTGTTTATTTCAAGGGTTTTTTCCCTTAGATAAGAGATGACACAAGAAGGCGCAAACATCAGAAAGGGGGATTATGACCAAACTGCCTCCCAGAGGGAGAGGACGATAAAGACTAGAGCCTTCTTTTTAAAAAAGAAAAGTCGAACCTGGGAGCTGGTGTGGGGGAAAGGATTAAAATGACAGGTATGAATATCAAGAGAAGATTGGGTCATCGTGGTGAAAGGACACTTAGTGACTCAGTGCGGAGAAGCTGTGCAAACTGATATCTGTGCAGACAGGAATCTACAAATACTGTCTGGCACTACATTATTCTCTGGTTTGCTCTCTTCTTGTTGCGGTCCTTTCAACTGGATGAATAAATACCTCTACTGTTTCAATTACAATTCTCCTTGCCATATAGAGTGTCTTTACATTTCTGAATGTGGTAGTATTATATGTAAACTTGTTATCTCAAAGTCGTCTGTCAGAGAACTTTTAATATGCTGAAATATGTCCTCATACTCCCTCCAACAGACAATGGTCACAAAGAATTGGACTGAAAGCAACCATAACTGATGCCAGTTGATTTAAGATTTATTAAGACCTGAGATTCAAATAATGTCCATGTACAGTAATTAATTAATTAATTATTAATTGTACAACTAGTATAAGAGCAGTTTGGTTTCAGAAGTGCTTAATTGAATCTCTGATCAACATTTCATATCTTATGCTGTTCAGATCTTACATAATTGTAACTGCAGATTTTATTCTGAACTTTCAATCAAGCCTTTTCAGCCAATTAGCAGAAGAAATAATCTGAAAATGTAGTAGATGTATTCATGCATTATAGATTTAGATAAAGAAAACACAAGGACTGTGATGAATGTGAATTTGAAAGACTGTAAATACATAAGCTATAAGTTTTGTTTTTTTAACTCAGTGTTATTTTACCAACACATCACTTTCAAGCATCTATAAAAATAATTATCCGGCTTCATAAAAGTTCTGTCACCCGACTGCTGAGTTTTGGGTTGGTACGGGCTGTCTTGTTGCATAAAATCTTGGGCCTGGTTCAGGTGTGATTATTTTCAAAGTCATTTAATATTCTCTCTCTCTGACAGTGCCAGTTGTCTGCATCATTGTGTGTCATATGTTGCAGGTAAACACACAGTGCCCAGTGGGAAAACAACAAGAGATTAGTCTTGTGAACTGATGGCCAGTAATAGATGAAATTAAAAAAAAGTGTAGCCTTAGATCTCATTTCGATTTCTGGTCTCGGGTTTGGCAGTACCAGTCAGGTTTAGCCGAAGCCAGGTCTCAGTTTAAGACTGGTGCAAAAACCCTAGTTTGAATATCTAGAGAATGCTGAAGCCATTGTCAAACATTACTTCTCCTTGCCATAAAATGCTGTGCACACTCCATGAGCTCCATGTGTGAAAACACTTTTGTGTGCAGGTTGTTGTTTTTGCACAAGCAGCTGCATGGTAGGTAAATACAGCCCAACATACCTGGTGGTTTTGCCCGTGCTATACATCAGCGTCTATGACTGTGTTTGCAAACCATGTAGGATGCTATCAGCCATAGACGAAAAAAATGCAGCTCAAGCCATGCATCTCTTATGTGCAGGATAAGGCCAAGAGAATTCTCTCCCCAATCTGTTCCCTGCAGATTTCTCATTGTTGCTGTGTGTTAATCTCAGTGATAACAGCAAGGACTCGGCGCTCCCTATCTGGAGTTTAAATCGATAGGCACTTCCATTTATCGAACATAGACCCCAACAGAGCATCAAAACCGGCTTATGTCTTAAATAAGCTGTAGTACAGTATGCTGTTGATCTGCCTTTTTTTTTCACCCTCTTTCACACACACATACACACACTCACATTAACTGCTGCTCCTCTTCACGTAGGCTTTGGATAAATTAGATGTGATTCAGCAGGCATTTTAAACACTGGGGCGTCTCATATCCTAGAGCTGTGCAATCTGGCTCCCCAGAAAGATGATGACTCTTTCTTTCTCTTGCTCATGCACTCTCCCTCTCTCTCTCTCTCTCTCCCCTCTCCTCTCCTAACTTCTCTCTTGCACCATGCTCTGTCCCCCTCTCTCCCCAGTGCTATTGTTGGGCCTTCATTGCGTATAGAAATTGTATTTAAAATCCTTAAATCCTTGTCAAAATTTCTCCCTGTGTGCAGGAGATTACAGTGAGCCAGTATTATTCTGGAATAGCTTTAGCAGGCACTCTCCCTCCCCACCAACCTTTGAGCATGTATCCTGATTGTTACCTTCACAATAGCACGTAGAAAGGAATCGTTTTCAGGTCCCAGTAAACCTGTAAATCACCCTACTGAAGTTGTTGCAAAGCAAAGAGTAATCACTTTAAAAAACGAATGTTTCAGTGCTAGTGCTAATATCAATAAAAAGCCATTACAGCTTGGAGTTTTGTCACAGTGTGAGTTGCACCGACAGCTCATTTGTTTGTTAGAACGCACCAGAAACATCTCTTTTCCATATTGTCTGGGCTCAATCCGGGGCCAGTTGTCCGTGGCTTCAGGTTAGGGGGGGGGCGCTCATAAACATCATGAACTAGGGAGGGTGAGGTGGAGATGAGCCCATCTGGCCCAAACAGCTGGGTCCACAGCTGGAGGGACAGACAGTGACAGCTGACTCACCGCACAGCGCTAGGCTGCAGAGATGGATGGATGGATGGCTGGAGGGGGAGGAAGGAAGCAATGGAGAGAAGATAAGTAGAGGAGAGAGAGAGAGAGAGAGAGAGAGAGAGAGAGATGGGAAAAGCTTGCCAGCCTACCTGCAGCGCTCTTATTTTGCATTCCTGCAATGATGGAATTGAGGTGGGAAAAGTGAATGTCATTTTTTTCCTTGCAGATGAGAGATCTGCAGAGCTTTGCAGGTGTCATGGGTGAATTTGTTTTCAACTCGTGGCACAGATTAATAATTTCGCTCTTGAATTAATAACTTATCCACATGAACTCGGAATGGCACCCTGTAGTTACCGATTTGTGCACAGTGTTGTATATCCTCCTGAGACCCAGGAAAAAAATTGTTTTTTAATTTCTATTTTTTTGACATAAATTAAGTGTTGGGGTGGTAAAAAATGCATTGCAAATAAAAAAATGTTAAAACTTAATTTTATTCAAATTTTACAACAGGATTTAATTGTTCTCGAACGTGAAAGATTGAGTATGTACATGGAAAGATCCACTGGAATCATCCAGTAAAATAAAACACTATATACAAAATAAATAGCAAATGTAGATTTTCCATTCTTTTGTATTAACTTCACCATTTCACCTGAACCTTTTGTGATTTTTTCCTTAGACATTTGACTCTAGATGGTATTTCATGAAGCATTCTGACTTTTTGGAGACACAGAGGAACATGTTGCACTTTATGCATCTCACGAAGGTTTTGCTTTTGCATCCAGGCATTCTGCATCTGGAAGCATTAGGAATGTTGAGCATTTGGGGCAAATGGATTGCACCGTATTTCCTTATGCTCTCATCTGGGTGGGGCTTCCTTTTCTTGATTTCTGGAGAGAATTCTTCGTCACTTGAGTGAGTTTCATCTCGTTGACATGCCTGTGCCTGGGATATCAGTTCCTCAGCCAAGAGGAGTTTNNCAGGTCTTTGCAAGGCCTGGCTGTCTTGTCGGTATTGCATCCATGAGTTGGTGATGGCTACATCAGTGAAGTGAAGCATGGTACGAACAGTCCACTTCCACTTCCACTTCCACCGGACATTCTGTAGTAGCTGAGCATGCGATCACACATATCAACCCCCCCATGTTGCTGTTATATTCCGCTACCACTGCAGGTCTCGGGACTTGGACTTGCTTTTTTTCTTTTTTTGACCATCTGGAACAGGTGTCCTGGGGCTCAATCCCATGGACGGTCGATACCAT
>NTHP01000311.1:447009-472110 GCA_003416845.1 Oplegnathus fasciatus | reverse complement strand
CTCTCATCCTCTGATAGATCTATGTCTGAATCTCCCTCAATGATTCTGTTTAGAATCCTCTCTGCCTCCGTCATAGAGCTGTCTACTGAAAAAATGTGAAACATACATAAGTACGAAGTCCTGACGTCCAGTACAGAGTACATTTATAAATTAGCTGTTTTTCAAATGAAAATAAATAAACTCAGCTCTGAAAATCACTCAAACATTCCTGAGATGTTTACTTACTTGAAACAATTGAAATGTAACATTAAAAAATGTTTTAATTATGAATATCATGCTTATGTTTCTTTTTTTCCATAAAATGTGCTTGTTGGGATGGCAGCCATTTTGAAAAGACAGGCACAGGCAAGTTGGCAAGGTCACACCCCCCACATGTGATGTCATTTTAAAGCCTCAGTTGTCCTCTTTAAGGAACAACAGGACTTAATAGAGTGACATGTATAGTATGTGAGACATGAGCAAAAACTTAATGTCCCCTAGAGTGGACAAAAATGAATTGCTGGGTCTCAGGAGGATATATGTAAGGGATTTCAACGATAACACAACGTCGTATATCCATGTATCTCTGTATTAACCCCAAGCGGCTCACTAAGATTGTATTCTTCCTTACAACTTTCACTGTTTATTTTGCATCGCATCGCAGTGGTATATATGCAGCTAACTGTTAGCAGACATGCAATAGCTGGCCAGTATTGCTCACACAATGTCCAGTTTAGGATCACAACTTTATTAAAGAGTGTCAAGGGGACAAAAACAGATGTAATGAATGCAGTAACTTAACAATATCAATACAGATATCGATGTCAAAACAAAAACATGTAGCCTGTTGCTGACATCCTCCCTAACTGACCAGAGTAGCCACAACAACCTGTAACTTCAGTTACTATCACTATTTCAAAAGCACAAATGACTAATTCATGACAGCAAATTAAGTAATTTGAGAGCATAAATTACTGACAAACTACACAAATTTACCACCAGGGCTCTGTAGAGATATGTACATGATTGCTTGGTTAAAAAGTGACCAAGGAGTTTGTTTGGAGCATCAACCGTGGCCCTGCCCCCGGGTCAACCAAGCTTAATTTGTTCCTGTGTTGTCAAGACAGTAAATTATTTTGACTATGGGTGGGAAAAAAAGCTGATTCAGCTGATGAGACACTGTTACAGCACCCTGAGGGGCGAGCCCTACCTGTGCTGTTTAAATATTAAACATCTCAACCTACTGATAGATATCAGATCTTTGTAATTACCAAACACCCAATTAACTGGGACAGGGCGAGCTAACATAAGATTGGCAGACAATGTCATTCCGTGTATGATCATTAATGGAATCTCAGAGAAAATGGCTTTTATGGTGATGGGGAAGGGAAGAAGGAGGAAAAGAGAGGAGTAAGTGATTCATATTTTTTTCCTCATCTCCTTTCTGTCTCCCTCTCTCTCCCCTTGAGGATATATCATTTCACATGATTAAGATGTGTGCAACCTGCTCCTTCATCCAAGCGAAAAAGGAGACAACCCCCCTTGCTAGTTATCTTTCCTCTCCTCTATCTAGCTGAGGGTTGTGCCCACAACACACAGTTTCCTTTAATCCCTCCCCTCTGATTCCCAAACATACTCCCCCTACTTTTTTCCCCGTACGCCTTTCATCCTAATTTTTCATCTAACCCTTCTCCTTGAATTCCTCATTTCCCTGCATCGAAACTAGTGCATTAAACCCCTCTTTGATTATCCCTCTCAGTTCCTGTAACCCTGCTATCATTATACACCATAAAGATGCATTCATTTAACTAGATGTTCTTAGTTTTCAAAGCCGGTGAAGCCACAATGCTATTAGTGGATTCCTTTGTCCATAACTCTGTACTCTAATACACCCACCACCTCTGTATAGATGTAATATTTTGCTTTCATTCAACATTGTGCTCTGTTCTGTGGCTTACTTTGAAAGCATTGTTGGGTAAATGCATGCATCTGATTACCGGCAGGATAATTGATGGTGGGTTGGTGGAAAACCAATAGATTTTAATTACCAAACCACCCTGTGAGCAGCATATTAATTTAAGTAAATGAACATGTACAGTACTGTACAATGGCCAGACTGTTTACTGCATATGTTACATTCGCTTGGCTGCTGACCCTGTGCTACTCTCTCTGTTTGTTTGTCATTTTTTAAGAGAGCCAGTGAGATAGTTTTTAATCACGAGCTTTGGTATTAGCCAACACATGCTTGAAACGGCATACAGGAGCCTGGTAGAAAGCATTTTATCATTTAACATAACGGCATGGTAAGGCAACTTGAGTGTAAAGAGCAAAAACAAGCTCTCAAAAATTGTTAACATTGCAGGGAAGGTGATTGACAAGTCACAAAAACAACGTCTCAATATATTTGACAATGCTGTACACAGAAAAGAAAAGGTACAATTGCACATACCTCCCACCCACTGTGCTCAGAGTCTGAGCTGCTCCCGCCTGGCTGTCGATTTAGGGTCCCAAGGACCAGCCGGAACATATACGATAAGGCTTTTATTCCCTATGCCATACAGGCATTGAACACAGAATGACTGCATCAGAGAACAGTTGTTATTTTATAAGATTTGCTCTCTTCTATTATTTATATAATTTATTTGCTGCTAACTGCCCATTTGCACTATTGTACTGTATACTGTTGTATGTATATATCTGTATGTTTTTAATGGTGTGCTGTTTTATGTGCATTGTATGTACCTTTGCTGTATGTTAGAAGAAGCCAAAGACAAATTTCCACGGAGGTGGACAATAAAGTCAAAATCTAATCTAATCTAAACCTGAAGGTAGTATTTACAGAATGTGCAGTGTACTGTATATTTGAAACGGTCCTCAGAAAAGATGTCAGTCTTCGATTGTTCAAATGCTTAAAAAGATCTATTTTTACATTTTTCTCACAAGCAACCTCTTGAGGTCTTGTACTCTCACTACTTGTACTGAAGTAGCGTGATGTCAGCATTGGACCACAAAATCTCTTAGAAACAAGGTTGTGGTGGGTGGTTTTGTGCAGGTTTCTGACTTTGCCACCAGTGACCACAGTTTGCATCCTGTCTCCCGTTGGTTTCATTTAACCATGACCGTAACCATGATCTTTCCCTACCCTTAGAAATTGCTCCTATTACTCGTTTTTTTAATGGTTATGTGGGCCATTTTGGAAGGCCTTTACAAACAACCAATTTTGTCATTTTGGTAGGAGGACTAATCAATTAGTTTGGGAATGAGTCATCTGGTGTCTTTCTATTTTGAAAGTATACTCTCAGAAAACTTGAAAACTTTCAGCAATAAGACAGCTACTATATTCAGTTATGTATTGTCAGGTATTACCTCCCAGACATAGATGGCCCTTTTCCCTCGATGGTGGGCGTCTCACTTATCCGACTGTAGATTTCTGCTACAGAGGAATTTCTTTCTTTCAAGGAAGTCATCTTTTCAGAAATCCAGCTATCTGAAGACTGTAAATTGATGAAGCATGTTTGTAGTTCCACAAAAGGCTTTGAAGTAATTTTGAATATCCTGCCTGGTAGATGGGACTTGACAATCTGCAACACTAATGCCAAACCACTTTTTGAGCGTCTCAGTTTGGATTCCAGACAAACGGGGTTATTTCCCTGTTTGCAGTATTCAGCAGTACACTTAAATATGCATCCAACATTGGGGCTCATTCTGGAGGAAGTTTCCCAACAGTGCGCTTACGTAAGCGGCTAACATCGGGCACTCAGAATGGGGGAAAGCTACTGAATAGCACAAACAGGAGACAGGAGTTAAAAATTGATGACTTGCTTTTTGTGTTTCGCCTTCCCCCGCTGCGCGAGCAAAGAGATTCAGCTTGTCCTAGTTTCCTGACCTCACACAATGGAAAAATCCAAGCCTTTCCCTTTTCTTTCTCTTTGGGTGCCATGTGTATTGCTTCCGGCACCCTTTAAATAGATCTATACATTAACGTACTGTACATATAGCCACATTGACTCTTTATAATTTGCTTCCTTGAAAAATAATCCCCTTTCACTTTGTATTTCCGTCATCATTGCTTCGTAACATCGAGTAGCGTTTGAGATCTAATTAATTAGGTGTATGGCAAGAAGGTTTTCTCAGGATTAGACTGTAGACTAGAGGCTTTGATCCCACGTCTGTCAGTGAACTAATCCCACTTCCTCCATCTATGACTTCACTTCCCCTGAGGGATTTTGGAGTTTGTAGTTTCACTGGGGAAATATTTAGTGCTGGAAAGTGCAAGGCTTTTCACCTAAGGGACATGGGTGTTGCATCACACAGCAGTAGCACTGACGCGACAGTTAAGTGTGTGTGGTGCAATTAATATGAGTGCGTGAGTGTGTCTGGAGTGATTGTTCACCTGTGTGTGTTTGTCTGTTCTGTATTCCTTGTTTTTCCTGTGCCGGAGGGGAGTGGAGCAGCAGGTGCTGGCAGTCCTCTGTGTTTTTCATCATAATGAGTTCCCAGTCCACACACTGTCCTCTGAAGGAAACATCTATAATGTCAGTGACAGTCTCATAATGAAACAGCACGTTTTACATATACAGAAATACGTTTAGAGAGATGTATAATAAATAGTAAATACTGGTTAGTTACATATAGATAATTCTCAATTCTCAATATGTACACTACAATTATACTACTATGTGTAGTTACTTTTTCCTTTCTGTTTCGTAAAATTCTGATGTTTTCTTGTCCGTGTTTTTTCTAATGGCAAATAGTTAAATTTCCCAGTGTGGCTTCATTCAAAATAGCGTTGCTGCCCGATCAAATCAATCAACCTAATCAAGACATGGCGATGTTTAACAGTGTTGCTTGTATATAAAATAACATACTAAGACTGAGAAATATGCGCAATTATTTGGCAAGATATGGATGGTGTAGATAAATGTGATAGAAGTCATGAGGTTAATTGACATTGTATTAAAATGCGATTCACTGGGGGTCAACAAGAAAAAGAAACTGTGAAAATGTATTAAAAATTAAACATGTATTAAAAATTAAAAATGTGTCATTTGTGCAGCCAATCATAATCTGTCTGTCTCGGGACAGAAAGAATGAGCACACAGAAAGCGACACGTGTACAATACAGTATATGTGCAATCTAATTAAGTTCAGTTGAATAGACTGAAAAACAACCTTAGCAGACCATTACGTCTAGTAAGAGTATGAAATGAAAGACATCAACTGCTACCCACCGTCTTCATTACTGTTAATGTATAAATATGCATTCTTGAGTATTTACAGTGTGTGAAGTTTGTAATGTAAAATTTAACTTGAGACTTGACTAAACTCCTGTTGATGTACTGAGTTGCATTATATTATAAAGCTCCTGTTACTTTGTCTAACATTTGTCCATGTAGTATAATTGCCATGTAATAAAGAATTACTCTACAGATAGAATTTCAGTACTCTTTCAGTACTTCATGGACTCGTGTGTTTTGTCCTACTTCTGCTAGGAGGGTTCGCTAAACATCTTAGCACCCCAAAGCAAAACAAGCAAACTGAAAGTTAGAGAATGGGCACAAGCTTTTGGATTTGGACAGTGTACATTTGGATGGATTGTGGAGGGCTCTTTTTTTTTAAATTCAGCAGTTCACGCTTGCTGCAAGATCAGGACACGTGTCCCGGTCACCCTGGGTGTCACATCTCCCTCACCCTGACAGGAGCAAACACAGCATCTCGTGTCTCCCCTGGGATGTTCCCACCTGGCAGAGGTGCTTGTGTGTGTGTGTGTGTGTGTGTGTGTGTGTATGTTTGAGTAATAGTCTGGACTCTTTTCTCTCCATCAGTGCAGAATACCTGCACTGGCCTTTCCTGTTTTGCCATTTTTCTTGCTTCTTGTGTCTAGCACTGAACTCCTGTCCCAGCTGAGATCTCTATCAGCCATGATTTATCTGATACACAGTCTCCCTCCATTTCTCTTTTTCTAGCTCTCTCCCTCCGTCTCTCTATCTCTCTTTCTCATACTTCCTCTCCTCTTGCAATCCAATGTCTGCATTACTTTCTGCACTGCTGGCATCTTTCTTCTCCTCAATATTTTACATCCCTTGTTCCTCCCACTCCTCTTACGGTCAAGTTTTCTTTGTGTCCCCACCTATCACTCTTTCTTTTTTTGTCTTGCCCATACCGAGTACCCCGCCCTCTCAGTAGCTGAAAATGAGTACATGGTGTGCAAGGAGAAAATAAAAGACATGCAGAGGGGGGGATTGAGGTCCAAGCTTGAAAGATGTGCTTAGTGCTGAGTGCAGAGGGGTCAAAAGACAAAAGGAGGAGAGAAGAGGATTAATAGATGAGAAGACAGAAGCATGGATACATGAAATAAAACATTAGAAATGTGTCTGTAAGGACAATAGAGGGGAATTATTCCTATTAAATTAAAATTATTAAATTTGCCATTTTAGTTTTAATTTAGTAAATAATTCCACCTTATAAATGCATGTATTATTGGGTTCTTCAATGTCTGCATATTTAGTTTGTAGTCTAATATTTAGAATGACTTGCGGATACACACACACTCACCTACACAAGTGGCATTGCTTTACATACTCCAGAGTAGAGCACTGGGATTGGGATCCCGCACGCAAATCTTGCGGGATTGGGCGGTTTAAACTTTGCTGCGGGCGGGAAAATAAAGTGCGGGATTTTGGCGGGATGAAAATTGTAGAAATTAGTTCCTTTATGTGCATCAGTGATCACGCTGTCTTGTAATAACTGCTGGTTTATTAAGAATAAACACCATGTGAACAGATTGGGCATTAAGCAAGTCCTCTTACATGACTGAACTCGAGCACGTTCTTTCGCGTTGCCATGGATACACATACAAGGTACGGTGGCTCATAATGACCAAATAGAACAATCATTTAGCCAAATGATCTACAAATATCAAATCAAAAGTGTTATGTTTAAATGCAGATGAGGAGAATGTAATTTTGCTACATTATTACCGACAGGTATGCATTTCTTTATTAATACTACACAGGAAAACAACGTTTTTTCCCTGCGGGATGGGAGAAGACACAAAATCAATGGAAGTCTATGCGGACGGGAACAGTCAGAATGTTTGCGGGTGCGGGCGGGAGTGGAACACACACATTGTGGGAGCAGGCGGTAATGGTCCAAAATCCAGCGGGAGCGGGCGGGAGCAGGATTAAGAAAACAGTCCCGCGCAGGGCTCCAATCCAGAGGATGTGCTTGCTGGAAGCGTATCCATTGGTTTCAAAGAAAAAACTCTGTCTTCTGTGTGTGCGTGTGTGCAAACAACAGCAAACAACAACATGCATGTGTGCCTCCCATCATTCCTGCATGCGTGCTCTCCTCCTTCAGTTCTCTCCACTCATTCCCCTCCCACTCGCTCTCTCTCTCTCTCTCTGCTCTGACCAGACACACAAACTCTCTCTCTCTCTCTCTGTCTCTGCTGTGCCCTATGTATCATAGTCACCGTCTGTGCATTCAAAGGATCCGAGTGTGTCCACCTTTCCCTTTCGGCTCTTGGTTTTTACCCTGCCCAGCACAGAGCTGTGCGTGTATGCCGTTGGGGGGGGGTGGCTGACTTGATCGGAGGAAAAGGAGAAGGGAGAACTGTGCGGGCAGGAAGGATGCGCTCGTTGCTGCAGCTTCTGATTCAATTAGCATGAATTTCACAGCAGAGGCAGCAGCGGCAGTAGCGGCAGCAGCATCGTCAGACTCTCTCAGCAAGCCAGCAGCAGCACCCTGTGTCGGAGCCCCACCAAGAGGACCAGCCGCTGCTTCTCATCTGCCTCCCACCCTGGAAAGCAGTGTTTGAAGGGGCAGGGAAAACGGAATTATATTCTCAAAGGGCGAAGAGCAGTCACAAGTAGGACGGAGCTTGGTTACAAGTCTAAGGATTGGAGGATTGTTGAACTGGACATCAACCACTCTGATGCTGGTTCAGAGCTTTGGTTATGGTTTAATCGTGTTAAGGTGTCTTCTTGGTGCTGCTCTTCATTCCATGACCCATATTGATTTATTTTGTCAGAAAAGAGGAGAGGGAATTCAGCAACGCCGCACTTGGAAATAGCCGACTGTTTTGTCCTCCTTTTTTCCAACCCTTTTTTCTTGCCAGTCCTGTATTCTATTTATTCATCCCTTGTTTTCCCGCTCTCGGCTGCAGACCGAACGGGTTCGGAGCTCCTTCAGGGATTCAAAGCCCTAAAACAGGATTTTTCTGCTCCTTCATCTCAGCACCCTTGCCTGTGCTCTTCTTTCTTCGCCTCTCCCTTTTGCACCCTGGTTTTACTCCTATGTATTTTTCTATCCTACTGCTCTCCATTTAAGTCGCCTCCAAAAAGCTCTGAAGGGATGTCAGGAGTCTTTTCCTTTGCAATGGAGGCTTGGATTATGGGTGGAGAAACCCTCTGAAGGTCTCCCCAAGGCGAAGGAAAACCCTGTCAAACAATTAATTCAAAGGGCTGTACACAAGATAATTTTCAAGGAGCTAAGATGGAGTCATGTGTTTGGTAAATCGGTGCTGCTAAGCTGTGATTATTTGTTTAAGGGTGCCAAGGAAGTTGCCTGTTAAACAAAAAAGGTTAAGTTTTATATGAAAGGTTTAATTGTTTTAAGAGAGGAGTGGGAGTTGTTTTGGTTCTCAAGGATCCAGTCAGAAGCTTTTGGATATCGAAACTAGACTGTTGGAGGATTTTTGGGGTCTTTCTTTTCAGGAAGGATTTTGTAATTTTTTTGTTTTTTTTCTTCACTGATTTTTTTTTTCTTTCCAATCATTTTTTGGGATTTTCAAACAAGGATCTTTTTTTTTTCTTTCTTGGCAAATTATTGTTAATCCACATTTTCTTTTACATTTTTTTTCCTCCCCGGGCTGGAAAGCAGGGGATCATGGGCCCTGGATTCATTTGAGATGTTCACTTCCTGTTTGTGTCGCATGAGGGGGAGGGGCCTTCTGTTCCTTTCAGGCCCCACCCACATGGAGCAGGAGGTGGAAGTGGAGGTGGATGGGGGGTTGCTACTGTTACCCAGGCCAGCGGCAGCATCACCCGTGGTGTGGGCCAGTCCGGCCTTCCTGTTCAGGCTGGTGCTCTCTCTGGCGCTGCTGGTGTTCCCCTGCCCAGCTGTGGCCGCCCGAGTTTCCTCCTCCCTCAGTACCACCCACCATGTCCACCACTTCCACAACAAGCATGGTACTGTGCCCATTGCCATCAACCGGATGCCCTTTCTTACACGTGGGGGTCATGGTAAGATCATCTGTTTCTGTTGCTCTTTTCCCAGACTCTTCTGGAACTGATTGGCTAATGATTGACCAGTGGTTTTGCTCAGATGTGCGAAAGTACATGAGTTTGACTTAGAGGAATGACATGGACTTAAGGGGTCAATGGGAGTTTTCTTCAAGGGGTTGATTTGTGGTGACAATGAGCTCTAAGTTGAGTACATTAGCCCAGACAATTGGTTCATCCATCTATTGATCTCTGTCATCTCTGGACTGAGAGGAGCCAGCCCTGGGCGACCAACCTCACTGTCTGGCTCCCCATAGGCCAGTGTCTTGATTCATGTCTCCACAAATTATCAGATGATGTTTTCAGAAGCTGTTCCCTTCTGCGCTTTTTTACAGCTCATCCCCAGCCGCTGGGTCCCACTTCTTGCCTTTCAAGCTCGGCAGCCATCTTGGGTCTGCTGATGTATTGAACTGTGGCCAATTTAAATTCATGTAATCGCCACCCGTTGTAATTGTTGACGCATGATGGCAGCCACTAAAAGAGAATAGTCTTAACTGGTTGTTGAGATGCTAAATCTCACATGCTGTGTGTCATGGTACATTGTGTACTCAGGAAAATCCATTGATAATTGCCTGAGCACTCCTTATTTTGCCCTACTTTCCACAGTATATGTCTTTGGCTCATTGCTCTGTGCTGCATCAGTTGCTGTGCTGTTCTTAGCCTAAGCTGTCAGGGACAAGGCAGAGTTTCACACTGATGATTCCTTTGATGTTCCCCAGCCCAAGCTTTTTCCACTGCAATTTTGCTTCTCCCTTTTTCTCTGTATTTATTTCCCTTACCCCTTTTCAACACTCTGTACATACATTACTTTGACAGGAGACGTTAATAGAATTTATTGATCCCTCAGCATGTTCATGTCGTTCCATTTGCATCCACTTAGTGTTTCTCCAACAGGCCCTACTTCTCTCTGTATGTCTGTCTGTCTTTCTGTCTGTCTCTCTCTACCTCCTTCCCCTCTCTCTTCTCTCTCACCTCAGTGTACCTGTAATCTGTATCAATCAATCAGGTGTCAGATGGGCAGAGGAGCCTCACGTAGCCGTCTGAGGTCGATTGGCTGTGGTGAGCCTCTATAGACATTATCAGCGCACCATCTCTTCCCTGGTGTTCAGTACTGCATTGGATTTATTGCTATCCATATTCTCCTCCCTGCCCACAGCTACATGTGCACAAGTACTCACAGTTCAAGTGTGCTGAGCACACAAATGAGGGCTAACCTGTGTCATAGAGGAGATATGAAGGAATGGTCTCAGTGTCTTGTTAATGACAAATTGATGAGCTAACATTTTCATGGTGTTCATTGGGGGTGTAAAGGTTCACCAAATCCTTGAATTGATTTGCCTTTTGATTCTGAGGTCAGACTTCTTGACTTTCTTTGATTCTATTGTTCATCTTCAAGGACAATTAAACTAAGATATTTGTATTGTATTTATATCATATTGATTAATAAAAACACCAGATTGTCAAAGAATCCAATTAAATAGCCTGTCAAAAATGATGATTCTTATAATACTAACAATAATGCCAATTAACAGTGGCAAAAGTTCTTTGAGCCCAAACAATGCTCCAGTTTAAACATAAGCCATAGATTCAAAAATAACAAATAAATGAATGATAGTAGAAACATAAATTGCACTATTTACTAATTGTGTTAGAAGATGCATAACCATCTAACTTTGTTGACCATCTGAATATGAATATCAAATGTGTTTAACTGTGTTCTGAAACACTGTAATGGCAAACCTGTTCCACTGCATAAAACGCACATAAAAAGAAAGAGGGATAAATATATTTTCTTATTGATTTTTCAAACCTAAATTTACAGCCGGCTCATCTCTCACTAAGAGATGATTTGGCTATAAATTTGGGGTTGAATGGAGCTGAAAGCACGGCTTGCATTGGTGCTGTTTTTAATTTTCATTGTGGTGTTTGTGTGTGCTGCTATATTAGTGATGCTGATATAGTTAAATCAAAATGTCTCCATACTGTTGACCTGAGGGAGGCAGGAGGATCATTGGTGTCCTCTTCAGTCTCAACTGTGTCTCAAAAACCTTCACTAAACTCAGATCAGCTTGTCAGCACTCGGCTATTTCTCGTTTGTGCTGTTGTTGTTACTACATATGGGGAGCTTGAATCTCACAGTACTTGGTCAATGTTGACACGGAGCAATCATCATTCCCATCTCTGTTTTCTTTAATTTTATTATTCAGTAATTGAAACATAAGGTGAATCATTTATTTTTTTCAATATAAAATTGTTCAGAAACAGTGTTCCACCCCAATGCACAGCTTTTTTTTATGTTATTGTTGTAAAGAAAACTCCTAAAAGCACATACTAGTTCATCAACAAAGGAACAACGAGTCACAACACAAAGGCAGTTTTTATCTCTTAAAATGGAAGCTCAAACTAGTATCCTCTTCGTATTGCTATTCCTTTCTATTTTCTTGTCTTCTCTTCCGTCTAGCTTGGATAATTGGATTGCACCTCTCACATCTCAAGTTGCTAAGCTATTTAAATTGACATAATTAACATAAAATGTTCTCTGGCTCTCTCTGGATTTATGGCTGTCAGAAGATATTGGCCTGCAAGACAAATTGTCTGTTTGCCCTGTGAAAAGGAGAGACTACATTTCCAGCAAACTTAAGGGATGGGACGGCCGGATGTCACGCCACACTGTACAGGCCTGCCTGTCAGTCTTCTGTGTTTGAGAGTCATGCATAAAAAAGTACATGCTGAGTGGAAAGGCAGCCAGACTAAAGCAAAATGGAGAAGTTGGTCGGTTGGTTGGCTGTATTCGCTGTTCTTTTTTTTCCCTGGCAGTATGCTGTAGCAGTCACTAATGTACGCCTACATAGCAGACACGGCTGTTTCTCATTCGGTTTGTGTTGTTTTTTGTAGCACACTTCCAGCATTTTCATTATCTACTACAAGACAGCACACACACATTAGAACGCTGCTCTTGTGTGGGGAGTCAATTTCAATCGCCATTATAAATACTTCCATTGCAGCCTGGCATATCAAGTCCTTGTCTGAAATACCAGCTCTCCATGTATTGTCAACCAAGTGGCACAGCTTATTACCAGCACTAATACCCCACTCAGTGATAAGAGCCCACTTGCTTCAGAGCCTTTTCGGTAGACAGTTTCTCAACTGGATGTCATTGTCACAACACTGTAGTAGAGCCTTTGTCACCACAGACACACATATACACACACACTACCACCACCTTGGTCAGACCTCACGTTCTCCAAAAGCCGCTGAAAGCCCTCAACCTGCCTGCGAACAGGATGCCAAGCATGTCTTACTGTCTGCTGGGAAGGAAGGCACCTATCATCCACTAAGCTGTCACTGTGGCCCTGAACCCACCGCTGGGTTTTAGCATATCAGATCTATGAGATTCAAGGCTCAGGCCTTATCTGCTGCTCTCTTCCCACAATGTCATTATTATGCTACATCTGTCTGGAGGAGCTCCTGCAGGGCCGTGCTGAAACTCACTTGCTGGCACTCACCCATCAATCTATGAACACGCACATCCGGCACAGCAGATACAGTGATTGCAGTCTTTCACAACATTGAAGACATGTATCAATGGCCGATTTGTGTATTTCATATGGGGTGAAATTAAAATATACTGTACTTACATGTTGCATGTATGCCACATATGATAATTAAATGGGCTAGCTTGCATGCAGGTGGAACCATCTTGGCTGAGTTGTTGTCTTGGGGCGCATGCTTTATGCTTTGTGCACACATCTCCCTCCGTGTCTTTAAAGTAATCGGTAACCAATATCAGTATTCCGACAGAATGAAGCGGCCACAGCCTGGGACCCGGCATTTGCCACTGATTAAAGATCTCCATTGTTACATCCACTGTGATGGATGAAGAACTGCCCGATTTAGAAAGCCCCTTCTGTCTGTCCGAGACAGCGACCAATTGAAGCCTTCTATATGTAAAGCAGTTCATTACTGTCTATTCAGATGCTGCAAAGTCTCACCCACATTGCTCTGATTACAGCTAATTGGAGAGTCTTGACCGCTGAACTGTGGCATTTCACTCGGCTGTCTGCCTGGTGATAAGTGACCCCTTCACACATACACGTGCATGCTTTTCAGCTAGTCTCGCATTGGCGTCTCGCTTAGATTCACGGGGAATATAATGGCTCTTGTTGCAAGGTATATGACTCTCTTGTGATGAGTCTGTAAGTCATTATTCTTCATAGATTTCTTGCATTTAAAGTGCTTCTCATGTTCCTTATAAGATATTAACAGTACACGCTTAAATTCACTCGCGCTGCAATTAGAGGGAGATTGCACTGAGGTGTGAACAGGCTCCATCATTCCAAATATAAACAAATAAGCTTTGCCCAGGGCTTGTTTATATGTGTGATCATCACTCTTTCGCACCAGTGGCATGACCGCGTTTTTGTCGTCGTGTCTGGTTTCGTTCACTGCTCATCTATCAACACATCTGCGCTTGCATACACACACACCTATGCGCACTTTTCATGACTCTGGATTGGAGAAGAGAAAATCGAGAAAAAATGTCTGCCGTGCGAGGTAATCCATACCTGAACACACTGCATAGGGCTAAAGGGATTAAAAAGCTAATTTTGATTCAGGTAGTCTTTGATGTTGTAGATGGAGAGTTTTCAAGAGATTATACTGCTGGGTGGATCACATTGTCCTTAGCACTGGACAGCATATATCCACTGGGGGGTCCCAGGAGTGGGCCTGGTGTGTACATACTTAACATGTGTGTGCCTTTGCATGGGCTTTCTAATGTGTAGAGGTTTGCGTGGATATTATATAACCCGAGGTTGAAACGTGTCCCGCAGTGGCTAAGGGCCAAATTTCAAGAATCATCAGCCAATGAAACTGAGGACAGACTCAACCTCAGGTGTGTTTGTGTAAGGTTGGGCCTTCTTTCAGCTTTGCTTGTGGTTTGTGTGTGTGTGTTGTTGTGTGTGTAGCTTTTGTGCATCACACGAATGTTTTTCTTTCGTGTTCAAACAACATCTATTGTTGTCCAGCAAAGCATTATTTACAGCAAGGCTGTTATTGTGGAAAAAAAAGACAATATTATTGCTTTGCTGAGGTAAAGCAGGCTAGATTTTTGTTGTATTTATTTAAAACATTAACTGCATTAACAAAATGAACATTGAAAACAGGCAATCGCATAAATGGAAGGCTACTCTAAATAAATGCATAAGTGTACTAATGCGATGTGCAATATATGAATGCAATAAAATGCAACCATTTACAGCAACTTTAAATAATGGCAAGTGTTTGTACACATTAAATTATACTGTGAAATAACCTGCAGCCACAGGGTCTACGCTTGAATTGTATTGTACGTTGATGTTAATTACAAGGTTGCCGTGGTGGATGCACCGGCCCCTCTTCTTCCGCTGGTCTTTGGTAATCATGGCAACCCACCTCGCAGTGCCCTTAAAGTAATTGGAGAGATATTGTATGTTCACACATTTTTGACCTCCCTGTTTAAATTAAATTCCCCATTGTCATCTTTGGCACGGATTTCTTTACCTTTTTAACTTGAGCATATAATTACCATACTGATTAATTCCAATGTCAGTGTTGTTTCTGAACTGCTCTATTTTCTCTCCATTGTCACCTTTATTCCCTTTGTTGTATGGGCCCTCTATTTCTCCACTCACTTTACCTCCAGTCTATATTGCGTTTATCTTCTAGACCATATCATCCTCTAAGGGTTCGTTGTACATTGTGTCTTTGTTGGAGCCATGATTTCTGCATGCCTTTGTCCACTTCGCTCAGGAGTACAGTCACTGTTTGAAGTCCTCTGTGCGATGTCGTTTGCTTTGCTCGGCTGCACATGCATACTGATGAGATCAGCTGCTGCCTGCACCCATCCATCCACCCTATCATGGACAAGAATGGCCACTAGCCCTCTTGAGTCCTGAGGTCCAAGCACCGTCTTCGCTGAAAACTACCCCGAGTGTGGCCCTGTCCTGTCCTTTCCTTTCACCAATGGCCTATATTGCTGGTTACTGTGCTAATGGCAAGCTGCTATGTTTTATAATCACCACTTTATCTCTGGGCTGCAGGGGTTGGTCAGGTGCAATGTGCATGTGTTCATCTGTGTGTGTAGGGATGTTGAGGGGGAGAGCTGTTGAGCACTCTCCTTTGAGAGTCAAGTCACAACCCTTCTCTTTCAGAGAACACCATTAGTATTCATCATTCTCCCTCCACACCAAGTCCAAGGCGCACAACCACATGCACGGACACGCACATCGTGATGAGAAACAGAAAGGACGCCTCAGGTGTTCTGGCCAGTTAAGATAAGCTTGCTGGTTTGACATTTTCTGTCCTGCCTCCACACCCTCACCATCCCAGCCCCTTTTTACACCTGAGCATTTGTGCTGCTGTGAAAGGGAACATACACTATAACCCAAGTGTGCCAGGCTACACTCTTCCAAAAAGCTGCCGAGACCGAAAATGGAGCGAGTGTGTCATCAACTTCAGTTAGTTCAGAGATTTTTGAGTGTTGAACCCATTGCAGGAGTTAGTTTAACAGATTCTTTTTTCAATAACTTCTTGGTCTCTTGCTTGGTACTTGGCTTCAGGTGTATTTTTGACATTTTATGAAGAGTAATGCAGGAAAGTGGGAGTATCAAGCAGCTCTCTGCAGCAGTTTGACTCCACATTCCCGTTTTCTGATACCATAAACACACTTCAGTAGTACCCTCAAAGTTTATCCTGCCTAATATGTGTATATGCTGCCATATGAGTGTCTCTTTGGTGGCTGTCTTGCTTTCCTGCATGGGTATTTGTACTCCTCTGACACCTCTAGGCCGAGTGGCCCTGTGGGCTTGTCGTCCTTTTGTTTTGGCTATAGTTGTCTGCTGCAGATTGGCAGCCACTGTTTTTTACTGAAATGTAAGGTCAGCACACCAACAGGCAGCCAGTCTGCTGTTGGGTGATCATTCAGAGGCCGTGAAAGCAGATACAACAGGATGCGCAGCTAATCCCTTACTGCCAATTCATGTCTCGAGAGCCTTGTTAGATTTTGAGTAAACACACAAGACTGCCAAAAATTTGGCAAAACTTGAATGGAAAATGGAAAATTGAAATTTACTATCTTGAAATACCAAAAACTTATAACTTAAAAAGTTAATCAGATAACACTATAGAAATAGTTTAAGATATTGTGCTTACTGCTGAAATGAGAACAGAGGTAATAAAAAATAAATCACATGCTGAGTGTTTTTTCGTAGAAATGGTTTTTGTTTCATCCGAATCAGGTTCGTTGCCAATACAAGTAATTTGTGTTGGTATTCCGTGGCATAACAATAAACATAGTAAGAGAAAACAAAACGGATAAAAAAGCAAGTATTGCAATTATTATTATATATTATTTTTAATGAAAGCGTGTACAGTTTTGTGCATAAATGTGCAAAATACTGACCAACGATTGTGCAAAGTTCACAATATTAAGAATATGTGCAATGTAGAGAGATAATAATGTTAATGTAATGCATTGAGACAGATGTGGAAGCTTTACGTTAATGTTTTTGATTTTGATTCTCATACTATGTTTATTGTTATGCACCAAAACACCCAAGTGCTCGAGCCCCCACACTTTTAAAAATCACTGCTCCACCCCTGCACTGATCACCCCTGCAGTCTTTCTGCATGCAGCACATCTTCCCTGCCTGCCAGTGAAATTTATTTGCCCCTTTTGTGTTGCCGTTCTGGGTGGCCACACAAAAAAAGTTTGTCATACACAACAGTGGGGATCAGATGAACACAGCCATTCAGTTTTTCTATGAAAAAGAAGAAACAAGAGAGGAAAGGTAGCACTTTACCTGGCCGAGGTGCTGAGGATCCTTCTCCACCTCGGGTCTGATTAATGCCCCTCCAAAGCAAAAGAAGCCAAGTGCCAATGTATATATCACAAACTAACAGATATAAATGGGAATGGCATTCAAGCTCTTATTATTTGCAAGTTACCTATTAGTCTCTGGTCTTTTCGTTATTGATGCTGTCAGTCACCTTTGCCACACATAGAGTAATAGCACAGAAGCTGTACTATTGACACTGTGTTTTGCTGTCTTTAATAATGGTACTGCCTTGTCTTTTAAACTTTTAAACTTTTTCATCCTTTTTACAGTAAACTGTTACCTCCTTGAGATTTAGCCATCTGGAAATTTGTTAAAAGTTGGCATTTAGCTCAGGGGAGGTAACATGGTTACTCTGTAGTGTGTGACGGGGATGTTCTCTCCTTCCCACCTACCTTCTCTGCCACGGCACATGAAAGCACCACAGGCGCACTAGTGGGAGTGCATCACGGCATGGGCAACGCCTTGGCTTTGTAGGCGGCAGAGACGAGCTGTGATGTAAGCCCGCTTTAATTATTTAGCCGTCAGATATTAAAGCGGTGCAACTTGGGTGCCCGCGCCAAGGATTTGAGTCTCCACTGGGAGTGCTCGCCATTAATAAACAAAGTGGCTTGTATTATGCATGACTGGTGCTTTGAAAAACCGCCACCTCTGCCACTCTACCCAACCAAGGAGTTTTAGGAAAATGCTTTCATCAGCTTTACAACTATGTAAATATAAATATGAAAAGACCATAATATGAAGACACAAACAATGTGTCTTCATATTATGTTCACAGTACTGTAATTCATCTGAATACTTTTCTACAGTTATTGATGAAGAATTCTGACAGTATCCCATGGTGTTTTTACAAAAAACATCTACTCAATTGAATTCATTGTTGATACCTTACTAATTAATGCATTAATGAAATTCTTTGTCTCGTTTCTCCCCACCTATGGTGAACACTGTATGGGCCATTAAGCATTTATCTGTAGAGCTAGCTTTGCTCAGCTGGTCTCCCACTTGGCTCCATCCTGCATTTCATTGTATTAAAAAAAACTTCCCATGGCTGTATAGCCTTCAAATATTTAAATGTAATTTCCATGACTGAGAGCACTCACAGCAAGCAGGATGTCAACAGGGGTTTCCTTGTCAGCTTTTGTTTATTCCATCTGGTTGACAGAGGAAGAAACCCATGGGATGGGGCAGTATATTGGCTACGCTTATTTTATACCCATGATTTATTTTTACTGCAGTCCTTTGGGACCACTGATTTCTTGGCTTAATTATTCCTTGTTGCTGCACTGTGTTGTTATGGAGGTTCAAATGTATGAAGTAAAATGTGATATATTGCTTCAGCAGAGGTATGCATTTTCACTGTTTGAAATAATATGTCACGATGTGAAAATGAAGGTTTGCTGAAGGAGCTTGACAGACAGCAACTTCCTGCTGCGCCTGTGCATACACGCATCACATAAATACACATGTACACACATGCACACACCCACACATGTTCTACCGGCAGAAAGTAACTTTGCAGAGTTCAAGTGAACTTCAAAGATCTCAGCATCTCCATCTGACACATCTGTGTCAGGGCTCTGACGACTGACAGATGCAGCATCCATCACCATCATTCCCCCCTGCCACTACCCCTAATGTGCCCACAAGTCATCCCTGCATGCAGCTTCCATATCAGAGAAAGAAGGAGGGGAAGATGAGATATCTGGTGGAAATGAGGAAGAATGGTGGCAAGAGTGTAGATTAATAGAGTAGGGAAAAGAAGGACAGCTTGCACAGCAGGGGAGGCAAAGGAAGGTTGGAGAGTAAGAGAGAGAGAGAACTACAGAGAGTGATAGAGTCTTGGTACGGCGTGTGTTTGAAGCCCTAACTCATCTTCTTGCACACAGAGCCTTGACACACTTAAATCTCCTCCCTGGGGCCTTTGGGGGGCTGTAGAGATGAACCAAGGCACTACTGGAGCAGAACCAAAGATAGGCGAACCCCTGCTACTTTCCACTCTGCTCCACTCTACTCTGCACCGCTGCCATCTTATCCTAGCCCATCAGTCATTTCACTGCGGAAATAGGTTATTCAGAAGTGCACCCAGGTGATGGTCCCATTTGAGGGTAACCAAAGCCATGCTCAGCTTCACAGTTCTGGGCCACGGGGCCCTAAACCTCTGCCTTTCAGACCAGTTGCTCTTCTGCCCATGGCACGATTGAAATGTGCATTGACATTTTTCATTTTCATCACTTACCACTCTATTAGGTCCTGACTAAAAAAAAGTGGACCTGAGATAATACAAAGGTATTGGATGTCTAGCCGTTAAGCAGATAGCTTGAGATTATTCCCTCTGGGTGTTGCATTAATACCAGCAAAGGGTAGACTTGCAGACCGCTATAGAAGATCTGATGGCGTAGCTTATGGCGCATTTGCAGTTATCTGATTGTAGGATCTGACATTCAGATTGGGTGTGGACCAGGTGCAGACTGTTCCCTCATGGGATGAAGGAACAGTGTAGGTCAATATCTACTCAGAGAGAGTCAAGTGAAAGCGATAACTCGAAGTGGCTGTAAACTAGATTGATTACAACCGAGAACAGTGCAGGCAGAGCATTCCTAATGGTAGTGGTGCAGTGAAGGCCTATCCAACGTCATCCAGTACTTACAGAGAGAGTGGAGTCTATAATCTGTCTGCAACGATAACTGTAATGTGGGGGCCTTTATCTGCCAAGGGGGAAACCAAGAGGCTTATCTCATGGCCTGTATGTAAGGCAAATCACTCAGTCGCCCATCCTCTACAAGCTTCACCCTATCCGCCTCCTCCTCTTCTTCTTCTTCCACATGCCAGCTAATGTTTCCTCATTGGGCAGATTATTGACCGCCAATGGCAGGGCACGTGGGCGGGCTAAGAGGCTCAGTCTGGCAGAGAATTTCAAAATGGATTGTTTCCCCAGAATCTCCAATTTTAAACTGCACAGCTAAGAGTAGAGTGTCTTCGTGAAAAATATGACAGGGAGAAACATGACATTTCATCTGCTTATTTGTTTATGCTGGAGGACTAAATGGCCCCTTAGCCACATAAATTGAAACTTCTAAATACTGAGAATTAACACTGAATTTGACTCTCCAAAGTAATTTAGGCTCCTTGAAACATTTTTAATTTAACTTAAGTACCTTGTGTCCTGAAGCCTTGGAGCTCTCCTCAGTTACTGCAGAGCTATCTTATTGCATATTCATCAGTCAGGATAATGGCTGTCTAGTACACAAGAGGTCCTGCTCTCTTCAGCTTGGATAGAAGGGTATGTTTACCCATAAACTCGGTTAGGTTACAACAAACTGTCATCATGAAACTAAATCTTATTGGGACAAAGTATTAAAGTACTGTTAGTGATCTTTGCATTGGTTAGGTTTTATTTTGAATGCTGGCTCCTGTGATGATAAGATTACAGGTCTGCTTGCTCAATAGTTACCACAACACCCTGGCATCATGTCAATTTGCAACAAGATTAATTTGGGGAAGCAGCAAAAGTAATTTGGCATTTGAGGAACACACATGGACATTTAGATTCACAGTAGCCAGACATATCTAGCTCATGGTAGATGGATGGTTGGCATGAAGCTAATTAAGGCTACATTCTGGCACTGCCAAGCAAACGGCCTCCACCTGGACATCATTGCTCAGATGACGTTGAGCGTGTTTGACCTTCCGCCGTCCGCTTGTGTCCGCGTCTGCGTCTGTCTGCTTTTGAAACATTTCCTGCACAGGAGCCTTGATCCGTTTGACAATGATTTAGTGTTGTTTCTTAACTCCTTTCCCCCCGTGCTATCCTGCTCAGCATTACTCTTATTCTTGGTTCTTGCTATGCTGTGTTGTTTTTTTTTTTAATTTCCATTTTCTTTTCTTTCCATTATTGAGTGCAAGATAAAGAGAGAGTGTTTGCAATGAGTGGCCGGAGTGATATATAGCCATCTCGTGTGCTTGGCTTTATGCAGAGGCGGAGTTCCCAGCACTGCACTTGACTTGAATCATTTCCCCTGTAGAGAGAGTGTGCCCCCTATCTGTCAGTCATCCATCTTGCTTTGTCAGATTCCTCCCTCCATTCATAGCCCCCATCCTCCTTTCTGGACCTGCTCTGTGGTCTCTCATACAGTGCAAAGAAACATAAAGCTCTCCAGGTATTGATTGTATTTCACTCACAAGTAGAGGCTATTGTCCATAAGCCATACTTGGGGGATCAAAAGATCAGAGGTATTGACGAGTAATAAACAAGATTGATGTTGGGCTCCTGTATAGGCCTTTAAGTGGTGGATAATGGATGCACTGTTGTACAGTCTTCAACAGGAACATGTCAAACTTTTTGTTCTCATTCTGATACTCACTGAAAATGTCATTTCTGTCCTTACAAGCCTATTGTAAAGATGCCAGAAGATGCTAGAAGATGTGGGATTCCATTACTATTTTTGCTTTGAGATGTCAATGATTCAGAGAGGCTGAAAGTATGCAGATGATTCACATGTTATGATGTGGGGAGACTGTAAATGTACTATATTCTGTCAATCCAATATGACTCATTCCATTTGCGCAAATGTAACTGTTGCTCCAACACACAAAAAAACACTTACTAATCATGTCCACTCCTACAAATAGCTACGGAAGTGCAATTTAATGTGAGTGATTTTCTGTTAAAACGTTAAACCCTGAGTGTGTTTATCACATTTAAAAATGACATACCTTTTTAATGAAGTCCTTGTCTCACTAATTCTCCACCAATCAAATTAATTACACGGTGTAAATTTAACTTGCAAAACGTTTGTTCTGTGGTGTCAAAGCTCAGGAGCAATTATAACACCACCAAGGCATGCTGGGTAACAAAAAGAGAGCCCCGATATGCTGTTTGCATGTTGGGCTGCTTTATGGGTCACGTACAGTTGCATTTGTTCCTAACAGTAATCATGGAGGGTGATGTTGGTTAGTTCATGTCATAATCAAAGCACTGTCCATGTGAGTCAATTTGTGCTGATGGCAAAGGAAGCAATATTTGCTATGGGAACACTGTTACTGTGTGTGTGTCACACAAGGCCAGATAGATGGAAGGACAGGAACAGAGAGAGGGGGAGAGGATTGATGAATGCAGGCACAGTGGGCGAGCAGGTGAGAGATGGAGAGCATTATTTTTTTCCCTCTCTCTTTTCTCTCAGTGCCGGGAGGTGACCTCTAGCTCAGCGATATGAAGAGAATGTCACGCAACATTACCCCTCCCTTCGCCCCAGAAGCAGATGAAGTTTTATTTTTTGTGCCATGCTGTAGAGAGAAAACAATTCTTTTCCTCCTTGATTAATGTCTGGTATGCGGACAGGCAGTGCACAAGAAGGCAGTAAAGAAAGGATTGGTATTCTTTTATACATTCTTTCTCTCTGATCTGCCTCATGTATTAATCAGACTGTTGACAGGCTCAGTGGAGGACCAGAGTGTCCAGGGCCTCCTCCCTCAGGATGCCACCTATGATCCTCTCTCATTGGTTAGCGGACCTCCCTCCTGAAGGGGCTGCTATTTCACACTCAAATATTTCAAGCCTTTCATAGGACAATGGGATTGCGTGGAAAAATTTTATGACAACTCTGCTTTTATAAGAAACAGGACTAAGGGCAAGAGCCAGCAGCCACATCATGAATACCTAATATGTGCCTTTGTCCAATGACACCAGGCATCACCAAGGCACACATTTGATTATCTACTTCAATAGTTTTCCCACTGCTCCCATTTCCTGTCGTGTTAGAGTGGGCCCTATTCCCTACTGTTGCTGAAACGAGAAGCAGTGACAGCAAATGTGACTGTGGAGCCATATGCAAAATCTGTCAAGATGGCGCCAAATGACTTGTGTATGGATATGACAGTTCTCCAAATAGCGCACTGGTGACATGACAGTATAGTTGATTACCCGGCAAAGATGTGACTGTTTTCCAAATGGGTGGGGCAGCTTGCATCCATGAGTGCCCCTCCATGTGGTTAATTACCAAGTGAAGAGAACCGCCCCCCCACTCAACCACTACTTCCACTCTGTAATTACCTGTCAGACTTGAGCATCAGATAACAACATTGACTTTCCATTTTATACAGGGACCTTCCACTTTTTACCTTAGACACCATTCAGTCAATGTGCTCGGCAATCAGATCCTTTTTGCAGCATACATAGGGTGGGGGTGAACCTCATCATCTACATCACACATTCAAGCTTTTCAACTAGCAACAAGGCATTGCTGGTGTTTAATGTAAGTAAATGTCAGATCTGACAGAAGGTCCCTTTAGAGGGAAGCTGTCAGAAGCTTGTCAAGCGTGACATGTGAAAGGTGAGATGACATGAGGTTGTGACTATGGACAGTGGGTGGTGGGGCAGACTTAAGCTGGCTGAACAGGGATCTGGTATTTTAGCAATTTCTTTGTCTGCATCTGTGGGGTGCTCCAAGGTCTGAAAGTAAACAATGGCACAAAGAAAGAGTAAATATGTCATTTATTTCACAGAAAACTGCATAGGGTAAAATGTATTTGCATTGTGGAATATGGTGGGAGATGAATAAAAGAAAGTAGTTGCAGTGCGTGGGTTAGTGTGCATTTGTGTCTGTGTGCATGTTAGTACAAATTTTGAAATGGAATCTGTTGCCAAGCTCATTAGAGAGTCATGCAACACATATTACATTGTTTGCATTTAGAAATGCTCTGATAAGTGCCATCTCAATACCTTTTGATGAGTGGAAACTGACAGAAGGTTCCTCGCACTGCACAGAGTAGGAGGTATGTATGCAGGAATATATAATGCACGTGTGTGTGTACGTACGTGTGTAGGCAGTGTGCGTGCGGGGGTGGCTGAAGAGCTGGCATTCAGGCATCTGGAAAGGTGACTTTCACTCCAAACAAACAGTCGAAGCTAAGGTTTGATTGGCAGAAGAGTATGCACTCCACTCTGTCTGCGTCTCATTGCTATTTGATTACGAATTAAGCTCTGCACACTTGAAGTGAACAGATACCTTGTTACAGGCGTGGCAAGAGATAACTGATAATCTTTTCCTCATATTTACTCAAGACTCAAGGACATCTTACACAATGAAGAAGCAATAAGACAAGGGATTACAGCATGAGGGAATCGCAACGTTGAGCAGGGTTTCTCTTTTTTTATCACATGACCAAAAACTACCACAGAAAACTCAGTTGTACTGTACCCTACCTTGGCATTACATTAAAATACTGTTAATGCATAGAGTGGAAAAACGTGGGTGTTTACCATTGTATTGTGCTAGGTAGGTCACAGACAGTAGTGTGGTGACAGATCAGCACACTCCACAAACCTCTACATTTTGGGTTCTTTTTGCACATTTGATTGAATTTGTTTTTGCATGTAAAAGCTCTGTGTATTGCTATCCTGGGTGTGCACTTATGCTTTATCTTAAAGAATATTAGGTACCTGCAGGCAATTAGTATTGTCAAATAATTTAATGAAAACATTTCCAAAAACTTGGCGAAGCTAAATCCAGACAAAGTGAGCAGACATTCGGACACTGCCCTGTATCAGGAAGTGGTTGGTGACATTCCAGTGGTATGGGCTACTATAGCCTATTCCTGTTACATGACACCGCCAGCCCATGGGTGGCTGAATCTGAAGCCAGTGGCACTTAGGCTTTCCATAAAATAGCCACTGTCTGAACAAAATGACAGAATGTACTAGAAAAAGGGGCAACACCAGCACTTTCCCCTCAAGTCACAGCTCTTAATCAATTAGTGAAACCAAATAAAATCCACAGAGGCTCTGTGTTGCATTAAGCAATCAATGGTGAAGAAAAGAAGGCAAGTGGGAATACTGAAGAAAAAAAAGGAAAAGCTTTCCTCTCAACCCTTGGAAACAATAGCGTGGTACAGTTTACAGTATTATGCCAAGATGCTGTATCTCACTTTGCAGAGCTCCAAGGTTGTTTCAGGCAAACTCCTGA
>NTHP01000311.1:431620-446996 GCA_003416845.1 Oplegnathus fasciatus | reverse complement strand
AAAAAAAAAAAAACAGGTCAGGAATTTGATTCACTTTCTACAGTATGTGAGTGGGAGCATAACAATGCATCTTAGAATGCATAATCACCACACTACCACCACCCCTGCTGGTGATCTGCATCATAAGGGTTATCTCAGAGGCCCCAATTAAAAACTTCCCCTGATTCAGTAGCATTGTCGTGTTCTGAAAACATCATACTGCTTACTCTCACTTTCCTCACCAGAGTCTGATCTCTTCTCTTCTGTCTTTGGCAAGAGTATGATGAATAATTTTGCATTCAGCACTCCATTGAATTATGAAAATTATTTCAAAAGTAGCAGACGGAACGGAATGATAAGATGATATGAAGCACAGAAGAAGAAAGCTAAGTTGTTTAGAAAGGCCAGTGGGTTTTACATCTCCACAAGGACAGAATCAATGAAAGTAAATAACACTGTATGGAAAATTAAAAAAAAGAATTCAAAATTGTTTCAATCTCAATAGTAGAAATAATTTAGTTTGCTTATCAAACCAGTCTTTTTGTGAGACTCGGTACCAAACCATACCAAATCCAGGCCAGCTTTCTCTTAGCAGAGCAGTGGCTACAGTTTAGGAGATACAGTAGTTTTGTTTCTCTACAAATGGCCAGAATATTAGTTTATTTTATTCATTTATTTGACAGAAACGACACATTGGTATTGTTACATTTGCATTGTATATAGGACTTCTTGCTGTAGCTAATTTGCAGTCCTTGTCCCTGGTTAGGCTTTTAAGGGAAAACACTAATATAATAATACAAGCACAGAGACACACAATAAAACAAACATAGACAAAGAACCACTACAAACAGTGATTGAAACAATGACTGAAAACAGCAATTAAGAACAACAAGAGGGAAAGAAAGTATGTATACATCTCAGTGTTGACAGACGTGCTTTTGTTTAGGCCATAGTTTTGCCTCAGTATTGAAAACTTTAAAATCAGTTAATGCTTTCATTTATTATCTGATGGCAGGGTATTCCAAATCTGTGGGCCTTTAACTGGAAAGGAGGACTGACCGAACGTTGTCCTGCCAGTGTTGTTTTGCCAGTTTGCAGTCTCCACTAACTGCTCCCCTAGTAGTGGCTCCTTTGCTATAATATTTTGAGGTCATTTGACTGACCAGTTCAGGTGCAAGGCCACTCACACGCCTAAAATGTCATCAATTTTATGAATGAGAAATTTATAAAAATTCACAAAGCGTAATGAATTATACTTTTTCAGAATTTTACAATGGTGCCATTTTATTGGATTCTAATCTATATTTTCAAAGCTTGTTTGTATAATGACATTATTGGTTTCATTGCTGATTTAGTAGCCTGGCCCCAGATAGTAACACAATAAAAATGATGCAGTAGAATCATGCATATATAGTTGGGCAGCCATTGTGGGTAAATAAGATCTGGTAAGTCGAAAATAGTTAAGGTCAGTCTTGATGGTCTAGGACACTTGACTAATATGTGCATCAAAATTTAATTAGGAATCCAAGACAACACCTACATATTTGAACTCATTTACTTTCTTTATTTCCTTCTGATCAATGATTATTGTGAAGCCATCACATATTTTACGCATTTGGCCAATAAGAAGAATAATCAGTATTTCGATTACAATGGATAAGATGGCCGTCTTTGTCTCAGTGCCACTTTTCAGTTTAGGATTAATAGATTGGTCCAGTCTTTCTTCGTGAAAGCCCGCACAGCTGAAGTGACTGTACACAATCTGGAGTCACACCATAGCCCCCACTCTCCATAAAGGGTTCCCCTCCAACATGCCATGATCTCTTGATGCTTTCTGGTTGACTGCTGTCTTTATTGATCCCTTCTCTCCGACTCTCTCTATTCCATCTCCACCCCTACCAGCCAGTCCTACCGTATTTCCCCATCAGTGGTGTGGAGCTGGGAGGCTTTCAGGGCTGCGGCTGGAGCAGCTGTCAGCGGCACAGCGGACACTCTTAATTGGCTCCCCTGAGGCAGTCCCCTTGGTGGAGCAGAGCAGGGCAGTAACTGTGGAGGCATGCCGAAGAGAACCAGAGCCCATGCAGCCCTAGTTTAAGACCCACTGAACAAGCCTCTGGACTGCATTACCGTGCTTTATAATTTAGTTGACAATTGGGGGGAAAAAATGTTTTTATTCATTTTAAAGGATAGGCAGTGTCTTTGTAAATGGATCATGTAATGGTGTTCAGAGCCTTTCATAGTTGTATTGAGAAGCATAGTCGGATCGTGAGATTATTTTATGGTTGACGGTTTGCTAGAAGTGTAGCTCTTGATATGGCAATGGAACATAATGCTGGCATAATAAAATGAATCATAATGGAGCAACGTAACATCCAGACTAGCAAAACTTATTCTCGACAAACAAAAAAAAAGGCATTTCAAAGACCAGCTCCTCCAAATGATTAACTATATGGTTTGTTTGGAGTGGGGAAGTGCAGTTGCCATGGTTATTTTCCAGAAACCCCTAATGTGTCTAACTATTTCAGAATTTGCATCCTTGGCAGGCACAAGCTGTTTAAAGCTGCCATATCTTGAATATCCTTGCCCTTACTAAAAGCTATGGTGCACACGAAGACAGGACATATTCTAATCTATTATCAGGTGAACCAAGCCACCTTAATAGAGATCTGCTGTTCTGCACACCTTCACTCAGTCTTTGCATTTTCCTTCGTCTCGATTTCTTCTGTTTCATGTCATCACTTTAATAAATCTACATCTATCTATGTTTTATTTCTCCTTTTTTTCAGTGGCATTGTGCAGCTCAGTGCTCAGGATGAGTCGGTGAATCAGACATCTGCTTTCCCCTCTCCCACTCTTTCATTTTATTCCTCTATATACCTTCTCCTCCCCTCCCTCACTTCCTCCCTCCTCATTTTTCTTTATCCTTTTGGTTTCCTTCCTACCGCCACCTTTTACTGTACCACCCTCCTTTCATCCATTCTCTTTCTGTTCCTCTCTCTGTCTACTGCTGCAACAAGGAGGCTTTATCTTTATTTTCTGGTCCCCTCATTACAGCTAATGCAATTCCAGCACCTTTGTCTTTTTCCCTCTGCCTCTCACCCCCTTTAGTCCGGCCCAGACTGATTAGGTGGCATTGTTATGGGACTCCAAACAAATAAAAGCGGATTCTATTTCTCCTGCTATTAATTGAGACTCAAGTTGACGGAGTGATAGATAAATGAAGGGATGGAAGAAGAACAGATATAATCAGGAGGTTTGGAGGGCAGAACTTGAGTATCAGAGAAGATTGCCAATCTCACTAATGACTGTGCCTCAGCATAACTCAGAGATTGCCTTTTTGGCAGCGCAGTGTTTATGATTTTTTTTTTCCAAAGTGCATTCGGCAAGCATGGCTGTCAGTGTGGAATCTGGGGACTCTGCACTTGCAGTGACTGAAAACACACACAAACTTTTCCATGTTGACCTCACTTCTTCATTTAATTGATCTGACTCGACAGTTGATTTTAGCTCTGACAGAAAGAATCAGTGTAATACACACCAGAGCTGATATCAGTCCCAAGAACAGCAGCAGGATAAGAGTTATTCCAACAATAGAACAAAGCCTGTGTGTATTAGCTAATGATTAACATCAATTCACTATATTCACTAGTCTATTAAATGGTACCCAATTAGTTCTGAGTAGCGCAGAAGGAGCAACTTTACACTGCGATATTTTCATAGCCTCTGGTTTCCTGGCATTTTCAGCTGATTTGTTAATTAAAGCTCGGTTGGGGGTGGGGGGTGATTGACCTTTTAGCTCAATTTGTTTCCTAGCTGCCGCTGGATTGAGGGTGTATTTCCCTCTTTTCCTGGTGAGTAACCGAGCGAGGAGAGGCCTGCACCCTCGGGTATCCTGCAGTCTGAATTATACAGTTACTGGGTCTGGCTGTTTGTACATGTGCTGTACAAACACACACACACACACACATATTCATAGCACAGCAACAGACTTATGCATCCGTGTCTGTTCTTGTTAGCAAACAGTGCACACACAGCAGGTGTACACCTGCTCTGACACACCTGCATTTAAAAACACAACACATAGCAGTTGTGGCAGCAACACAAACACAGAACAGTGTGCACATACACTGCTTTTAATATGTCACAGAGAGTATATTGGTCCAACACTGACAAACATGATTTTTTAAATTTAATGTTTTAAATTGTGTTGTCAGGGAAACCGCCTCACTTGAAACAAACTAGCAGTTTGGCACTGCTTCAACACACATACTGCATGCAGACCTGCAAATATAACTGTAATGATATATCACTAATGCTGTGCCAAACATTGGTGGCCACTGTGTCATGCTCTGATGAGGTTCTGGAGAAAAACAGCCACCTTTGTTTGCGCTTTGTTTCGAAAAATAGAGCACACCTCAGAAAATAAAACTTGAAACACTCCTAGCGCTGGCATGTATTTAATCTGCAAAACAGCATATTTTTACAAAATCTAAACTTTTATATTCAGATTAGTGCTACCTCCTGCTCCCCAAGCAGTATCATCGCAACAAATACAGAGTGGGTTTTGGGGGAAATTCTGAACCAGCTTTGAGTTTTTTATTTAGTAGATGACCCAGCTCAGCTCTGCTCAACCTAGTGGCTGATCTTCTTCAACTGCAGGGTCAGCTGCTCAATTTATGTACCTTAGCTTGTCAAGTATCACTCCAAGCTGAGCCATTTTATGTTAAGGATTATTAATCTAGCTGGATAATGAGCTGTAGCTGTAAAGCATTTTTTGAAAAAGTACTTTTTCATCTTCTATTGTTTGATTATTGTTTAAGTATAACACATAACCATATTATTTTCTTTAGTGATGTGGATGGATTTCCAGAGACAAAACCTAGTTTCAGAAAAGAGAAACTTCAGGAAGTGGAAAAAGACAAAGGAGACAGGTGTGGAGTGATGGAGGGACTCAGACCAAGGCCAGTCCAGCCAGTAAGGGGTTAGTTAGGCAGCTTACATGGGTCTCCCACTGATTCAAATGAAGAGTGATGGTGGGTCTAGACTGACAGGAACAGTGACCACTGAGATTGATGAAAGGTGCCATTGGGAGATAGATGAGGGTGTGATGGGAAGGGACAAGTCAGGTGGAATGGTGGATAGAAGGGTCAGTGTTTGGGGCACAGCATGAAAGGGAATTCAGTGTGTTTGTCCATGGTGCCTCATGGACAAAGGCTTTTCAACTGTGAAGTTGACATGGTGCCTGGTAGATACCTGGAGAACTGAAGAAGCCTAAGAAAACACTGTACAGTTGTCTTAGAAATATTTCTGATAATGTTAAAGCAACTACAAGGAACTTTCATTTTGTCTTGATTTTGGCGCCCCCTGTGGACAAAAGTGATAGTGTGGACTGCATTTCCCATGAGCACCACCGCCTCCTGTCGTAAAGATCTGGATCTGGCTAACACGTGCATTTGTTTTGGAAGGGAGTGAATGAAAGACGCAACTTATATTTAATACTATTTGTCTTTTTTAAACACAGCTGTTTGCAGGATGCATAGTGATGAGGTAATGTATCTATTTGTGGCTCTGTAAGATGAATAACTGTAATATGACGATGGTGAAACAAAATAAAGCGTTAAGCCTACAACTAACAGATTTGGTTCCTCTGTAATAGTAATTTTGTTGAGAAAGCTAAAGTTAGCAACATTCTCTAATGTTATATCTTAATAAGCCAACAGCAAGAGGTAGCTCGGTAGCAAGGCCAACATAAAATGTTATGTTATAAGCCAGTTGTATTACAGTCCACCGTGATCCAGCGTTATACCTCCATGGACTGTAAAATCACATCTCGTAATGTATTTCATAAATAAAACAGACATATTACATACCTGTCCAGGAGGAAGGGGGGGAATTCAGGATCAGTTTTGAATCCTTTCAAATCCCACAATTCTCTCCATCCGTTGAATGACCGACCAAGGTTGACTTGTGTTTTCGCCCGTGCTCTGTCACTCTCCCTTTTAGCTTTTGTCTGTTCTTCGGTCAACTCTTTTCTCTTTCTCTCTGCTGATCCTGCCCCAGTATCAGTATAATGAAATTCTCTAAAGAAAAATCTCTTCCTGCTTCCTTTTAACTGGTTAACATACTACTCACTGCTAAACTTTGCCTGAAAAAAATGTAAACATAGGCTTCTTCTGGTCTGTGTGCTGTAAATCGTTTCCTCTGATTTCACGGGGAATCTCACCCGGGGACAGGCATTAAGAATAACTATATAGTCTCGCTGTTGGTCTCGTTGGTTTATGTAGGTCATATAGAGGCATCAGTATTACATTGAGGCTGTTTCATAACCAGTTAATAACTCTTTGTAGCTACTTTAAGAAGAAGACATCTTTCTAAGCTATAGGATGTGTCAGAAAGCAACAGTTAAACAAAAGACAAACATACGTATAGTATATGTTCAGTATATATTTCATGCCCTGCAGCTGTAATCAAGAGTCAGAGTTGTTGAGGATTTTTTCACCAGTATTGACACACTGTTTTATAAATTAAAGCATACAGTGAATTTACTGTATAGTTTTGCCATATACAGGGTATATTGCAAAAGTTTATGATCATTTTATGACTTTTTGCTTTTATCACTGGCAGTAAAAAAATAGCAAACACGGGGATATAAAGAGGGGATCAATTGCGACAAAGGTCCCCAGCCAAAATCGACACAGTGTGGTTACTGCCTCATAAATCATTTCAAATTGGATTTTTACTGTCAGAACTGATAAGGTACCTTTCAATAAAAGCACCCATAGAGTTCTATTAGTTGTCTTTAAAAAATCCATTAAATTGAAATTGTGGTAGGGATTGTAACTGTGGAGGTGAACCCGGGAAAATGTATATATATCCACAAAAACTAATCCTAAAAACATTAAAACATTAGGAACACCCCAACAATTCTGTTTCCCCAAATAGAGTAACTATGCTAGGACTTAACATGGATTGTAAATACATGCTCAGTTGTTGATCCCATTCATATATGTGGCCTGTTGCACTGTATTCACGCACACATTTTTTTAAAAAAGTACACATTCCCAATCATTAAAAAGATATAAATAAGTGAGTGTGTTGTCCTTCTGCCTGATAGGATCCTTCCCCAGAGACCACCCCCTGCTTCAGAGAAGCGCAGACATTAGCTTGAGTTTATAGCCCAGCTGAAACATAATGGCAGAGATGAGGAAGAAGGGAGCCAAAGAGAGGGAAATTTGGTAAAAGTGTAACTGTGACAGAGAGATATGGAGAAAATAACCAACTGGATGAATGGGAGTCGACGGTGGAAGTAAGTAGGCAGTAACCTTGAGGTTAGAGACGCTTGGTCGTGACGGAGAAGGAAGAATACCAATGTTGTCTCTCAAGGGAGAGGCAGCCAAGGCACATAACCAACTGTTGCAGTGTGTCTGTGTGGTGACCAGCATGAGCAGACTCTGATCTTTCTGGGCAGCTCCCAGTAGAACTGTATGAATGTCAGAGTATTGCTATAAAAGAGCATGCATGCTCAGTTGACTGTCCCCGCATAAATAAATGTTTAACAAGACTAAAGGTCTACAGCCCCGCTAGCAGTCCCTTAGAGGCTATGTGGTTAATTATACTCAACACTATGCAAAAGTTTTGCCAAATTATTGGAGCCTCATCAGTAGCACGACAAGAAGTGAAAAAAAATGTCCTGATCGTGGCACTAGAGGCCACAACGTAATTCAAATCCAAAGGATTAATCTCTTTGGGAATAAGACTGTGTTCAGCAAGAGTCCTAAGAATGGCGCTAGAAGAAAGATTATATGGAAGGGGTTTAACCTCTAGTGAGGATAAATGTGCTCAGTAAACAGCATTGCAATCTGCCAGTTATGCTTTGAAATTTCTTCATACAAACAAAAAATTATTTCCTGATGGTAGAGATGAAATGTCACCAAAATCATTAGGATTTATCCTCTGGAGACCATGAATATCCACAGGAAATTTCATAGAAATATGATCATTTGTTTTCACGATTCCAGGTATCGTCTTTAGCACCGAAGTGTTGGTCATGGGTAAAATTTGACCTTACAGTGGAGGTAGACAAAAGTTCTGGGGTGTGACCTGAATTGAAGGGTATCATCCTTAATGGGAGCATAAATATCAGTACTAGATTCCATGGTAGTCTAATCATACTGGTCAAGACGTCATGCTCTGCACCAATGTGTTGGACATCCTGAAGCCTCACTGCTGGCAAGGTGAAAAAGAGTAAACAACATAAGACAGTATGTGTGTGAAATAGATTGAGAGAAAAATGCTCCCAGCGACTTCCTCCCATGTCACATTAATGAAACCCGGGCGTATAATGACGTTATCTGCTCCCACGCGCTCATATGCAAATCCACCTTGGGAAAGCCGGCTCTCATTGCAACACGTGTTCACTCACCTAAAGCACAAAAGCTGTTGCACGTCGGCCCAAGAGAGCAAGATGGATCATCTCACTCAAGACCTTAGACGTTTCTATTCATGCCACCTCTCTCCATAGAAACTAATGGATTTTCCCTGCAGCCTGTCTTTATTGTCTAATGCACAGTAATGTCTCGGATGTTTTATGAGCTAGACCTAGCGAGCAGACAGAGAAGAAAGTAACGCCAAGGCTGATCGATGGCTAGGTAATTGATGGATACAGTATAACCATATGGAACAGGAAGGTTGATGGGGGAGATGGGGAAAACACTGAGCTGTGGTGCAGAAAGCTACATTAGTTGCCTAATGCTGTTCTGCAGAGAGACATCTGGGCTTAATGCATAGCACAAGGATTCTTGTATCTTGTCTCCGGTGAATCATAAATATGGATATGTGGGAATGGCTTGCGTACTTGGATATATTCGGACAGAAATGGACCCATGGGTTGTTGTAAAATAAGCTGTGGTTATTCATAGAAATAGCGTATTTCTTTTCTGCATCACATTATATTTGTTTCATTCAAAAGGCTTGTAGTGATTAGTGCCTAGTCTTACCTTACACTGATGTCAGCTAGTGACAACATTATACACCGTGATCACTGTCGTACCACAAATTTTCGGCTGAAGCCTTTGCTGGTGTCTGTGTAGAATAGACAAACAGCGGCAGTGTCGGAAGAGGACAGGTAAAGAAGTTCATGAAGGTTTTTACGACCAAACTAGGAAAATATCAATTCTGCAATTATAATGCAACACATCATGAAAAAAGGAATATGATCAAAATGCTTGCCATCATCACAAATTTAGATCAGAACAACTAACATTGCACTCAGATAGAATGCATGTCCTTGTGTATATGCATGTGGCCTGGAGTCGCTTTGTACAGAAAAAGATGTTAGTGCAGCAGTGCATAGCATGAAGGGATGGTTCAGCACTCCTATGGGAGTGGATCTGTACCTGTCTCTTTTTATGCCTGCGATGCTTGGCTGCACTAAGCACCCATCTGTATGAACACATGAGGTGAGGCAGAGTTGGGCGACCGCTGACGAGAGAATCTCTAACATATTTGATATTACAGAGAGAGCAGAACCTGCACCACCAGAAATGTTGTGTACAAGGTAGCAGACAAACACTCGCGCTTAACTTATTCTTATGCAATCAAGCACACAAACAGTTGTCCAGTGGAAGTTGGAAAGCAGGCTGCTTTACATTTCACATTCACACATGGGAGCTGCTCAGTACAAACATTCTTCTAATTCTGAACACTGCACAGCTCCAGTGCATGTTTTTACACTGCCTTTCCCCTCATTCCTCCTTTTGAACGTAGCACTGGAAAAAAAGCCACAAAAAACTAGGTGTCTTGCAGTTTCAAAAGCCAATTTGAAGGAAGGATGTTATCTCAATTTTCTTTAATCGAAGAGTCTCATCCCTATACCGATGGTGGTATTCACTTGAAAATGATACTACCTGAGGAAGTAGCGTCAGAACTTAAGGTGAATCGCTTGGCTTGATTATTCTGTTATTGTCTAACAGACAAAGAAAAACCCCTCTGCAGCCATTTTGAAATCTTAAAGGATGAAAACATGGTGGGGAATACTCCGTACCTCTGCACAGGCCTGAAGAAAGAAAACGATGAGCTTCCACAGTGGATGGATCAAGGCAAAGGCCTCGCCTGCAGATAAAGTTTCTCTCAGCATGCCGGCTGATCTCACCACTGTGTTGGATAGCAGTCTTTACATGATAGCGCGATTATTAAACCCAGTTCAGGTTCTCTCTCAGCTTCCCAGCTCCACTGACTTGGCCCTCTCTTTCTTTCTGAAGCCCCCATCAGGGCGTCTGCAGTCTTCAAAGTCACTGGTCTTTAGCCAACCAATCCTCTTAGCACCAGGAAGAGGATCCCCCTTGGACACAATGCTGACGCTCGCAGCATGAGATCTGTCACATGTGTGTGAGGCGGGAGTGTGTGTGTCTCTAAGGAGCTAGGCTTGTTTTTATATATAAAAGTATGTGGGTTTCAAAAGGAAGGTGACTCCTAAGTCAGACAGCCATTACTACCTCAGTATAATTAATATTATAGTATTTTACATTCATAATGGATAAAGCATGCCTGTGTGTGTGTATGTGAGGGTCTACAGTACCAGCCTCTGCAAGGCAGTCCTCACACATGCCTGTCTGAAGCACTCTTATCTATACAAACAGCCATATAGTACTTGCCGATTATGTTCGTGCATTTGGCAGGCGAAATGGACAGAAGGTCTCTTTCAACAGGCCCGGTAATCACATCGCCACTTTGTGCCAGCATTTTTTGTTAATGCTGCTAACTCCTGATAATGACCACAAGTCAGCAGAGTTTTTATTTATGCCCCTGATGGTCAACACGTGGACAATCACTCTCTTGACATTTGACTGCCAAAATGTTGTTGTTGTTTTTTTCTATGTGTGGGTTATGACCTCAGATATGTGGATCTGTTCATGGGTGTATCTTTGTCTGAGTGCCTTTGATGGCTTAAAGTGCCAGTTTTTATGATTTAATAACTGCAATTATCACTTGGGGGGGGGGATTTATTGGTCTCTGGATAGCTTGAAAAGAGCTCACTGTGTTTGTGTTGCTGCTATCTTTGTGCCACACACAGACATATTTTGGGGGGGTAGCAGATGGGGCAGGTTGGGTTGGAGTGAGGTGGGTGTATGCGTGTGTGCGTGTTAGATAGAAAGATGTTTTGATTTCTATCCTTCAGTCCATCCTTGTTGCTTATTTGGCTCATTCCTCTCAATATATTGCTTTTTAGATGGGGAGAAAATGAAAAAATGGAGATAAACATGTTGGAAGAAAGACAGAGACAAAAGGGAAATGGAAAGGTTTAAAAACACAAGGAAGACAACTGAATCTGGCGTCTGTGAGAAATAGAGGCACTGCCAAGGGAATTTAAGAGAGAGTGGGTATATAAAGAAATCGATGATGGAGAGGAAGTCATCTTTGCTATAATATTCTCCTGTATAATGTTTAAATGAGAGAACCATGGCCTTAGTCTGGCTAGGCAGATTCTGAAAGAGACTCTGGGGAAATGCATGCAGAGCCGGGAAAAGAGTTAGAGTTCTTATGGACACTGATTTACTCAGAAAAGACTTCCCTTTCAATGGGATCCATTTTGCTCACTCATTGTTATATCAGAAACGTTTGTGAGTGTGCGTGTGTGAGTCTGTGAGTTAGTGTGTTTAAAGTACATAGATAAAGGTGGTGGAGCACGAGAAAGAAAGGAGCACTTTAGCCTAATGCACCATGCTGCCTGGCGCGCCAAATGCGTTTCACACATCTCTGCAACTCACATTAGACCTGCATATTTCATAAGCGTAATGTTTATTTCATCACATGGCTATCTCCAATTCTCGCTTCATATTGATTTGGTCCAGCCCCTCTGAGCCACTGTATGGCCTCTGTTTCTTCTTATGTCCTTTTTTTATCCATTCCTGCATCCACTTTTTCATCCTCATTTAGCCTCCATTACTTCCCTCACACTTAAGGTCACACTCCAAAATCAGCTCATGCAAGGTTTCTCCTTCTTGATGTTTTTGCTACCTTATTTAATGAGAAAAAAATAAATTGAGATTATCTAGATTCAAACTCTAGCGTGCAGGATTTGTATGCAAAATTACACGTGTGTGATTAGCATGGTTCACTAAGCCTGAGTGGGACCGAGATCCCTTCAATTCAGTTTTCAAATGAAATTTTGTTGTCTGGTGTAGACACTCTCATCCTGGACAAAAACTTAGGTCTTACACAAATACAATATGTCTGATAAGTAGGTTCAAGAAGTCTTTCAGTATATATATGAATAGGTCTGTCACTGTCTTCCAAAACAGCCTATATAACGTTTTCTAGTCTGGCACTCCTATCGTCAGGAAACATTGTTTGCCATTGCCTTCCAAAAAGTGTATGGCTGTTAAAAAGTTTCCTGATCTGCCTCCTATACAGTCATGATTGGTTCATGCAACTAAAACTGCTCAGTTAAAGCTGAAGTCGGTAACCCATATAAAAATGACTCTTTGTCATATTGGCTAAAACTGTCACGATGTCCCAACAGCAGTACATGAGACAGATAATCTGTGAAAAAATCAGCGCAGCGGAGAAGGAGGGGGAGGGACCTGGAAGCTGTACTCATTCAAATTTTCAAGCTAAGTCCACTCTCTTCTCAATTCTACTGACTTCAGCTTTAAGGACAGGGAAAGATGGTACATGGTTAAAAGAAACCTACATTGACTGGGGATGAAAAGCAAACTGCGTTCTCAGGTATCAAAGTCAGAAAGTTTGACAGCCCATCTACCCCACCCCAACCTCCTCCCTATCCACCTTATTTTGGAATGCGAAGTAAACAGTCGGTTGAACTTCCGGTTTTTGTGCCGTACTTCCGTTTGATCGTTTCCGTCAACAGAGCTAACTACCTTAATTAGCGTATTCAACAATTCCGGTTTTCCTTGAAGCCCTAGTTGTCTAAAAAGTTGTTGTGTTAGCTTCTGCTGCGCTGAAAAGTGAGTTAGCTAGCCGATGACCGGAGGTGCCTGACCAAAAGTCTTGCACAAAAACCCGGAAACTGCGTCCGTATTTGCGTTCCAAAATAAGGTGGATATGTTACAGCGGTGCTATAACATTGTTACGCTACTTCCATCTTTCCTTCTCACGGAAAACTTAATCAAAAATTGTTTAAGTGTGTGACCAAACAACCAATTCTGTCATTTTTCTGACGAGTACACTTCTGTTGTTCCTTTGACTCAGATCTGAAGCAGTCTTTAACTGCCTGTATTCCTGCTGCCATTCGAAACTGTCACCATGTGATGAATACAGTTCGTGTCTGTCTCACAAAGCTGGTAATTCTTTGTCTGAGTCTCATTTACGTCTTCACTGAAGTTTTTATCATTATGGTAATATGTTAACGCCTCTTTGAGAATTCTGTTTTTAGCATCATTTCACTTTGACTTGATTAGTAACACTGTAGTATAGGAAAGTGACTTGCGATCCCTTATGGATGGATGGCTATATGTATGTAGTACTTTCTGATGCTCACTGATGTTTTCTGACATATCCAATTTGGATATCTATCCCATGTGTATGCAAGATGCCGTCGTAAAATAGGGATAGGGAGCAATTTTTAGTATCATGGCTCCTCCTATCTGGACTCATTTTGCTGCAGCTTCCTCGATGGATAACGTTTAAGTAGTAGCAGGAGTTCTAAATGTTCTAAAAGGTGCATGATCCATTAATATTGCTACGATTTTATCTATTCACAATTTTTTCAAATGGCGGATGCCTTATTTTAGAACTTGCTTTAATCTCTAAGTAGCTGAAAGATGTGTACATACACATCCATTTCCATCTAACATTCACACCACTGTTCACTGTCTCCCCACCATCTCAAAGAGTGCATGTGGTGTTGCTTCGACCGCTGCATCGCTCAGGGGCCATTAATTTCCAAGCTGTGCTTAACGCACTTGGCGCTCTGTGGGGAAGACATGTATATATATATGAGTTTTCAGGGGCCGGGAAAGAAGCAAGCAAGTGAGGGAGGGAGGGAGATTAGGGGGAGAAAATGAAGAAAGATAGGGATAGAGAGGGAGGAGGAAATTACAGCAGGAAAGACAGAAGTCGAGGCATCACGAGGTCTAGAGGGACAAGGAGAGAGGAAGAATGGAAAAATAAAAATAGGCATATGCTGCATTCTAGACACATGGCTCAGAAGAGTGTAATGAGACTGCAACACCAGGTTAGAGGCAGCATTTCAACAAAGCAGCATGCACACAGCATTATTTGTAATGTCTTTATATCATTCACCATACACTTAGACTTTTCAGCTCTGCAGGAGCTCAAAGTTGTTGAATTAAGTGATTGGAAAATGACACAGCATGTACTCCACAGATCTCAATTTCTTCTTACAGGTGAAGTCTTTTGCACCAGCTTCAAACAATATTAGCGAGTACAACTTTCTCTTTATACAGTAGAATGTTTGCTTATTACTACTTAGAATGCAGTTTTGTATTTTCCATTAGTTCCAGTGAATGTGTTTCCTGAAAGTAGGGAAGGCTTCCACCATGAGTAAGTGGGGATAAGACAACTAGCTTTTAACTGGACCACTGGAGCACAGTGTGAATGTCTGATTTCCAGCATCAAAAAGAGAAGGTTAATTGTAGCATCCAGAGAGCAAAAGTATACAAGTTTTCATTTCAACAAGAAATCATTGTAGTTGGTTTTATTGTTTAACACACGCTCAAGCATAAAGAGAGCCACAAACTTGTACTGCAATAAGGTACAGTAGTTACTCATTCTTTTTCCCGGCCATTTTGTGGTCGCAAGGCAATCGATGCCTCGCGACATGAATGCAGCAAAGTGTAAGTGAGCCAGAGGGAAACTAGAGGGTGGCAGAGCATTGGCGTAGTACCACCGGTCGCATTTCTAATATGGCAATATCATCTCAGACTGGAAATGACCATTTACAGTATATTCGCTATTTACCATGACCACATTCTTTCTCCAACCTTAACCAAGTGGTTTTAGTTGCCTTAACTTAACCAGATTGATGAGAAAGAGGGAGAGGCCGAGAGAAAGGAAAGGCTGCACGGGTAAAAGATTATTTATATATATAAGTAGTAACTCTGAAATGACCAAGAAACCGTTAATTCAAATTGAGAAAACAATGTACACTTGTACGTATGATGGTGGGCTAGTTGCAGTGAGAAGAAGACAGATGCGGAGTAGTTAGTTGTGTAGTAGTGAGAGCAAAGATTCTCCTTACGAATGTGCATGAATTTTTCAAATGGTCAAATAGTCACAAATGAAAAAGTTTCAGTTTTAGGCAAACTTTGGATGGAGTCAGTGTTCAAATTAAACAATGGCTTTTGGGGGTGTCTTTTCAGGGAGAGAGAGAGAGACTTTATTAGACTATCTCTGCCTCTGATACAAAACATCGCAA
>NTHP01000311.1:406478-431607 GCA_003416845.1 Oplegnathus fasciatus | reverse complement strand
AAAAAAAAAAAAAACCTCACCAGCTAGTGAGAATTTTGAACGCTTATGAGAGGGAGGCTGCTCAATGGAATACGTTGGCGAGAGGTGCACTCTAGTAGCCAGTTGTTGAGAATCGCTGATCTGACCCCAAATCCACACACAATAATTGAGCATAGATGTAATTATGCATACAAAACAAAGCAGCCCGTGAGCCCTGACACTTAAAAAATACTGTTCACATGTTCATTCACACATGCTCATTGCTCATTAAAATTGCTCATGGTTATTTATCAATCTGTCAACTTCCCCAAAAAGTCGAAATTATGTTGTTTCCCGGGCAGCTCAGGGCTTTTGTGGGGGAACGTTATTCTTACTCAAACCTGTATAACCTGTAGAAGGAGACTCCTCCTCTGCATATCACACTATGCTACTGTAGAGTGCAAACATCATTAGCATTGTTTTGTAAATGGGATTTCATGTAAAAAGACCTGCCTCAGAAATGAATGTCCCAAAAATGCTCTGTAATCTCTATCTCTATTATTGCCGGATGCATTTCGATTGTGATCATACTGTAGACACTTTATGACCCATTTTGTTACGTTTACATACAAACACAGTATATTGTTTAATAGGCAGCGTGACTGTGCAGTTTGAAACATGTAAAAAATTGAAAATTGAGTCCCAGACATGTTATCAAGCCGTGGCGCCCCCCAAGCCATGGAAGTGAAATAAAAGTTCACCTCTGTGAGGGACCAAGGTCCTAAACCTCAATGATACAACACCCAAATGTTAATATACAATGAGTCAAATAGGTTTGTTGTTTGGGCGCACAGTAAAATAAAAATGTCCTGACAACTTTGATGGGGATCGAGGCTCATCTGGAGGACAGCTGCTTTATTTGAAATAACTTGACTAGATAACTTTGGAATCTCTGTGCAACATATTACCTCTCTGATGAGTAGAAAAACAATTACCATCAGATCCTGACTGATCATTTTGTCCAGTCAGGATAATTAATAATTACCAATAATAAATGAAGTTACCACTGCTGTGCCTTGTAATTAATTTGGAGACGCACATATCATCCTTGCTAGATATTTAATAAGAAAGTCACCGAACTCCCTTCAAAAATTATGCAGTGATTTTTTAGTGATTTGTTGAGTTCTACTTTATATACTTTGTGAAACACAGTCAACAACAAATTTCTTATTAAAATTCTTAATTATTTATGCCTTGTGGGGAATTTGGCATTAAATGTAATACATCACTTTAGTTTGTCTGTTCTTTGGCTTCCTACTGCACACGTCACTCAATGTATGTTTCGGGTTCCCAGTCTTGCTGTGCTGTACCTCCCCTTTTCAGGCAAAATTCTGCAGTATTGGACTGTACTGTAGAACTTTTTGAGCACAGAACAACTCTTGGTTTAATTCAAATGGAAGAGTAGCACCCCCCTGCTGGTTCCGCAGTAATGATGCAGCGCGAAGCCACATAGGAAGAACAAATTTACAGGAACGTCTGCCTGACGAGAAATCCCCATTATGTGAAAGTGAGCCGACAGTTTACTTAATCCATTTTTTTCTCCTCTATTGCCCTCTGAACGTTTTGTACAGGTTATTCTCATTTTATAATGAGTAGTGCGAGTATCAGCCTTGGGTAGGGTGGCCTTGCTTTTGAGGTCCTCTTTTGAAGCAGGCACTGTGCTAAATATTTAGGCCACGGGGCTGATGATATAAATAAATATGGAGACGTCCTCTCTCCAGTAAAGCCTGCCAGTCTCTGTGCCTCCCTCTGCTCTGTTCTGTTATCTATTATATATTTTGTGAGTTGAGATTTAAGAGAGATTCCAAAGGCCGGGATTAATCAACCACACGTCAACCACACACATTCACGTATTTGCTCATAATAGCAGCTGCATATAATTCCAAGTGTTGTATCAGTGCAGTTAATATGGTGTCTGGCAACAGATGCTGACATATTAACCTGAAAAAAAAAAATCATTCCCACATTAGACTTGACTTATTAGTATAAGTCCCGCAAACAAGTTAAATCATTGCCAAAAACATTAGTGTCCACTACTCACTACACTGTTTTACGTTATGTGCTAATGGTTCAGATATAATGGAAAATCTGTTCTATTGCTTTACAGCACTTAAATTTACAAACAGGAAAAAATGATCTGCCACCTAACAACGAATGATTTGTGTACATACTGCAGTACTGAAAAGTTATGCAATTAGTTGATCTACAGAAAACGAATGAACAACAATTTGGATAGTATTTCAATAATCAATTAATCATCTGCTTGGTTGTAGCTTCTTAAATATGATGATTTGACTGCATTTCTCTTTTGTGATCTGGAGCCCTAACACTGGAAGCTCATAAATTGTAATGGGCATTTTTCACTATTTTATATCAATGAATTGTACAAACCATCTCAGTTTAATCAACAGTCTAAGTAATCATCAGTTGTAGTCTAAATACTCCTTTATTTCAGTCTGCAGGCTGAAGAGAGAACACTGCAAACACATACACAACAGCATTTAATTCCCAGGAGGTGCTGTCATATGTCGTGTTGTCTCCAACTCCCTGTCCTGTTCCTTCCTCTTTACATCAATCTGTCAGAATGCTCAATGGATATTGAATGGATTATGGAAATGAGTGTAGAGACATCTGAAATAGTTGATTATTTCTCTTCAACACATATTCAAATTCTCTGCTGCTTTGCCTAATTTCCCATCCTTCCTTCCTTCTTTGTAGTTTTCTGCCCTCTCTTTAAAATGTTCTCTCTCTTATCTCTCCCCCGCCGGTGGTTGCATTCAGGTCTCTCATTAACCCAAACCCAGGCTGCAGGGCGGGGGTCATTCCCTGCCTTGTTGCCAGTCATATACTGATGCCACCCTCCCCTGGTTCGGTTACGGGCCCTCCCATGCCTGCTGTTCAGCCCCTGGCACAAAATATCTGGCCTAGCAAGCTCAGGCTTCAGAGAGGCAAAGCTTTCCAACCATGATCCAAATTAATTGTGACAAGGATCTAATGCACCACTGAGAAACTCCTCTTTGTTTTTGTGGGGGAGCTCCATCACTCCTGTCTTTGTGCTTTTTCTAGGATTGGTTTATTTATTTGCTCAGTTTCACATGGATTTTTTATCCCATGCTCAAATTGTTTGTCAATGTGCGCAATCACAATGTAATTTAGGGTAAGCAACAAAAATCATCTTGAGAATATTAGAAATATTGATTTTACATATTTACATGCATCATGTTTATCTTGGTAATATGAACAGTGTTGTTTTTAAAATTGCACCACAGACCTTCAGGGGCTCTTGAAAAATCTAATTCCATCCATGTGCGTGTACTAGAGAGGTTTGTGTGCAGTGCATCTGAGCCATTGCAACACAGAGATGCAAACATTAAAGAATCATTTCACCTTAATTACAAAACAAAGCATATTTTCTCCTTTTTACCCATGGTGGTGTCTATCAGTGCATATCAGTTTGGTGTTATTTAGCTAAGTTTTGAGTTATCTGTCTGAGATATCTGCTGCCACCGCAGTACAGCTGAGATGGATGAAATTTAATTTGCGGTGCTCAAATCATTGTCATTTTTAGGAGATGCTACAAGGTGTAAGTGGGGAAATATTAGTTTTTCTTTTTTTTATTTAGCTGTTGGTTTTGAATGGGTAAGGGGAAAAGGGGACAAATGAGACTCCACAGTGGAAGGAAAAGTTAGTTCAGGTCATCATATCGGCACCTGTTCAGTGTCAGAATATTTGCTGGGTCCCTGAGTGTTCCCCTTTGCCACATCTTCTCCCATATCCCATCCATCCATCCATCCATCCATCCATCCATCTGCTGAGTCCAACTAAAACTGATGCCAACTCTGCCCTGCTCTTGCCACCGTGTCATCTACACTCTCCTCTCTCTTCCAAATGGCTGCTTGTTTTCAGGCTGCACAGCCTGCCTGCTCAGCCATGTTAGAAGGCACCTGCTGGGCCTGGGAATAAAGAAAGTGAAAAGGAAAAGTCATGGTCCGCCTTGACACGGCTTTGGCACACCAGGTCAGGGTGGGTTTAGTGTAGATGGGACAAACAGTGGTCCAACAGATCCTGTTACCAGTCAGATTGCTTTTGGCAGCCAAATCTCCAGGAACCCAGCTGGGCATCTGGATGGTCACACAGGCATGGAGTGGATCTTCGAGAGTGCACACGTGTGTGTGTGTGTGTGTTGAGAGGTGTTGGCTTGTTTGCAGACAGTGTGCATTATGCGTGTCCTCACATGTCTCCTTGCTTTTGTTTGATCTTGATGCTTTACTAAAGTTTTTGTTAAATCCACTCTAACTTTTAGGTGTGGCTTGTATGATGTCAAAATCATACAAAATATAATTGGACCTGTGTGTGTGAGATTTAGGGACTTGCTTTTTTTGTGTGCATGTACAGGTGTATATGTGTATTTCTGCTCTTATTTGATTTGCCCAAAGTTGGTTTTAATTCCAATTTAATTAAAACCTAAAGCCCAGATACTGTAGCATTACTATTTTGCTCCAGGTATAATTTAAATGCAGCTTATGGTAATGCAGTCATCATCTTTTTTTCTGTATGGAAAGTTATTTTAAAAATTGTCTCTTTGGAAAAACATATTTGAATTATCAATCACACATACTGGAGCCCAATCTCTGTATGAGCTCTCAATCTAAATTCCCTCAAAATGAAATAAACAAACAACCAAGCAAACAGATTAATAAATAAACACATAAACATATAAATAGATAAAGATCTTCCCAGCTCATTAGCATATTGCATCTTACCTCCTGTGTAGCTGCACAGCTCTTCATCCAATCCCCATTTTTTCAATTAACCCTGGATGAAGTTGCTTGGAGATATGGAAAGAGGAAAGGTGATGAACCCCCAATCTTCCTTTAATCCCAATCCCCTCCCACACACACATAAACACTTTCTTTATATTCCTTCACCATCCTCTCCATCCTTTCCTTTCCCTTCCTCCTCTGGATCTACTTGTGCTGAACTCCACTCTGATAGCACTTGGTTAAAATGGAGGTCAGTGGAAAGAGCAGGAGAATGAAAAATCTGAATACCAAACAGTCTGAGGCACACACACACACACACGCACACACACACACACACACACACACTTACACATAACTGATTCACACACATACTGTAGATCAATCACAGACAGCCACAGCAGGTGCTATCATATAAACTGATGGGGTGGTGCAAGGGCACCACAAGATCTTTCATGTGTCCAATTAGTGTCTGGCACAAGCATCTCTTCTCCAATAGCATGCCTATTATAGCAAGGGGGCAGTTTAAGGAGGGATGGGTGGATATTTCATACCTGCTTTGTGAAAGAAGCAACCCGGAAGTTTTATTGTTGAAATTGTCCATATTATTTATGCATATCTTCTGTTTTGTATTTTTTTAATTCAACCCAGTGTAGACCTGTAAAGATTCATGTAATTGAATTATATATGTTAGAGAAATATCTGGAAATTAGAAATAGGCTTATTTACCTGTCCCTCAGAGAGTGTGAGATGGGTTCAAACCTCCACACCTGCACTTGTACCTGCACATCGCATACCTTAAAATTCAACTAATGGCCTCCTGTTTATGCCTAGTGTATTTTTCACTGTCTGGAAGATGTTGTTCTGTTAGTACAAGGGCTGTGTCTCTCACTACCACCAGTACAAAGTGTAAACAATCTGTTTGTGCTCGTGAAATAGCCACTGAGTGAGACGTCTTTCCCGGGGGATTATCTTTGCTCTTGAGTTGTCTGCCACAGTGATTCTCCAATTCTCGGTTTGCCGACTTACAAAATTAATTGAAAATTTAATAAAAAAAAGTTAAAATTCAGGAAGAGCAGAGTTGTGGTAAGCTGCTTCTGTCATTGCAGTTATGCTTAATTAACTAACAATGGGCTGAGAAGAATACCACAAACAACCACTTCCAACCACCCAACAGTTACACTTGGGAGGACAGTCAGAAAATGGACCACCTGCTTCGTAACATGTTACTATATTACAATATTCTAATATTAAAGAGGATTGTTAAACTGTAATCCGTCACAGTTTCAGAATAAAAGTAAAGTTTAAATACTTAACATGTCGTATATGCCTCAGGCTAAATGGGACTTCCACAGTGCCTGTTCATTTCGATGCAGGACAAGAGTTCTATCTGTATTCACAGTCAGGTTGGCAGTTTCTGTTTTCTAAAGATGACACATCGCGCACCGTGTTTACAGGTTACACAGGGAGAAGGCACATTCACAGCATTCCAAAATACTGTTTTGTGCTGCAGGGGAAGACACATGCATGCTGATGGCCACACATACTGTCCACAAACACACATTCAGGCTAGAGGTTAGGTCGTAATTTGCTGGAAACATGACTGGCTGATCCCCTGTCCAAAATGCAGTGAAACTCCCTGCCTCATCAGACCCTCATCCTCCTCCATACATCTCCATCTTCTTCTATTCACTGTTTTTGGCTGTTTTAACTCTTTTCTACATCTTTCCTCTTACAAGTTTCTCTGAACTGGCCATGCCCAACCATTACCCATCCATTGTTAGTCGATGCTAGAAAGTATTACCTATTGAATACACATTTATTTAAAAAACTGAAGATATAGAGCTATTTTCAAACAATGTTATAGTGCAGGGTTGTGTAGCATTCAAGGTATTGTCTCATCTTGTGAAAGAATAGCTGCTGGACTGATGTGATCGTGTTTTTCCATCATATATTTTGGTCAGCTGGCATGGAAACAGTCAAGAAGATGTGTCAAATGCCCTACGCTTCAAGATAAGATCAACATGATGATTTGGAAAGAAATGTAGTGTTGTAAAAGAGAATTAAATGAAATTTGAGACAAAACATGGAAATGTTGGTCATAGGGCAAAGAAAATATGCAAAAACTGGATTTGCAAGCTTAGTCTACTTATAACCAACTAACTAACTCCAATCCTAATATGCACAAGGGCTGCTTTGCTAACTCAGTCTACTTTTAACTAAAATAGTTGCCAGCAAAAATACAGATTGTAAAGCCCTTTGATACAAATTTGTGATTTGTGATATTGGGCTATAAACAAAATTGACTTGACTTGACCTGACACTTTAGCTGACAGGTTTATCCAGAGCAACTTACAATTGCAAAAGTGCATTCAATTATGTGGATACAAAATTGCAAAATTGCAGTACATACATTGCAGAAGCATGCAAGTACATCAACTTTATCAAATATGTTAAACTGCTTCATGTGCTATATTTAGAAACAATAAGACAAATAAAGTTGGTTTTTTTTTATGAGCCAAGATGCAGCCTGAACAAATGACTTTTCAGATGACAGAAGATGTGAGATGTTCAGAGTTTCTGCTATCCTAAAATCATTGTTGAGCTTGATCCATCATTGTGGAACCAATTCAGGAAAATAGTTGCGATTTTGTTGAGCGGTAGCTGGGCCCCACTCATAGTCCTGACCATGTCCTGGATGTAGGTTTGGCCTGAGACATTCAAGCACGGGAGGCAAGTACCAGTATTTTTAATCAGATTCAAGCAGCCACCGGTAGCCAGAGAAGGGTGCAGAGTGGCGGTGTAGTGTGAGAGAACTTGGGTAGGTTGAAGACCAGCCAGGACGCTGCATTCTGGATAAGCTGCAGAGGTTGGATGGGACATGCAGGCACGCTGGCCAGGAGCGAGTTGCAGTAGTCTAGGCACGAGATGACAAGAGCCTGGACCAGAACCTGTGCTGCCTCCTAGGTGAGAAACAGGTGTATCCTCCTGATGTTGTGGAGGATGAATCTGCAGGAGCAGGTTGTCACAGCAATGTTGGTAGCAAAGGACAGCTGGTAATTCAGTATCATAACCAGGTTCCTTGCAGTCCAAGCCAAGGACACCGGGGAGAGGTCATGGACCGGAGATGTCTTCCTGGAAGGAAGAGCAGCTCAGTCTTGTAGAGGTTGAGCTCCTGGGTATCTGACAGAATAACTTTAGTGTCATATGCATAGCTGTGGTAGGAAAATCCATGTGAATGAATAACAGAGCCAAGTGACTTGGTGTAAAGAGAAAAAAAAGAGGAGGGGACCCAGAAAAGAACCCTGAAGGACCCCAGAAGTGAGGCTACAGGGTTCAGACACAGAATCTCCCCGAGTTATCCTGTAAATGCGGTCCTTGAGGTAGGATGTGAGTCTGAGACTCTCAGTTTTTGGAGGATGGAGAAGGAGGGATCTGGTGGTTCACCGTGTCATACGCTGCTGAAAGGTCCAGCAGGATGATGACAGAGGAGAGGGAGGCTGCTCTAGCAGTGTGGAGTTCCTCTGTGACAGCAAGGAGAGGAGTCTCAGTTGCTTTGAAACCAGACTGGTGGGGGTGAAGAACATTGTTCTGGTGAAGATGTGCAGAAAGTTGAGTGAAGACAGCAAATATATAAAACGATGCTTCCCTGACTCAGTCTAGGAACTAAAATATTGATTCGCAAAACCACTTCATTACAACAGTCTACCAAACAGCAGTTAAGCTGGGATCACTTAGTACAACATGAGGTAGCACTGTTAGACTGAAGAATAGCCTGGTTGACCTGATTTTAGCTTATGATTAACATATCTTGAGAAAAAGCTGTATTTATACACAAATGTATTCCAGGGCCATTACTGACTTTTGCATTGCGTCACTTTTACCTCTTCACGCATTGTATTCTCTACAGCGATTGTCATGGTGGTGGTGATAAAGGAATGTTTAGATGACAACTCTAATAAAATACTACCTCTGAGAAACACAAGGGGCCACTGTAGTCAACACATTTCACTTGTATCACTTCATTTTCAAGAACAGCATTCAAAAATAACACTCTACAGCCAGACTCACATCTAGGCTGTATTACTCAGATATTTCATTTGTCAGAATGCACAACAGACTAATAACATACATTACAGTGGAGTACACCCATGATATTGCTGTTCATTCGTTTGTGATATAGTCTGGTTTGAAACCACCATCTCCCACATGTAAGCTATTATTCTAAGCCGATGCAGCCAATTTAGTATCTGTTATTCTCATCCCTGCACGTATCAAGGCATACACAGGCGTGATATGGTAAGAGCAGCAGTAATAAACATAGGCCACTATACGTATGTTGTGCAGAATAAAAGCTGCTATTCCTATTTAGAAAAGTGGGATGTATATAGAATTTCTTTGTCTTCCTTACATATACATTTTACTGCATTTACTTTCAGGGCAAGGGAACAAATACACACAAGTACGCTGACGTAATGTACTGCACTGCGACCTTTGATTTAAATTAGTCTTCGTTGGCAGTTCTTTTCTGTAGGAGGCATGACAGCATTAGCTCTCATTTCCCTGTCTACCAGTATGCGCAATGGTGTTACTCGATAATGGTCGTTAAAAAGGGGACCTTTTTTAACCAGGCAGAGGTGTTCTGTGTTATGATAAAGGCAGCTGGGGAAAATAGAGAATGTAGTTATGTGTGTGAAATGGATTCGCTCTTTGAGCTTTGCATTAAAAAGGGCCTAGAACATTTAGAAATGAGAATATTTCCCCCTGCCAGGGTTGTATCCTTCATTTGCTGTAATGCACATTAGCTGCGCCTATGTAAGATGTTTTTTGGTACAAATGCCTTTGGCAGGTGTGTTTGTATGTGTGTCCTTGTCTAGGTCCTATTTCAAAGGAGCCAGTCAGGTTAATCTCAGTTCAGCAGATTTTTGTTGTCAAATATCTTTTCTGTTATGCTTCAGCCACCAACAGTTAAATTTAGGGGAAAAAGTGAACCAGAAACACACAAGCGGAGAAAAAAAATCCAGCTATTTCTCTTGCTGTGTTTGGCACCAATCTAGCTGTCATTTCTTTTAGTCTTTTTCTTTTGTTATTTATTCTTTTCTGTCTCTCCCACCAGTGTTTTGATGGTTTCATACCCCAGGATAAAATGTGGTTGTTTCTCCAGTCAAAAGAAATCTCTTCCAACACGTCTTGTCATAATGAGCTAATGCCAGTCCCATCCAGGGCCAAAAGGTCGTCTGAGTGCCCCAGGTGCTGCTCTGTGGATGTCCCTATGAAAAGATCAAGTGCCTCATTGACGTCTTTCTGTTCATAACGTCCCATTTTAAGTGGCAATTTCTGCTTTGCACAATGTGACCATAATATATCTGCAGGGGGCTGATAGGGCTGTTGATCAATACCAATTACTTAACGATTTCTTGGTCATTTGGAGAGATTTCTTTCAAAAATAATTTTCTAATTTGTATGCTGTTTCAGAACAAAAACCTCTCCTTGGAGTTTCAAGACCCTCAAAATCCTCAAGCAGCCCTAGAGCTTAGAAGGATTGAGTGTCTTGCTCAAGGACACTAAAGCAGATCAGAGGCTTGCTGACTGAATGGCTTTAAAACTTGAGTCTCCTAGTTATAGAACAGTCTATCCAACCATGTGGACAGCATTAGAAATTCATAATGCACCTGCAAACCGGGATAAAATAAATAATTCAAGATTGCAAACATGCTGTCAACTAAAATGTGGTGAAATATATCTACTCTGGTAGGCAGTGTTTTTGATACCTACCAGGTCATCTTGTCTAACTGGATATTTGTTGTAGCCCTTCTATAAAGCAGTAATGTCACATTAAATGTCAGAGAGCTAAGAAAGAGGTTTTTCCCTCCTGAATCCTCAGCTAATATACTCACACAGCTACTCTCCCTCTGAATGTTTCCTCCAGTCTGCTGCCTTGCCTGAGGGTCCTCAGCCCCTTGAGGTTGTAATGCGATCAATAAAAAGAGGGGGACTTTCGATCGTCTCCTCACCTCCCCACATTCCTGCTTCACATCAAAGACAACCGTAGCGCAAATATACCCACATGCAGTACATTGTCCTCTCTTACACTATCCCCCCTCTTTTGTTCAGTGTCTCTCTGCCTCGCTCCATCCCCTCTCCCCCTTGTTCACACACTTACCCTTTAATGTTAAACTTTGCTGTCAAATCTCTGCGGGCCGCATGAGCGCAAAGACAAATATTTCCCGTCCACATGAGAATTGATTTTTCCAATGGCCTCCGTAATCAGCAGTACATACATTTTCATTTGGATAAAAAGTGGCGAGGGGCATCGTTGCAGTAATGACTGTCCCCGTGGGGAACTGAAGGGCACCCAGGGGTGGGAGGGGGTGGGGTTCTGTGAGCAAGATCGGTGGTGACCGGAACATTATGTGGTTGCTAGGATTATATACAGTAGACCTATGTATAGGTTATGTTCTAGCAGGAAGTTCGGTACCTTTTTGAGATGAGATCCTGGCACTCATTACTACTAGTGCGCCCTGGAGTCCACTTGGTCAGAGCGAGGTAGTGGTATAATAGCTGGGAATTTCAACACACCATTATAGCATATAGATCTGGAGTACCATTTGACCCATTACTATTATTTCTATACAATATCAACCTACAAAGATGTGACCTGGTGCTGCCTCTCACATGTAGAGCACACTGATGACGAAGAGTGGACTGAGACTATCTTCATGATGAGTGAGGTCAAGAACGGCAGGAGAGAAATGGAGAAAGGATAGAGACAATATTTTGTGATGAAAAAGTTGGATGAGTGACTGATGAGTGTATGCCACACAGACAGATTTAGTGACAGGGAGGAGATGGGGGGGAAAGTGGATGAGGAGGGCAGGAGTTGGAGCCAAAAGTAATGGCCTATGCAGTGGCGAGAAGCGAGGTAAATCAGCCTATAAATCCATGTGCTGATGTACCAGGCCAAGGCTTGGCACGCTCCCCTGCCAGCGGTTAGCGGTTGCTTTCCACCTGACTTCCCCCATTCTTCTGGCTCTTATTTCTCTCATTCTGACTCCTGTCTTATTGTCCCTGTTGTGACACAGACATCTGCGGCTCTGTTTCGTGAAATAGAGATAGCTGCAGAAAAAGACTTGAACTTTGATCAGACTTTAACCTTAGTGCGCTTCAGTTACTGCAAAGTTCTATGCAGAAATGTGTTTTTATTATGAAAACTTTGATAGAGACCTACTAATTATATATATATATATATATATATATATATATATATATATATATATATATAAAACAACATTGGCATTGTTGTTTTTCAGGCTAACTTGGTGGTTTGGTGGGCTTTTACCTACAGTGCCCATTTTTTCAACCAACTGTGAGCCTTTGTCACTTCACCCCCTGTCTTTCTCTCCCGCATTTCCTGTCTCTCTCCACTAAGAGAGAAAAACAAAAACATCTTTTAAAGTTTATGCATGCAATATCATTACATGCATTTAATAAATCCAATACATTTGACAGCTTTATTGTGACACAATGCAGCTAATTTAATTTTAAGGCGCCATATATATGCCAGTGGCGAACCTGCACCTCCTACACATGGACTTCAGTTTACTCAAGGGAGAAATGCCATCATTGTTGATTGCTTGAATCGTCACTGCTTTAGAAGCATACAAAAAAGAGACTTGATTTGATTTGATTGAATGGTATTTGGCCTGGTGGTATTTGGCAGTACAGCTTTTTAGTAATGTGTTCATTTTGAGGTTGTTATTCGCCCTCAATTCTTCCCCAATTTACCAAATTGGGCATCAATTTAGTTTTACTCCTGTCTTTATCATTTCTAAATACATTGTTGGCCTGGGGAGAGCCACATAGCTTTATAAACTTCTCTTCTCTGTTAGGTGTAGCTTATAAGATATTTTTAGGGATTTAAAGATGGAAGTCAACTGAGCAGTATCAGCTCTCATGTTAATATGATTTTTCAAAAGCTAAAAGCGTACAGCCTGATAATAGCATTCTGATGCTATTTTGACATATCTTTCACAGTAATAGACAACTTGGGTGAATAATACCAAGTCTCCAGAGTTGTTTAAATGCTGCTTGAAAGCGATTGGCCAATGACTGAGCCCAAGATGTTCGGCAAAACTGATTTCAATGTATCTTAGTGCATGACTGTAAAAACAGTCAGGATGGAAAAATAGATACTGAACAAAAATACTCCTATCTTGCTGATATTGTTCTTTGATAGATGCAAAGACTGGGGGGGAATCACTGGCATGTTCCATCTTGCAAGTAAATGGATATGATGTGTGCACCCAGCAGCGCTGACAACAGGTCTGACACTGTCCTTTTTTCAGACGGCGTTTCCATACTTGGCAGCTGTTTGACATGTATATAGGGCATCATCTTCACACCTCCATTGCATATGCATCTAACCCAAGGCAATGTGTTCCTCAAGGCACATTGACAAAACCAAAGGCATTTGCATTAAGGCATATGGTGCGCGTCATCATCACCTGTCCACCTTACTGGGGAATGTCAGAACATTCAGACTTTTCTCTATAGGCCACTCGTTCTCTTGATCCAGTCTGCAATTACCCGCCGTAAAAAAAAAAATATTTGAAGGTAAGAACTGCTAAGAAATGCAAGTATGTCATGTGTGTATAATTGTGTGTATGTCTCATAGCAGTGTGGGAAAGTGAGTGGTGGATATATGCTACCTCTTAGCCTTTATATCCCTTGACATTTCCTTCACATTGGCCCAGTTTGCCTTTTCTCCTTTTCAGTTTGATCATGAAATGATCCAGTGACAGAAAGGTACAGCGCTCTCCTTTTTCTGTTGTATTATTCAGCTTAATTCCCCACTCTCACAAGGAAATGAACCCCTTTATGGCCTTTGTAATGCCAAGCTTTACCCAGATCTATCACATTTAGAAAAACGGGGAAAACTCACCCCTGTGGCTTAATGCGGTGTATATCTCTTGGAAGGCTGGACTATTTAGACTAATTGAAGCGCAGCATGGTAGTTGATAAACAAGCTGTTTCATCCACAGCATGAGACTAATAGAATCTCCTCAGTTGAATTAATCATGGCGCAATAATTTAGTCCATGTTTATCTGTGACACTGGGGATTGAACATGCGGAAAGGACACTAAACTGCAAAAAGGAAACATATTCTAAACATAATTTAGTTGTAACTTAGTAGTGACTACTTTAGTATTTTGCACCCAATATTAATATGATTTAGCTATTTTTAATTGCAGGTGTCCAAGATGTTCTTTTCACTCAATATTAGACTACAAAATCATAGTTTTTTGTTTGTTTGTTTGTTTGTTTGTTTCATGCACAAAACACTGGGCAAAATCCTTGTAGCCATACAGTAGTTTCATTTTGAAGTGAATTTCCCCTTCAAGGACTGCTGCTTTCAGCCATAGCGTAGCTTTAAGTGGCTACTGTTGAGTGGCTTTTTGGTTACAGACTGCCAAGTGCCACTTCACAGATTATTCAGTGTCTGCAGTAGAGTTGCCCCGTAGCAAAGTGGAGCACAAGAGTAAAACACAATAAAAACCTGTGGCCAATGGATACATCTTTTCTCAGGCCAGCGGTGAGCGGATGTGAGATAGCTCGGCTCTGTTTGCTGGGTTATTGTAAATGCTCTGTCAGTGAAAGACCGAAGGCTGTCATTCACATTTGATTGAAGCTGACATTTTGTTGGCATTCACCTTCCCGCCCTCTCTTGATACGTGGAATCAGCCCTGGTTTGCTTGTCAGATGGTTTCCATTAGTTGGGCGGTTAGGTGTATTAAAACCACTCCCTGGTGGATTACAGCGTTGATAGTCTGTCAATCTCTCACACTGAAATGCCAGGCTTCCCAGAGACTTCTCCTTTTTTTCTCTATTTATCTACCATCACTCCCTCACTGATTGCTCATCCTGAAAGCCTTGGTTTATGTCTACACAGCAAGAATTTACCTGCACCCTAGAGTATGTGACTGTCTGTGTTTCTTTATATTACATGACTGTGTGTCAAATCACATCTGGAGCGGAGTGTTGCTTCTCTCTTCTTCTGATTTGTCTGGCAGCATCATGAGATCATGAGAATGGATGTGCTTACAGTAGACAGTGCAGACAGTGAGGTAGTGTAAGACATACAACCATCAAATTGAACACAGAGTGCTTATGATTTTCGGGACTTTCCAAAATGCATGATTGTAAAGCAACTTTTAAAAAAGTATCCTCCCTGATGGCCTATCATCATACAGAGTGGGGGTAGAAAGCGAGTGGTGAGAACACTTAATTTTAGCCAGGTTTCACAATGGAGCCAACAGTTCTGGGAATTCAAGTCTGAATCATAAAATTTCACAGACATATCGGAATGAGGAAAATCCTGCCAGCAAAGCACAGATAAGCCAGTCTTTTAAATGGCACGAAACAAAGCTGCACCCTGTCCATTTCTGTAGGCAGCAGTAATGCGTCAACATTAACAGTAGCTAACCAGCGTCATAATAAAAAAGAGACATGTAGGAGTTGGTTGCATGTGTGGTAGCTCACTGAAAATGCTTTTTTCTCCTGTGGTTTGTGCACATTTGTAGTGAGTACATTTAGTATTATATATATCACGATTTGTTTTACACATTTAAGTTACTGTGTAGGAACACACAGTATTGGCTGCTAGGCATTACAATTACCAGCAGTATTTTAACAGTGTTTTCTACAATCCAATATGTTTATCCATCAGACCTCGCTGAGAATATGACATCTGTCGCTCACTGTTGTATTTGTAGCGCTGACTGCCAGCTAGATCGAAGTTAAAAGGATATTGCTTTTGCTGGAGAGCATAACAGGCGTGTTTATGAAAATCCCTTCTTTCATGAGATTCTAATATTGATAATACAATAAAAGATATAAAAGTAATACTTGTTGGCATGTTAAGCATGTTGGGTATGCAGGAAAGCAGAGATGAAATGCATAGCAATGACCCAATCTGTTAGAGGATGGAAAGTGATTCAGTCTCAAGCAATTCCGGTTGAGTGACAGACCTGGCGACAGGCCTTGATTTACCCACAGCGCCCTCGCTCCTTCTTAAAGCTAACCTCATACATAAAAAGACCACCAATTAGGAGTTAGTCAGGGCTGCCCACTGTCCTGGATTATGATTCCATAATTGAGTGTGCTGGAGGTCACTACGCTTACTCTATCTCTGCAAGAGAACTTTATTTGGAAATGGCCTTGCCAACAGAAGGTGATGGCTTGCTAATAGCTGCCAGCTCCAGGCAAAATTGCCTGTCAATGAAGGTAATTGGGCACATAAGCCATTGTGTGCACTGTCATTCCGTCCACATTCAGATACTCGGCAAAACCTTTAAAGAAAAGGCAGTCAGTTATATCACCATGCTGTTAAAGCGCACCTGACATGTTGGGCGATGGAATAACCCCTTGTCAGACAAAATTAAAACTTCAAATTTTTCTGTTTTACACTGCATAGCATGCTCCCTGTATTATTGGTATCTAACTTTTTAACATTAATTGTCAGATACACAGAGCTCATCAGGTGTAATTGAGAAGTCAGCGCTGGTAGATGCCTTTCAGTGGATGCATTCTTTGGGGATTTAGTTGGATTAGCCCATCTATGCTGCACAACAGTATTCAACTCTGGCAGTTTCTTTAACACATCCGTCCAGCCCAGTTGGCTGATTAGCCTGGGCACACATGTTTTCTCACTGTCACTACCTTTATTTTCTCTTTCCTCACTTTCTTAAATCTGTCACTGAAATTAGCCAGAGTAGCTGAGTGATGACTGGTTTATTCCCATCTTCCTGTCCTCTTTCCTTCACACCCACATATCCCTTTCTGCGTTCAGTTTCTGCTTCTGTACTCACATGTCTCTAACCCGCCAGTGACGGCAATCAGATTTGGTCTGCCGATCACAGGGTGAGGCTATTGAGGGGAAGCTGAGAATAGCACCAAACAATCAATAGACAAGCACTGAAATTCAAGAGGAGGAAGGAAATGTAAAGCAAATGCAATTGGTGCTTTGGGGTACTAGGAAGCACTGAGGCAGTAAGGCAGCAGCTTAGGGTCTAATATACATTATTACAAAGGTGTAGCTTTTTATGATAAAGCTCATAGACCAAAAAACAGCATATATGAATGGATTTGTGTGGTTTTGCTGCAGGTAAGAACAAGCATTGACGTTGATATTATCTGGAAGTGAACGCGTATTCATAAGAGAATCTCTAAGTGAGAAATGAGAGATACAACCAGTTTAGACCTGAAGGGGATTTGATCTGGTAGCAGAGAGAGGAAGGAGAGGGGCTCTACCTTTCAGCTATACTTCACCTTCATAGCTCCCATAAACCAGGAAATGTTCCAGTATAAAAAAGGGAAATTGATTTGCAAATAGGGAAAACTGTAAAACCAGAGACAAAACACTCTGTACGTGGTAGCTCTCAGCTGAGTATGAGTATGTACATAAAATACAGTGCCACACAGGTGGAAGGCACATTGTTGAGCTGAGCTGAGTCCAGACGCCTCCCTCTCTCTCTCTTTCTGCCTCCCTCTCTCTTTCATCTCCCATCTTCTTTTATTTACCATGTATCATTTTTGCCTAGGCCTGACCTGGGAGCTGCTGATTGAAGCCATCAATTATTTAGCTAAATGCAACAGAGTTCTGGCCAAAGTCCTCTCTTCAAATCCTTCCTCTGACTCAACTCTGAAGGTGCCTGGTGAATTATTCACTAATGCTCTCTCTTCCACTTGGCTGCAGACCTACAGAGCTACTTCACTTTTGAACTTCATTGGTTTTCATCCTGAGGTGGCAAATAAAGCCTTAGCTAATGCGCACACCACTGCAGGTTTGTTCTGGTTTAACTTCCATTGGGGGTTTATGTTACTTTCATTAGCCTGGCCTAGCAATGACATAATCTTAAGGCTTTAAAATTATTCACATAGGGGTGCAAAGGTGTGGCTACTATGTGTCAGCCAATCCAGCGATGCCATAAGGTTGATTGCTCAAAGGAGAGACAGAGGGGCGAATTCACAAAAGGATTACGCTGCTTTTGCGGCCGCTAAACCTGCACAAATAAGACAAAAAGAAACTGTGTAATTCTCAAAGCATCCACGAAGAGTGTAATGCACCTCTAACTGCACTGCCAAGCAAATAGCTTCTCGGTGCATGTATTTAAATTAGGTAATATGCATACATTTGGCGCAAAATTGCCCCCTTTCTATGCAAATGAGCCGCATTGCAAAAAGAGCCGAATTCACAAACACCAGCACTAATAGCCACACACAGTTAGAGTGAAAATATTTGCGTCTTCAAAGAGTTGGTGGTAACTGAAGCTGATTTATACACACCCAGACTTTCCAGTGATCATGGCAGCATTGATTGTAGCCAGGCGAAGGCATCGTCATGGCAGGCATGATTGTAAATAATATTTTGACATTATTATTAAAATTATTAGGCCTATTACTGTCATGGCATTCGAAGGTAGCGATGCTTTGAACGGGTAGCAGTCCGTGGTGGTTTTCAAAACCCACTCCAAAAACAACTTGTTGAAACTTTGAATAATTTATTGTACAAAAAAGGGGTTACAAACGTTGACAAAAACGGTCCCATAATTCCTATTAACCTCAAAAGATATCGAAAAAACAACTAAAAGTTATAGGGAATAGTGATAAAGTGGTTACGTCCTACACTGCTAGACTGACTCACCAGCAGCCGTGAGTATATGGTAGCTAATAATTGCCACATGGATAATTGCCTCATGGATAATTGCGATCAGATGCAAAACAAGGGCAAATTGCACTCTGCTCCAAACTTTATGGGTGTGTTTGCGCTGTGATATCATTAGCACAATATCTTTTGTGAATCGGACCTTGAGATAGGGCAGATAGCGGTTGCAAGTGTTGCGCAATTCGTATTGAATTCGCCCCAGAGTTGGAACATAGGTATAATAAATGATCTGAGAACAGCTTCGGAGATGTAGGAGGTGATGAAAAAAAGCATGAAAAGCATATTCCAATGGAGCTTGGATCTGGAAATTAGAGAAGAAAGCAAAGTTGTACATAACCTCTGTGGGGGAAGGCTATCATGGGAGGCTTTGTCTATAATGTCTGCTTATTCTTTAAAGCCAAATCAGTGCTTGTATAGAGACAATGTCAGCAGTGTTTTCGAGTAGCGGTGCGTAGGTGACAGCACGGTCAAAGAGTGGAGAGGGCTGGTGAAGGGATGTGTAGTGGGGGGCAGATGTCTGGATTTACCACTAAAGTCAATAGCAAGCACAGCAGAGTACACGGGGTGGCCTCTTTGTATTGTAAGCGTAGGAAGCAGGCCTTTCACTTTCCCCAGGACTCGACCGCTGTGAGGCTCCCTGAGGCCGTGGTGCTGGAAGAACACACATGCACACGTACACTCACACAATCAGACTGCATGACTACACCCACCCACCATGTAGTGTGCTCAGATTTTCTTTCTCTGAAGCACATACAACATGCCCACACATTCCTAATATAGCTTAATAGCTGCATCAGTCTCACTATTCCAAAATTAGATTCATTAAATTTGTGTTTCCTGCTGAACATATTTTTATGATAATCAGTTCAAAGATACAACTACAGTACAGCTTGGTCTATTTTATTTAATGAAATAATAAAGATGTAAGGTTCAACAAAAGCACTTGCTATGCAGAACCCAAAAAAAGCACAAGACAGCCACAGCTGAAGTTGTGTAATATGGTTTCAGTTGTCTTAAATAAAGTTACAGGCCTTGCTAATCATTGTGTCTTCAGACAAGCTGTTAAAGTTCAGATAGTTAAGATTTGGTTTTGTGCCACTGTGGCCAAGCAGTGGAACAGGCAGCATTCAAGTTGAGCATTAATTAGGAAACAGCCAAGAAAGGAATCCAAGTTAGCATTTAGCTCCAGACCCTTGCTTAGCATCTATCCTCAAAAGAAAACCAAGGAGAGGTCAAATCAATGGGGCACTGATTCAGCAAGCATGTTCATCACAGGATTTAGCAACATAGACATTGTGAGCACCGGTGTCCTGCTTATTATTAGCAAAGCACTACTTCCCACAAGCCCATCTCATATTGATGTGTGTGTGTTTGTACTTCAGCTCCATAAGGTTGTAGAGGATGTGTATTCTAATCCAGACCTACAATTTATGGGTTGACTGCTGTCATTGACCCACTCAAGATACTCTCAAAGGAAACAAAAAAGGCAAAACTCTTCCAAACCTGATTACAAATCTTTGTCCACTGACTCTTCCAGAAGGTACAAGCTGTGGTTAGTGGACTCTTCATTATGCCGCCTCTTCCAGTTTAAATGGACACCAATGGCACTTGGCTAGCATTGATTTTACTGGCCAACACAACTGGCCAGTGTTGGCTAACTCTCATCACCAGTATCGACAGGGTTATTAGCTTCCCCTGACTGATGCCATCGCAGGTATCAGTGATCATTGGGTTGCCGGAGAAGCAAATGATACAATGGGTGGAAGAGAAGTCAGTCATCCATCTAGGTTTTATTGACATCCGAACATGGATAAGATGAAGGGAGGAAAGGGGAAGTGAGCTGCCATCAGGAGGGGAATAGTGAGGAGATACATGAAGACTTATACATGTAATTTAACAACAGCTAAATGTGTCCTAGAAATTTCTCAAATGTAGCAATTTATAATTGCATTAGAAAACTTGAGGTTGCATATTAGGGGATTTGTGCCATGTCTGGTGATAAAAAGAAGGCACTTGTCTTTCCATCGCTTTTATTTCTCTCTAAAGACTGTCTCTCCTCTGCTCACAAGGACATTGTGGCTCCCCAGAGCGAAGACTTCTGTGTCTGTCAGTGCATTAAATGGGAGGGGAGACAGAGCAGTGGTACTTCGATTTGGCTGAGGTCACCCTATTGTTGTTGGCGGCGTAGCTACACGGCAGATGGGCTCGGCCCCTCTGTGAAATTAGTAAAGCAGTTGTCCTTGGTGGCATCGGCTGCGTTTCACCGACACAGGCATCTTTTTTTTTTTTTTTTTCCCAAACACATTGTAGTGCAATTGATTGGGGACGAATGATTAGCTGGGTCTTATTGAATTAGCTCAGAGTAATCGCTGTTTTATTGGTTAAGTGTTTTCTCTTTGTAGTAGATAGAGTGTTGCAGATTAAGTGTGTGGGTGTGGATGTGTGTTTTCTGTTTGTTTGTGTGCATGCACACACTGCGTGCTTGCCTTCATGGATACTTGCTTGAGAGGGTGGAGGGTACCAATATTTTGGTAGTTTTGGTTTGAATGTGCCTCAAGGCCAGCTATAGTGAGCGGCATTTTTAAGACATGGGTTAATTGGTTCTTGTAGCAGGTGCATTGGCAGTTAAATCAATTATAAAAGTACGATAGCATACACAATGAATATGTTACTATTGAGTTACTTAATGGGATTGTGTTGCTGTAAATATTGCAAAAGATGAACACAAGTCTTTTCTGATCTGCTGCCTAAACTTAACTAATCTAAAACTAAAACTGCTTGGTTAAAGTTAGGGAAAAGTCAAGGTCATGGTTAATAGAAGCCAACACTGACTGCGAGTAGTAGATAACATGACAAACTGTGGCCTCTGGTGTTAAAGCTACATACCAGGCATTGAGATGCCATTTGTTTTCATAAAGTGTCCTTGAAGAATACTTTGAAATACTGTTTACTCATCCATTCTTAGTTAGTCTCAATTCCGATGTAATTGAATGTAATCGAGTAATACTTGTAATGGCTCACTGTCTTTTCTCTTACTCATCCCACTCTCCATCCTGCAACCTCCCTCCTTGGTTTCCTTGAGCGCTCTGCCCACTCCACATCCTCCATCACGTCCTTCAGGGGAGGTGGAGGCACTGAAAGCAGAAATAGCCACTCATGCATCACTACAGTCACACAGCCTTGTTCACTCCTCATCTCTCCCTCCATCTCCCTTTTGTCTTTTAAACAAAGGGGCATGAATATCAGGGAGAGTGTTAACCCTCTGAGAGTGCTGCATTTACCTGCAGCTCCTACGCCACTTTCCATTTCTCCTTGGCCAATTTTTAGCACTGGCGTGATAAAATATGATAATAGCAGTAAGAGTGCTGTGTATTCATGTCAGTTGAATGAGAAACACCAGGCAGTCTGAATTGCCCAAGGACCTTCTCTCATGAAGAACAGTCTCTTTCAGTCTTTAGCTCTTTTTGGTTTTCAAGTGTGGCAATGTGTTCTCCTTGGCCACATCGAAGAAAAAGAAGAACAAAAAGACAAAAAAGAAAAGAAAAGAAAAAAAAGAGTGACATAAAATGGAAGAACAAACACAGAAGTAGAGTATGAAAAAGACACACATAATGTAGAAGGCAGACCTGATTTCGAAAGTTTGTTTTTCTTCAGCCTGGATTTAGAAACACTTAAAACCAGACTTTCGTCCCTGAAAAAGCGAAGTACAAACTCAGGCTGGTGCCTTTCTCTCTGTTTGGGCATGTAATTATGGTTTGACTCACTAAGGCAGCAGCTAATTACATTATCTAGCAATGAGGACTGTGTTCTAGTTAATGCTATCGCCATATTGGATTAGCAGCTCGCTGAACGTCAGGTTCCAGTTCAAGTTTAATGACTGCTCAGCCACAACTCTCTCTCCGCATTTTGTTGGGTGTTATAAAATAGTTACATTCTGTTGATTTATCATTGGTAGTCTTTTTCTTTCTCAGAGGGGTTTCTTTGTTTACTAATTCCCTGCAGCTCCCCTGCACACATTTATGGTACACTCAACCTTTCTCTACAGTCACAGAGATTTATGTGGGATGCAGGTTAATTTAAATTCTTCTACCCGACTCAGCCTTCTTGCACGTATTTGCTTTTTGGAGGCAGGAGTTTTCCCACCAAAACTGACTCTTGTAAATTGGGTGAATCCATTAGAAAGCGCACCAAACCACACTGATCATATCCTCTCTTGTTTTTTTCACACATTATCTTAGTTGCATAATGCATGTAAAAAAAAGGACTTTTTTTGCTCAGTGTAAACAAACATTTACAGTGGCTACCAGCCAATACACACACACACAGCTCTATGCTGATGTTTGCTGTTAATGCAAATTATGTTGCTTTCTTGGCACTGATAATTGGCGGTCATGCAAATTCACTATGTATGTGTGCAACAGCATTTTAAGGAAAAACAAATAAAAAAGCACAGGCACAGAAAAAGAAAGAAAACACACAAATGAATTATACATATGGCTATTGCATGCAAGACACTTGACCTCCACCTTCCGGGTGAAGTTTTGGAACGTACCTTCCGCCCGTCCTATTAGCCCGTGTGCCGTGTCTGTTAATGTGTCCGTTGTGACACCTTGCTGGGAAGACTGCCGCGTGTCAGAGTGGAGGGAAGCGACTGATCAGGTGCTGCATCAGTGCAGACAGACTACTGATTGCAGACAGTAATGATCGCACGTGTCAGGTGCTCAGCACAAATACCCGTTTAGGCACATGCACCCTGTTGGAAACACACACAAAAAAACACACACTTGCTAAGGCGAGGATAAACACCTAAAAACAACGCAGTAAAACTGTATATGAAAGTGATGGCATTGCATTCTGGTCTACTGAACTACTGTCAGAGTGAAATTTCTGTCTCTGATGGGTTTCTTCTTGTACATGTTGTAAGACGAGGGGGGTAAACCACTCTGAGGGGCTGATACCCAAACATGAGGTTGAGTGTCGTTGCTTTACATCACTGAAAAAGGGGTGATGAAACCAAAAATGGGTCTAGAAATGGGAGATAAAATGGCAGAGTCATTTAGCATGCAGTGTTTTGATGGGGTTTTTTTTCCTAAAAAGCAAGACTGTGTAACTTTTGTTACATAGTCGGCTGCCAGAAATGACAAATAGGATAAATGTAAATACTAAAAAGTTGTTTAACAATAGCACAAGTAGCAGTGCTAACATGCTAACAGCTTACTAGCCACCATGTGAGTTAGGGTGTGTTTTATTGTTTATGTATTCACCCTTTAATTTGAGCGAAGAAGGATATGTCATTTCCTCATCTGAAAGTTACAGTCTGACTTTAAATACCTCCGCTCAAGCTTGACAATTAGAACAAACTCCGTGATTGCCCGTACTACCCGTACATTATTGCCTCACTGTATAATCATGTTTGAATCTGCGGATAAAATGCTGCTGTTAAACACTAAAAACTCCCACTCCAAGCACTCACAAAAGCTCTAGACCAAGGAGCTCACTTTCTTTTTAAAACATGAAAGCCTCTAAAATATTTTGATAACTCTGCTCTTGCAGTGAGGCTGTGATTTGACTGATGTGTTGTGTGTGTGTGTGTGTGTGTGTGTGTGTGTGTGTGTGCACGCGCTCTGTCTCTCGCATCAGAAGCAACCACAATAACAGCTCAGGCCTAATAATGATTCCTAATAGGGTGCAGTAATTGGAAATAGCAACTTCATTAGTGAGTGACAGCAGCAGGTGATAAGACAGGGGAATACTGTGTAGCCAGTGATGCTAGAAACTCATTATCTGCAATGCATGCCCCACTCCTTAATTATTTGAGAGGATCTTCACACTCTTCAGAGCCCCTCTCTCTCTTTGACTGTGGATTTTTAAGTAGTTTCTTTAAAAGAGATATTTGGGGTGCCTCTGTTATCTGTGTTCGGGAGGTGGATGGCCTTGGGATGAAAGTGATGAAACGGAAGAGGAGCTGTAATGAGAATTTCCGCGCTTCGGCCTTTGATGCAAAGCAGATGCAGCTTTCCATATTTCCTTTTTTTGTGGGTTAGCCTCACTGCAGACTGCTGCAGTTGTTTGATTTTTAATATGCCCGACATTACTCGCCAACATTTTTCATTAGCAGCTTATTATTGCTACCCAAATACAATATGTCACCGGCAACACAGAAGTTTAGCTTTAGCATGCAGCCAAAAATGTTTCTCATTTTTCCTCTGAAATGAAGGTTCATTAAAATACTCAGTCTTGTGGGAACATAGAGCTTACATCATGCCGATCTATTATGTGTTGTTTGCTGAAACCTTCAGCACTTATAGATAATTTAGATAATGGGAAAGTAAAAACATATAACCCCCCCCAGCTTTCCCCTATACATCATATGCTAGACCTCTGACCCTGGATGAAGATCTGGTCTTTCAAACATTCTAGTTTAGGGGAAACAGCAATAAGCATATAAGACTGCCAAAGAGGCTTTCAAAGAGGCTAAGGGGGCTGAGTATGAGTGCATATTTGTGTGTCTATCTGTGTGTGGATAGTATGACCTGCTGTAGAGTTTGATTACTTTACAATAGTTTCCTCTCATTTGGCCCGTGATTGGCTGCCGCTGGGAGGCTGGTGGAGAACTGAAGGAGACAG
>NTHP01000311.1:389662-406380 GCA_003416845.1 Oplegnathus fasciatus | reverse complement strand
AGAGAGAGAGAGAGAGAGAGAGAGAGAGAGAGATGAAGAAAAAGAAAATTGAAATAGTAAAAGTGATTGAAGGAAACAAGGGAGTCGGGCAGGCTAATGGCACCGAATAGAAAAGATCACAGTGATTGAGAAGAGAGATAAGATTATCACTGATTATCTGCACCAGCATTCAGATCAGAGGGAGAAAAGAAAAGAAACTGAGAACAATTAAGTTCATGCGCAAAGAACTGTCAGTTCCAGCAGTGTGGCAGAAAAGAAGTTAAATATATGCTTTTGATCAAAAGGGGAAAAAAAACACGATGACCAGACATCACAGGCATTCTGTAAGCCAGGCTTAAAGGTCAAACACATGACACCTATTGCAGAGCATGATCTAGCACTGTGTTCCCAAGGCTATACACACTCAATAACACAAACACACACACACACACTCTCCTCCGCGTTGTACTAAGATGTAATTGGGTATGATTAGCTCCCCCATTGTGTTGTCCTTTGTGCCATCCTCAGGCCAGTACCACATGCCTGGAGGAGCTCCCAGCTGTTAGAGCGGTGTGGGGGGCTAGAGGGGGAGGTTATGACCAATTTCTATATAGAATATGACAGAGCAATCATCATGCAGTCGGTATAGCGACATCATTCAGGATTATGAATATAGATTTGTAGACATCAGAAACACCCTTAAATCGAGTTGATCCATCGAAGCAATGGCACATATTTCAGCCCAGGTATTCTGGTTCTAATCAGTGAATGTTTTAGAGGGAGATTCCAGCACATTGTGGCCATCTGTGGTCGTGAGAAGACTAACGATAGTATGTTTACTGCCGGGACCAGCCAAGACAGCAGCGGTGCGGCAGCCAAAGAACTGTCGCATCCATCCTGATTGGAATTCAAATGGGTCACCCTCGCCGGGATCAATACCGCATGATAATGATGTTGTGACATTTGGAGAGGAGATTGTGCATGCAGATGTGTGTTTGCAACCCTCATAGCATGTCTGTGTGGGAATCTGTCAGTGTATATAAGCACCTATGCGCGTCTGATTTTGCTGTCAGACAACCACCCTTTGTTTTTCTGCAAATGCTTCCAGTTGGTGGTAGCAGAGGCAACATTATTACTTTAACTAATTTATTACTCATCTAGCTATTTTGCTTTCGCATTAAATTGACAAAATTGGCAATTACACCCTCTCTTTCCACCAAAACTTAGGATGACTCATAGTGTGATTTGCTTTCCCGTAGATCACCAGGGAAACCAGATAACTTTGATGTGCAACATTGCTCTGATCTCTTTGAACTGGATAAACTAAAAAAAAATAGTGAGAATAATGTCCACCCAGAGAGAGATGTTTCTAAATTTCTCATCTTGTTTGGCATTATGAAAGAACACAGTGGAAATCAAATCAGGGAATGGTATTGGGTTATAGGAAGTATCATCAAATCATCTCCATTGTAGTCATTGCTGGGAAAAAGCTGTAATATTACTATATGTTCCTACATCAGGTTTCTAAAAACAATCCAACACACCTTATGGGACTTTGAGACAAAATAAAAGACTGCTTTTGAAAGCTTTTGAGGCCATTGCATTGAGAAATCTCAGCTTTCAATTCAATGATTTCTCTTAGACCAACTTTTGTTTTTTCAGCTTTTAGTTGTTCATTTAATTTTTTTCTAAATGGAATTAAATTTACCCCCATGCCTTCCAGCTGACGCATTTTTGGCCTTGGACCACCAAAATCGACTAGCTTTAGTTTTAGCAGGGGCAGCCAGCTTTATGACTGACATCAGCGATCTGTCAAAGAGGTTGAGGAGAGCCCTTTAACACCATTGATCTCTCCACTCTGCAGAATGTGCATATATACTCCCTATACATCACTGGATAATGCTTTATCAAGAGAGATGGATGAAACACAGTGGCAAGCTTGGTCTGCATTAGAGATACTAAAAATTTCTGAGGATGCTTGCCCTGCTGATTAATGGCTTCATAAAATGGCCACAGCTACCCCTCATCTTTAGGCAGCTTTTCAATCACAGATTGCTGTCAGAGAGAGCCTTTGGGAAGGAGGGACATTTGAATCTGATTTGTGCTTGTTCTCTTTTTGTTTTGAAACATTTATATGTCCAGCGATTAGTGTCAAGACGAGCATCCGTCTGGTTTATCAAACTATTTTTGTTCCTCTTCCTTCCTGCTGCGTCTGTCGACATTTTTTGCTCATCCCCGTCTCCTAATCTCTCCCCTCTCCGTACGCTTCCCTGTTTTTTAGGCTCCTAAAAGAGTTGGCTGCATTGTAGCGAAACACTATTAATTACCTTGTCATCCCTCGACAGTTGGTGACAGGTTTTAGACCAGCTCTCTGAGGAGGTGGGCGGACACCGGCACTAAATTAAAAAACTAGGAGAGCTTGTCACATCCTGTCATTGGTATATTAAATGAAAAACCGAACATGTGTGTGAGCGCGTCTCTATGTGTGTGTTTAGTCTGGCGAAAGACAGAAAGATAGACGTGCACAATTACAAACAGATGGGCAGAGGGAGAGAATCAGACACGTATCGACTAAGTGAGAGACCAAGAAACAGCTGGTGGTTACATGGTCAGAGGTCTGCAGACCAAGAGAAATTAGGCCAAAACAAACAGTATAGGCGGCAACCAGAGCACATCAGCACTGCACCCTATCATTTATTATCTGAAGCCTGTACAGGCAATAACTATGGACTATGTTCTTTACCTCATTATCTTTTTGTCATTCACCCAAATGCTTTTTTGAAAGCAATGTTCTACATATGCGTCCCTGCCTGTTCTTTTACACGACTGGCATTTCTGTAGCTTCTCTTGTAAAAAGAACAGATGTCTCCTCCACTAGGCTACTACTTAAAGGGAAGTTACAGTTTCTTTCAACTTGGGTCTTGTTTACATGTCCTGGCCATTATTTCTATCAGTGGGGAAGGCATTGACTCCCCATAGTAATTGCTGAGATATGGCAAGATTGCTACCATGTAGTCGGAAACATGAGCGATCAGGCAAGTTGTAAACATGGCAGTTTACAAGAGTTAAGCTAATTTAACTAAACCACTTTTAGAGATAAAACCAAAAGTGAGCACACCGGAAATGGCACAGGAACAGGTTCACAGCTACAGTATGGAAGGTCAAAGTTGAACTAGGAAGTTGATCTAAACTGTGATGGACAGTTGGGTTGTAATTTTATAGGTTAGCCTTTATTTTCTCTTTTAAATAAGTTTGGCGAACCCAGGGGTTGTTTACAGCCTGTTTGATCAGCTCACTGCTGTTTCTTTTCAGCAACGTTGCTGCGATCGCAGATTTAAGCAGTTCATTTCGTGAAAATGCTGTTACCACCGCCAATAGCTAAGCCTCAGTAGTTGCATTTTACAGACAACACACAATTCCTTCATACCTAAGTCATTTTATTTTAGTGCAGCGTTGCTTACAGCACAACTTAAAAGTTGTGGTACCTCGGTTCAGCACATCACATAACAAGCTGAGCCATGCTGCCTTCTCTGAGTTATGCCCTGAAGAGAGATGGAGATTTCTTGTGTAGATATACCACCCTACCATTTCACCTAATGGAAAAGCCATGTCATCTTTCCCAGGGCCTCGTGCACACTGCAGCACCACATAACAGGCATGCTAGGGATCTATATGTACCAGGCTGCAGCGGTGAAACACTCAGAGACATGGCCAATCCTCTGTGGTGTTGTTTATCCCAGTGCAGACCTGTGTTTGGCCTGGCGAGTGTGAACAAGCTGCAGCAGCCCAGGGGATCTGTCCATGGTGCTGAAACCAAGGATCTCTGCTCAACTGCTGGGGCTGCTGCTTTGCTAGCTGAGTAGCCAACATAGAATGATGTTTCTAACCCTGCCCTCACAGGCAGATGCATTTTGATCATTGTATCCATTACTTTAAGTGGAAATGTGCAACTTAAATTGTTACCACCGTCTACATTTTTTGGCCTGCTCCTATTTACATTCCTATTTAATTTAGTTTGCATGTACTTTCCTGAACATGTAAATGGTTTCTCAGCTTTCATCACATCAGAAAGTATTTTCTTGAAAACTTAGTGTATAAAAGTGGTGTTTTAAATATGGATTTCCAGAGTTTTGTTGTAATACATGAATCCAAAAGACAACCGAGCACACAGTAAAGTTTGCTTCATTTGACATTTTAAAAATGAATATGGAATGTGCAGAAGATTGTAAGAGCTTTATAAAAGTTCACAACTATGATATTAAGATTCATATTAAAAGTTCACTGAAAGGCTTTTTCTTCTTCAGCTATTCTTTAATTAGAACTGTAGAAAAGTGTCATCCTGACTGACTGAGCTAAAAGCTTCCTTTGAGGACCTGTTCAAATCTCCTCAAGTTAGTTATTTAGGTTGCAGGTCAAAAATTCAAACTAGAATGCCTAGAAGCCTTTACACTACCATGACTTCTAAATGCAGGCACACACATTGTATTATCCTGCTTGGCTGTGGTCACTGAGATGATATCATAACAAGTGATAGCAGGCCTTGCTACAGCAGCATATCCTTGTCTGACGCTTTTAGACGCAGCTTGAGTCCTAAATGTGGGAGAGAAAGCCCACTGGGAAGGGTCTGTTATTTTCAATCCTGCACTAAAGAGGTATGATGTTACTGCGGTATTATATCTTGAAAAACAATGCTTTGGAGGATGCTAAAAGAATGGAGAGAAAAGGAGTGAAAAGAGCCCTGGGAAATCTCCCGCCCCATCTTGCAGGCACCTCAGCTTCCATGTTCCTCTCACTCACCTCACTGACTTTCAATCGCCGGAGCCAATTTGCTGGGAGAGACACCCCACACTGGCAAGAAATGAAACCACCTGAACTCCTCGACACACACCCACCCCACAGCAACGTCCTTCTCCTCTTCTCCAGCCTCTCCTCTATTCTCCTCTCTTCTAGTCTCCCAGCACATCAAAGGCCTGGAAGAGAAACATGGTGACTTGCTTGGTCGCCTCTTTGCCTCCCCACTCTTCATTTTGTACGGCAGTCTCCCTCCTCCCTCCTCTGACTCCTGAGAGAGAGAAAGAGAGAGAGAGAGAGAGAGAGAGCGAAGGTGAATGTAAGAGACAGAGTGGTCCTTTGCTGCAATGGTGTCACAAGAAATGGAAGAATTGAAAAAGTCATTCTATAATAGTTTTGTTTTCTTGGATTGGATTTGTATTATTTGTCCCTCTGACTCACTGTTTCCAGCAAATCAACATCAAGCTGCAGACGTGCTGTTTACTGTAGGAGGCAAATACAGAAGAACTCATATTCATATTTGATGTACTACTCTCTTTAAAAGATTGGTTATTATTTGCAACCAAAACACTTGAATGTCAGAGAATTTGTATGAAATTCATTCAGAGCTCAATATTACAAGAGGAACTTGAAGGCATCACGTGAATGAACACATTACGCTATCTGCTATGATACTTTAAACACCAGTTCAGGGGGCAAATGATGAGAGAACCATTGCATAGAAGGAAGAGGACAGGAAGGTAGAAAAGGTACAAAAAGAGAGAAGGGTTGTTTGCCTAAGGTGCTGGCTCTCCCCAGCTCTGCTGGTGGCAGTGTTAGGGGTTTGAGACTGTAAATAATTTACTGTCTCACCTCAAAGAACACATTCACACACACACATGCACACGCACTGCACACTCAAGCCCTCTACTTCTCATACACACACATTCTCAGACGTTCACTTTGTCTCTCTACACACACATACACAGACAAAGGCCATTTTAGTTTAATCTCTTGCGGGAGTGCCAGCCACATTACTATTTCATTTTAATGATTCTGTATATTCTCTTTGCTGACATACAATCGAGTAGAGAGGTAAAGTGGGGGCCAAAGTTAACTCCAGGACCAAGAACTAACACACACATACAGTACAGTGGAGAAGAATCAGTACCCATGTTGGTTTTCCCTTCCTGTCCACCTTATACTCCAGTGACTTGGCAGTTATCAAAGGTCCTGATGCATGTTCAGATAACCCCACCGCAGGCAGATCACCTCAAAGCTATCACTGAACAAAGCTTAGTGATGACACAAAATCACCCCTTGTGTTTGTTATTATCATCCTAGCATTTAATTGCATTTTGAATGCCCCGAGGGAGCAGGGTGCACCCTTTTACCATTGCATTGTAATGGTTTTATAGTTATTCTGTCTCTGGCATGAAAACATCATTACTCCCCAGAAGGCTTCTCCTGACATTTAACGTCGACGTGTTGGGTGAGAGGAGGGGGGAAGGAGCGCTGGGTAAAATGAATAAAGATGCAGAGAGGGGAGGGAGGGCCTGGTAATGGGTGCTGCAAAACGGGGGTGTTTGTGGAAAGGCACGCAAAATGTCAGATGTGAGCTGCATAGCGTACTAAAAAGTGAATGTCAAGGGGCGATGGACAGCTGCTGAGCAATTTCCTGGTCATTAGCAAGCTACCAGTGACCTGGGGCGGTGCTGGTGACCTCAGTTCGCTCAAGGCGAGTGTGAGCCGGCCTGTCAGTGACTGAGCCACCGGCTAATAAAAAAATTTACTGTTTGTAGCATCTAACTAGGGTGACGATTAAAAAAGTGCTGGTATCACATTTTCCATTTACAATCATTATGGCCGAATATATCACAGTAAATGGTATAATCATGATATTAATCAAACCTGAAATACTACTATTATTGCTGACATACAGTATGTATGTTTGATAGAATCCAAGGCAAACATGGTGCGATGTAATTTAACTAAAACTGAACAGTGACTGTATATTCCTTTGTGCATTACTTTGTTGGATACACTTAGAGTGCCATAAACAAAAACAGGTTGGTTGTTAAAAGAATAGAACAGTTGACTGGAAATTACTTTGAATGCAGCGTACTGTCTGTGTTTTTGTAACCTATTCACTGTCTCATGTTTTCATACATGTTCTGATTTGTTAATGGTTAAAATATATTTTTTAAAGGCAGAACGGTTGTAAAAATGCAAAGAACATAACAGGGAGTAGCTGTGCCACTGTTATTTTCCAACTTTAATTGGGTTAGCATAGCAACTGGCTGGGTTAGCAGAGCAAGCCATGGCCATAGTAGTTAAAGGAAGGCAGACGAGCAGCCTGTTTCGCTGGCCCTGCTGTGTGCTGCTCTGCTCCTTTCTGACTGGTTGAAAGGCGCACCCTTCTGGCTAATCAAAATAAAACTGCTAATGAAGAAAAGAGCACTGTTCACGGTGCCCTCTGAAAACGCTGGTAGTCATGGTGATGATAATAGTGTAAATTGTTTGCAGTGTTATATCGGCACATTTAAACATTCCGCTGACTGGAACATTGTTTTTCATTAACATAACAAGAAAACCATATTGAATGAATCTGCCAATGCAAAATTTTCATTCTGAACTTATCTGCAAAATGTTCAACATACTCTATCAAAGGGACCTGACCATAAGCATGTCACACTTAGTGGATTGGAAAAGAGGTTGCCAGCGACCGTAATCCGTGCAATAATAAAAAATGCCTATAAACCTATTTTGTAGGAGCGTTGAAAAACTGACACTATTTGTTTCATAAAATCTTTGGTGAAAATGAGCAAGAAAAACCAGTTGCCAACACAGCATGGAGCATCATTTAAACAGAATTTTCTCACTCTGAAATTTGCATGCTAACAGCGTTTTATGGACGCACACACCACCCTTCCCCTCCTTCCTTGTTCTCTCTGAAATGCCAGTAATTGGTGGGGGCTCTGCAGCAATCCCACCATCCCTTATGGTCTAATGTTCCCTCCTGGCATGACACAGATGGAGAAGGCCGTGCCCCACTGGTGCCACTTTGTTTGGGTGGTGTTTTCGCTGTGATTTTGAAGCCTGTGGGCGCTGGCAAGGACACACAGGCCTCTCCTGGCATGGAGTCGTATCATCTCTGCAGGATGATAAGTTAACATGAGGGGGGTTAGGTGGGAGAGGAAAATGGAGATATGATACTGCAGTGCAGAGAGGTGCGATAGACTGTATGTACGCAAGACTACACAGGATATGGAGAGTTTTTTGTGTGTTAATTGTTTTATTTTGATTATTTGTTTGGTATCAAACTCACTCTCTCTCTTGTCTTTTTCCTGGTGACCACCACCTCACCCCCCTGCTTCTATCCACTTTGGTAACATGTCAAAACAGTAGCGAAGGCTTATCTGCTTTTTCTTCACATACTGAAGGATGCACTCCATCCCTTATTCCCTTTATTCCTTCCTCCCTCCCCCCCTCCCTCCCCTGTCCCACCTTCCCATCTTTATGCCAGTGTGTTACTAATCAGGGCACACAGAGCCAGACAGTTTGTTTGCAATCCGATAAGAAGGATGGACCAGAGGGAGGGTGGAGAGAGGGAGGCGGAGGGAGGGAGAGACATTCTGGAAATATCAGCAAATTGGATTCAGCAGGAGAAAATAGCAGGTATCTGATAGCACACAGACTTGATTCTATTAATGCAGGCGGAGAAAGTAAAGCAGGTGGCGTGTGAGTGTGTGTGTGCATGATTGTGTGTGTGGTGGTGGTTTTAATTAAGGAGGTGCAACATGGAACAGTTCCCCGTCCACACCCTCTGTGACAGAAGATAGGTGTTTGAAAGCTGGCACTCTGTCCATCTCTCAACATGACTGCCCCCCCCACGAGCCTCTCAGCTCCCTCCTCCCTCTTCCGCGTTTCACACACATGCACGCCCCCAAACCTCAACCGACCACCTCGCCCCACCACACAGGCACACACAGGCTCCTCGCCCCCTTGAAAGGAGGCCAAAGTGCTCAACAAAGCAGTTGTTGCTCTCTGCATTTGATATGGAAATTTTTAAGATAGCTGCTAATAAACAATGAAGTATAACCTCCACCGCCTGCCAAATTTTCATTTGGAGAGCTGCCTCCCTTTTTTTTCCAATAACCTGCTCCATCTGCACACCATTTCACCCAATCGGCGGGAAAATAGGAAGCGATCAACAACCGCAAACACAAACAAACGCCCTCCACACCACCAGTCCCTATCCTTCTCACCGCCTTCCTCTCAATATCTTTCTTGACTGACCTAGATAGTGAAAAGAGTGGAGATGGAAAAACATGACTTCAGCAGAATCAAAATTCTTTTCAGCGGTCTTGCACACTAGCCGTTTTTATGCAGCTCCATAGGCAATTGCATATTCTTCCACTTCCAGATGGCAGTATTTATAGCAAAAGGTTGCCATTGTTCCAAACAACACTTTTCCCCCCATTTTCTAAATAAGTAAGTAAGTAAATTCAAATATTTGACTTCAGAATTCCTGGTTGTATCGTAGGCCCTACATGTGTTTCCACAGAAACTGGGACAGAGTCATCTCTCTTTAGGAGAGAGGAGATTGCCAAAGCGAACATGCTCAAACCCATTTTTTATATCCTTGTGATTTCACACAGAACGCCTCAATCTCTCTCTGCCCCTCTCGTCACAGTAAGGCAATGTACTTCCATCACCCCATACTGGCTGCATGTTCCAATCTTATAGACCTGCATGGAGAAACACTGTCAGAATACAGGTCTGTGTATCCTTCTTATATACTGTACCACTCCACCACTGCCAAACTAGGTCATTAGACCCTGGATATTGGAAACATGGATAGTCTATGCTGAATAAAAAAGTGGTTTGTTGGTATGTTTGCTACAGAAAACATGCCAAATGTATTTTATTAGACCCAGACACAAGCTGCAAACTTGCACCTGTGTTCTTAATTCATATAATAAAGGTAATTAGGGGTATCATTAGTATACAAATGCACACATATTGCTGTTTGTTTTGGATGCAAGAGTTTTGGCATACGCCTTTCACGTCATCGTCTTCAGGCTCTTACTCTGCCTCTAGATTCTACGTGCCGCTCTTGATCTCTGCCTCGGATTTTTATCTCGTGTCCTGGATGAATGACTTTGTGTAAAGGACGGCATTTATTACATCCTCTAAAGAGAAGCCGTGGCTAAGTATGATAAATGAGTGATGAATTTATCAGTATATGATGAATGTACAGCCTCGTTGTGGTGCATTTGAACTAAAACTAATTTTTCTCCTCTCTTTCTCTCTCCCATGTTCTCCTCCTGCTCCCGCTGATGCCTTGAAAACAACTGAATAGGTAAGTGACAGAATCCCACTTTGCACACTCAAATGTCAAATTGAGTTATTTGGTTCATTTTCTTGGCTAGAAAAGGCAGGGGTTGTAACTTGTGCCAAGCTTAGGCAGGAGATACAAAAGATGCAGAATGGGCTTCAAGGATTCTTCAGTAGTGAGACATTCCCAGCACCTGATGATTTTTAATGAGAATGACGACGGTTTACATACTGTATCAGTACACCTGTGAGGCAAGGAAAACCTGGTTAAATAGATCTGCCGTAAAGACAGTATTCTTTTTATTACAGCTCTCCTCACTGGCCAGTTTTCTGGAAAACTCAGTGCTGTCATTCTGTCAGTGATTGAGGCGACTGCTTGCTTTTCATTACATATTTAGCTCAAATGGGGGGATGTCTTGACTGTAAGTTTTCAGAGAGCCTGCTCTTGTGGCTTATAATTTAGGCATAGCATTAAATTTTAATAGACTAGTTGATTGCAATGTGTCTTGCTCCCTTCCACCACTGGCTCCTTCCACACTGACTACTTATTCCTCCATGTATCAAATTTTAATAGTCAGGGGACATTGCAATATTAATACGTATGGTGATTATAAAAGGGGGCAATTTCCACATTTTGGGAGGCAAATTACCTCCTGTATGTGTAAAAGAGGGCAGCTCATGCCACCATCTCAGTGCTGTTGATGGGCCAATTTATATCAAAGCACTTAGAGGAAATTTGGAATTTGCTTTAACTTTTTTTTCACTCTGTGCTGGTTCCTTTTTACAAGGGGTTGCTCATTAGAGCTCACAGCAGACTGCATTAGAGATAGCACGTTCACTTCTCGCTCACTTTTGTCTAGCCCTCTCTACCTTATGCTCTCCCTCCATTTCCATGTGCATTCTGCCACCACCCTCCTCTTTCTCGCCGGCACAAAGGCAAATTGCTCATCTGTCTTTTTGGCTTTATTCCACCCCTCTGTCTTTCCCTTGTTCTTCTCCGTCTCTTTTTGTCCTTTTCATAATAATGAGAACCATCTTTTCTGTCTTTTTTTAACGCTCCCTCTGCCTGCTGCATATAGGATGCTGATCAGAGCAGGCATGTCCTGTGCTGTTATTCAGCTCACACCTCATAAGGCAGGAAAAGAGAGCAAGATGGGCGTTTGCGTCGCCTTACAATGGGAGCTCATGTGTTCCAATTTAATTTTCTCATTTGATCTTGTCAAACGGCTGTATTTGGAATACATGAACCTGTTTAAATTCATGAGGTCAGATGGAGTGCTTTTCGTAATTGGAATCATTTACACATATTCTTGAGGATGCCCTCTTAGCTCATCGGTGACAGCAGTATGATCAGCGTGAGTGTGAGAGTGGAAATGGCCAGCGCACTTCACACCACGAGAAAATCATAAGCAATAACACTGCATTGTTGTAGTAAGGTTTGAATGCAAACGTTTATCAGGTAGTCAGCTCACCGCCCTCTTCTGATCGAGAACAAGAGACCACAGTTTTATGTGAATTTATAGAGCTTGATTTGGCATAAAGTCTTACTTGCAAGGCGCAGCTGCTGTAGAAGCCGCTTTTAGTTGCATTCTAGCTTAGCTGCACTGCAAATTCTTTTCTGAAAAACGTAAATCCAAAGATAAGAATCCAGCCAGTACAAGCTAACTTAAAAACAAAGTGTGAAATTTCACATAAAGAGTGAACCAGCGATCGGGCCAAGCCACCTTCTCTGAACTAAGCTCATAAGCTCTAACATTTTACAAACATCCAGTGGTACTGTCAATGTATATACAAATGAAATACATAGTGTAGATGATTCTTCAAATGTCAAGCATGCTAATTTTAGACATTTTTCTTTTAGTGTGCAGAGTGGCAAGGCCTGGACTATTTGGTTGGGATGTTTGCCATTGTAAAATGTTATGTTGGGTAGATGTAGTAACATATTAATCATATGCAATGTGAGTGCTTATCTCTGAAGTACTATATCAGGTATTTATCAGGTGGTAAATTTGAGTGAGTAAAGTAAAACAGCAACATGCTTGCTTAACTGGGTTGTGAAAGGCCACATGCCTTTGCTAAAGTTGCTATAGTCTTCTGGAGCATTTATATGTTACTCAAGAGCCATCTTTACTCAAAGTAACATTGTAGTTCTTCTCATTGCACCCTCTGGGCATCGTACTGAGCTGCATGGTTTTATAACAACTTAGTTGGACAACTTTAAAACAACCAACCCCACCACCCACTGCATCAGTCTAACTTGTCTATGGTGAAAGCAGATTAAACCAGAAGCAAAATATGGCGACAAGTTGTTAGAGCTGAGAAGCCAGCAGACAGGTAATAACAGAGTGGTGCATTGCTGCAAGTGAAGTAGGAGACATCTGGGGGAAAAAGAAAAAGAATGTGATGTTTCAAGGAGAAGTGGCAGCAGGAAACAACATAAGACTTTTTCAAAGGCATAAAAGTGTAGAGATACTTTAACTGAAGAAAAAGCCACAGATACCACCTCGTTCCGCCACTATCACATCTTTAAACTGAGAGAGAGCAATCAAGGCGTGTATTCTTGATTACTCCTCTACATTTAGCCAGAATGTTCTTGCCAGAGCAGGAGAAAGCCATTATCGTCGTGGGGTAAAGAGGAAAAATGTGCTGTGTCGCTGTGTCTCTTAAAACCACTCACCTTCACTGGTTGCAGTGTTTAATCCGAGGGGTTACAAGTACAACGCTGCGCTTTCAAAATAGGGGTACCTGTGCATGTGAGAGGTAAAAATGGTTGAAACGCAGTCAAACAAGCTCCACTCAAGAAAATTACAGATGTGTATCACTGATGTGACAACAGTTTCAACAATGTGTTGACTGGCTGTGGCTAACTTGTCTTTGTCTTTGTTGTAATCACAGCCGGAGATGGAAAGTAGCATTTATCCCAATGACTGCTATATGCTCTGACTAAAAAGCTATTTATCATCTTTTGATTATGCTGCAGTAGTTTTCTGTACTATTAGACAACAGAGTGCCAAGCATCATTTACTGGTGATTTTGTATGACATTATCCAAGAAGTATGTTGTGTATAATAATGTCTCAGTCTCTAAAAGTGCTGCTTAATAAAATGGCATTACATGCACCTTGGCCAACCTGCTTTTTCTCACTTGCTTAGCATGTTTGAGCTGCAAAGTTGTTTTAATGTCCAAAACAAGGCCAGCATCTTGGTCTTCATTGGTAGTGCTGTGTTTGAATTGTAAAGATGTCAGTCATAAAAGCCAGCTGCTCCATGCAGCGCATCCACTGCTCTCTGAATGACCATGCATATTGCAGACATTGCAGAGGTGGCAATGAGACCCAAGTGTTCTCTGTTTTGATCCTCTGCTGTTGGATTTGTCAGTGTGACAGTCTGACAGTCAAAAGGAACGTCCGGGAGACTGCTTTGTTCAGCCATGAAAAAATACTCATACTGTCAATATATGATAATTGTTTCCCTGCGGAGGAAATATCCTTTGAGACTTCCCAGTGCACGCTGCAGACGCACTCTCAAATCTTACTGGATCTCATCATCTTCTGGCTATAGTCCGTCTGGAGCTTCTCGCAGTCTGGTCAAGTAACCTTTTTTTGATTGACTATAAATCAAAATGTTCCAGTGCAGACTACTTTATGTGAAAGTCCTCCAGACTTCTGCAAATCACCTCTACAATATCATGTATTTGATGGTGTCAAAAAAAGTTGTGTGGGCTGCTCGGATCTGATTGCTCCATGGTCAGGGGAATTCACAGGCTCTCTAAGTTTTTATATGACATTAAGCAGTTAAGGGTGCATCATCTGTTTGATCAGCAGTGTTTGAGCAATGTATTCACTGCTTGGAGACTTATTGTTTTTGTCGCATTTGCATTTTAGTTGAATATGAATGAGGATCAGAAAAAGTTATACAGTATGGGCATCGCTGAAGGTAAAGTAAAGTGAGTGCAGAAAAGATGGAGGTAGAGGGCGTCACAGAGAGCAGATGAGCGAACATCGTGCCGAGTCAACATGGGAACAGAGGTTTGGTGCTGCAGGGAGTGGAGCTGCTGGTTTCGGTGGTGCTTTAAATGACCCTGCTATCTGTCTTGCATTAAACACACTGCCCTGCAATCTGCACTAAGCCTCAAGCCTCACTCTGCAATCCGCTTACCCTTGAATAGCTCTAAATTAGCAGTTGGCTTTTTCACTTTATGCCTCTGAAGGGCCAGAGGCGAGTCGAGAAGTTGGGGGTTTTTTTCCATTTTTTTTTCCAGAGGTAAAGACTTAATACAGCCTGCAGAAAAATGTGTTTTTAATTAAGTTACCTTAAGGGTGGTCTCTATCCTGAAACCTTTGATTAATTAGATTGGATGGTTTCAGATGACGGAGCCTGTGGGCGACTCTGGATGCTTCACTCTTTCTTTAAGGACTTCATTAGCCCAAAATCCTTTAATGTGACATCAATAAATTGTAAGCTCCTCAAACCTAAATTTTCTTCTTAATGTCTGATGAGGAAGGACATGTTGAAGAGGTTCAATTTGTCCTTCTTAAGAGACACAGCGCCAATGTGGCTCTATGTTTCATGAAAGTCTTGCCTAGTCTGGATATTTCCTCTTCACTCGTTTCGTTGTCTTCCTTTGTTGACTCCTCATCTTATATGCAAGCCCATCTCTTCCTCCTCCTCCTCCTCTGTGCCTCTTATTGGTCATTCATGTGACAACACACTGACTCGGCGACTGATGAAAACTTACATCTCTAGGCTGACTTCTCTCTTCTTCTCGCAGTGCTATATTAAGCATCCTATCTGGTGGGATTACAATTACAGGTATTTAATTTGGTGGCGCATCATTAGTGCTTTGTTATGCTGTCTAACGCCGTCAAGCCTCCTCCTCCGATGACAATGACCTGCATTAGCAGAGATTAGATGAGAGAGCTGATCGAGGAGATGACACAGGAGAAAGGCTGAAAGGGTTGTAAAATCTCAAGAAAGGGATAAATGAAGGAGAGAGAAACATAAGATTGAATAGACAACACGAAAAAGGGGAAAGAAGACAACAAATGCTGCACAAGACACATTTTTAAGTATAAATAAGTCATCTTATCAGCTTAAATCTCAGAATCCCCTCTAGAGACACTATGGATTTGCTTTAATTACCCACTAAAATTTTTAAAAACTTCTCAATGCACAATAAGGGATTAATAAAAATGCTAAATCGCTCTTAAACAACACTAAATGAGTCCTCTATCCAAAGACACACTTAGATCTTGTGGTTCTTTTGTCCCATTGGTGTACTTAAAAATCTATAAAGGTATTGCAGTTCTAGTCCTTTAATAATGTAGTTCTCTTTATTATTCAAGTTCAGACTGTTTTAAACAGGTCATCTCTGGCCACTCGCACCTTTAGATTTTAATTTAACCCCAAAAGTACATTCAGTGTTACTCACTAAAACACATTGTGTGTATTTTTAAGTATTTTAAATCCAGCATTGTTTACATCCATATTTACTTGCTTACAGTCGTCTTCTTCCTCGTCTTTGTTGGTGCATTGCTACATATCTGGGCATGTTACCGCCACCTGTAGATCAGTGGAATAGTGGCAGGACTGTATATTGCGTCGCCCGTGCGTGAGTGTCCTGGCGTACCCGCCCTGGTGTGCGGGTACGAAATAAACAAAATGGGAATCCACTTATACAGTAGAGCTATAGCTCCCTAGCTCATTAGAGTTCAAAAACTCCATAGGGGACTCTTTAAAGGAATAGTTTGACGTTTTGGGAAATATACTTGTTTACTTTCTTGCCAAGAGTAAGATGGAAAGATCAAAACCACTCTCATGTCTGTATTTAAATATGAAGCTAGAGCTAGCCTTAGCCAGCCTGGCTCCGTTACCAACACCTCTAAAGCTCACTAATTAACATTTAATATCTTGTTTGTTTAATCCATTGTGCAAAAACGACAAGTTGTGGTTTTACAAGGCGTTGTTTGCTGGATTATATTTTGGCCATGTGCAATGACTGCTGGAGTCTGCAGTCACTACAGATAATGGATTGTTGTCTGTCCACTGTCTGCAGAGGAGATTTACAGCCAGCTCCTATCACAGGGACATCAGCATCTGCTGCTTAACATGCTGCATCCGGCCTGGCACAGACAAACACACACGTAGACATAGAAGAACTGTTTTAACAACAAAAGCAGACAGCTGTGGGGCGCAGCAGTGATTTCACAGCACCAGAGAAACGTACATCACATATCTAATCTTCTATCTTTCCTTGTAGCCCTGCTTTGTTACGTTTCAGTGTATATATGTTGTTTTGTCAGACGTTGAGTGTTTCTAGGCCGAAGCAACACATGTTGAAATGGAGAGCTGTCTGATCGGTGCACAGTGGCTGCCATTTTTTGTGTTTCCTTCATGCTAGTCAATGAAAAAAGCATTTTTAGCCTTTGCACGTCCAACCCATGTAGGTCAACGTGTTTTGCCAAATAAAGAATTGAACACACAAATAAAGGGAGCCATTTGGTGCCATTGGTTTCCTCCCGTAGCAGCCAACATCTTGCCTCCTGTCAGAGCAAGCTTTTTAATCAGACACATGCAGGAGTCTGTCTTTGTCAAGTGAAAAGAGAATGAAGGGGCTGACTGGGGGGGTGG
>NTHP01000311.1:347040-389640 GCA_003416845.1 Oplegnathus fasciatus | reverse complement strand
GTGTGTGGTGGGTTTGAGGGGGATGTGTAAGGAGGAAAGGAAAAAGCGCCGAACAATTGGCATGAAATGAACTGTCGTCAAAGCCAGTGCTTCGCCGAGCATAAAACAGTCAGGAGGGGATGATTTATTGTCGCAGGGAGAGCAGGGGCTCTTTTCTGTATGCATATTGTATGTGTTTTGATGGAGTTGTGGACCTTATCGAAGAGTATTTCTGAAACATGAAATCATAATAATATCCACAGTGAGAAAAAAGTGGTTGAAGCTTACAAATTGAAACTTCTGAATCTCATTGCCTTTTCCTTTTTTCCTCTATACCATTCCCTCTGTTCAGTCTTTCCCGTTTTTTTGTTGTCATTAGCTCTCCCTCACTCCGCCACCATCTCCTTGTGCATATCACTCCCTGATTCACATTCTGTTTATTTTCCCCTAATGCCATTCTCTCTCCTCCTCTGCCAGGATGTTTCACAGCCTCTCGCTTCCTTCGTATTCCATCTCTTCCTCCCATATTTCCCTGTCACCCCTTGCCACCCTTCCTCCCATCCCCTCAGTCCCTCCTTGGAGCCAAATCAAGACAGCTCCCTCCTTCCTTTTCCAGATACAGGCGGCGGGGGGGGAGGGGGGTGGTGGTGAAGCAGCACCGAGGGGGTCTTTGTAGTCAAATTGACTTGTGCCGTGTTCACCAAACGGATGAGCCGGGCAGGTCTCTGCCCAGGCTCAACAGTATGCATGACACACTCATTTGTCATGCATTGGCCGGTATGTCTACTCCTGCCAAAACGCTGTCCTGGCTCCCATCCCAACTCTCTCCTTACTCACTTAGCACTTAGGCTTGGGGAAAAAACACAGGCACAAAATGGCTGCCACTGTCACTGCACTGTTCTTTCAGTGAGTGAAGAAGGAGGAGGAGGAGGAGGAGGCTGTGTCTTTTTAACGTTCTATGAAGAATGAGGTGACGCACGTTTTAGAGAGTGCTCTTTATGTACAGACTGTAGAGGTGATGTCTGTGTCAAGTTACAGGGACATAGTTTTTGTTGTCCTCTTGAACCTTTTAATGGCCATTAATGATTTAAAGAGGGTCAAAACTAATCATGACTTAATTTCTTCTGTTTTTAAGCTAAGGCTTTTGTCATTTTCTTTGCCCATAGTCATTTTTCCTGTGTCCATCCAATTAATACGTTCAAAGTGTCAGACAAAGTGAGGCTCCAGGACCAAAGTTCCCTCTGAGGTGATAGTTTAGTGACCTACATTAAGTGATTTATTACTTCGACATGATTTATTACTTTGACCTTAATAATATTTAGCCGGACATTAGTCATTGCGTCACTTCGTCCCCAAAAATTAAGCACTATAAATTGGCTTGGATGTTTTTTTAAGGCAGCTTATACACGGAGACTCTCCTGTAAATCGGAGGCTTAGCTGCATCAGCCACCATTTTCTCACTGACAAGCATCCCCATTTTGTAAAGGTCAGTGTTGTTTTTTTTATGCTCTCTTCGATATAAGGTAGTTCCTCCTCCATTCTCTCCTTCTGTTTTCCTCTCTCCCTCCCTGATTACGGTGTGGTGCGGACACAGCAAACACTGTGTGCTGGTTATTAAGGCCAATTTCCATCACTTCTTCTCTGCTCCTGTCACCAGCGCGCCACCGCCAGGGAGAGAATGGATTTTAATGGGCGGTGGTTGATTAGTGCAACACTAATGACGAGTCAAGTAGTGTGGATGGCTGCGGAGAGTGAGGATGATTTAGAGAGGCAGGGGGCACAGAGAGAGAGAGAGAGAGCTGATGAAAGAGAGAGTGAGGGAGTGACTCAGTTATTGACTGGCTGGCTGATAGATGGACTGTGGCAATTTTCACCTAGCTTTCTAGCGATTTAACCATATACTAACTTGCATATGTAACATTCATAACAGCTATTTATATTTATAAATTCACACACAATGCTCACAAATTAAAGCGTCTGACTCACTCTGTTTGACATTTGTGTTCTTCCTCTCTGTCATTAATGCTCTCTCATTCTGTCACCATCTCATTGTGCATGTCACTCTCTGATTCATATGCTGTTTGTTTCCTGTTTGTTGTTAAGCAGGGACCAGCCCACTCTTCTTTCATCATTTCAACTTCTATGTCAGCTTTTCATGCGCCAAGCTCATGGTAAAAACTTTTTCTTTTTTTTTTTTCCTCTGACATACTTTTGAAATGGTGCTTTCCAACCAGACGTACTTGTACCCCATCACTTTGGTCTGCAGTTACCAGCGTGTGTGTGGAAATATTGTGGACCAGCATAGCTAATTTGAAAAAATAGAAGAGTTATATAAATCTCTCTCTCTCTCTCTCTCTCTATGTATATATATATATATATATATATATATATACACACACACACACACACACACATATCTCCATGTATTTGTGTTTGGGAGTAAAACACACACATAGGATTACAAATTGGTGTGAAGCTGATCTTTAGTATATTCATATGTCATAATAATTGCCAGCTACAAAAGGCCTTAACCCCTTAATACCACCTGCTGTGATTGAGAGTGCGTGGAAACTAGTGAGCAAGCAAGCTTTGATTAAGTCAGCAGCTATACCGCGTATAGAATGTTACATGACAGAAGTCTTGTCAAGAGCAGAAGTACTTCTGGCCGTTGCGACAAACCATCATGGAAATGAGAGTGTGAGCTGTGATGCATTTATTAAAGATCTCTCTCCCTCCCTGCCAAATCAAAAGTAGGTCATTGCAAAACTGTGGGCCACTGTAAATCACTCCTTCCATGTGCTGTAACTTCAGTTTCCTCTGTCTCATTTCTACATGTCTACCTGTACAATAACACAGAGATCGTGGTTATATTTCAAACATATCCGCTCAAAGACGTGTCAAGGGTAAGGATCTAAAATTGCATTAAGGGGATTTATTGCAAAGGGCTGCAGGGGAGATAGCAAATAGGCTGATGTTGCGCCTTGCAAAAACACTTTTATCATGTTAGGGGACTGGGGGTGTTGTTATCAACCATGGCAATAATGGCAAATAAGACGAAAACCCAGTTTGTTTTAGCCTGTTGGTTTGGCGTGACCTGCTCTTCTTCTTCCATGCCTTAAAGGTGAAGCAGCATCCAACAGTCCTATGCTCCCTAACTCCCCCTGTGGTCGCTTTGTGCAAGAGCAGTTGGGATGGGGCGTTAGCATTGTTCAATGCCTTTAAGCCAGTGTTAAAGAGATGGGCACAGCCTAGCCACCCTGGCATTTAACATAAGCAGGGGAGTACAACTTTTTAAAGATCCAGATGCACCAGGGATGGGTGACAGAGCAGGCAGAGGATGCTTTCAATCCCCCATATTTCCCTGCCAGCCACTATGCCCGTTTACCAGTCATCTAACTGGGCTGCACAGCAGTTGTCCGAAGCTAACAAGCTCCGCGAGATAGAAGTGAGGGGGAATCAGTGAGAGAGGAAGAAACTGGGGTGAGGATGGGTGAAACATTACGGGAGGATTTCAAAGTCAAGCATTCGGTTAAGAAGACGGCGTGTGATGGCTGTGGAGCAAGTGGTTTGCAGTGTTACTATTACCACGTGGCAGCTGTTCACCAAGGGGCAAATGAAGCAGAGGGAGACCAGCACACACAACCCTCAGCTCACCGTGGCCCCTGATTACAGCAATCCTCTCATCTCTGCCATTAACGTCTACCCTCTCTTTCTCCCCGCTCCTCTCTAGAGCCGAGCTGTTTGTTTTGCATTTGCTTGTGTGAGCAGGTATCCAGCTCAATCACGCACGCTCACACTGTTTGTGTACGATCATGCAGATCATATCATTCAACGCCGTTTTATTTAACATTAATCCCAAGGATTTCAAATTACATGAGACATTTTTATCTACATCTGAAATGTGATTCAGTCTTGTTGTTCTCGTAAAAGCCAGGCAATAAAGATGCATTTTCAGTGCATTTTTTTTTCAGACACTTTCAGCAAATAAGGTAAAATCACACAGATTGTATTTCCACTTGTATCAAGAAAATAGCTCTGAACTCTCGCAATAAGTTGATTCGCACTGGAACATCAACTGAAATTGTTTCGCCCTGTTGTCAGATGTTCTCCGCTGGTTTTAAGGAAAGATACATTTCAGATTGGCTTGTTAAGATGGATTTCAGTATAGCCATGAGCGTAAACGTAAAAGAAAAACACAATTCTTCAGGTATTACTTCATTTATTCTCTCCATCCTTTCTCTTATGGCATCCCTTCACTGTCTGCTTGTTGGAGAATAAGGTTTAAGATTTAATTGATCCATTTTTCAAGTGCAATTAGTTCTTGCCCTCAAGTTATATCGTGTACTCCTGAACCCACTCTGAGCCAGTGTGCAGCCTCAGAACACTAGAGATGACTGGCTTTTGGCTCTAGATTACATGTCTGAGGACTGCATTGCTTTCTTGTATTGTCCATGTGTTAGTTTGTGTTAGTCTTTCACGGAGATGCTGCTGTCACCAAACTTTCCGTTTTCAGAATAAAAGGTCAAAAGGTTAGAAAAGGTCTGGCTCCCCTCTACCTTTTTTGTCCCTCCCACCAACTTGCGTCCCGTTTTCTATCTCGTGCTTCATCTCTTCTATCCCTTCCTCCTGATCCCTCCATCCTTCCCCTCCTTACTCTAACCATCTCCCGGTCCGCCACTTTGTGCTGGCGTTCCTGAAGACGAGGGGCACAGTGGATGTTTTAGATCTCACCAAGGGTATCTCATTAGAAACAGCACGGCCTCCTCCTCCCGTGTCGGCTTCTGCAGAAAGAGTCGGGGAGAAAAATGAGGACAGAGATTGAGGGAGCTCAGGGAAGAGACAACAAAGACACTGTGTAGCAGCAGCAGTTGAAGGGCAGGGGATAGAAGTAATAGGCAGAGTCAAAGGTGCAGGTTAGCCATCTTTTATCCCTTCTTTCCCTTCTCATCATCTCGCCTTCGTTTTCGCTCTGTTTTGTCCATCTCTCTTTATGCATATCTGTCGCTTTTCCTCTCCTTCTGCCTTTGCCTGCTGGCAGCAACAGCTGTGGGAGGAAGTGTCATCCCATTGCTCCATCTGCACCCGCTACTAGCATGCCTGTGTCATTGGTGACACCAGCTCATTCTTTCTGTCCCTCCTCATCTTCTCTTCTTCCCATAAATCTCACCTCTACCTTCTGTATGACTCTGCAGAGACTCTTGTTTTGTCTCTACTGTACTCTCTAAGTTCACCCAGCCCTTATACACTTGCTACTTCTGAAACCCACATTTTTCTTTACCCCATGCCATATGTTGTACCCTGATTGTGGGATGTAGCAACATGGGTCCTCTATACCACAGCATTAGGACAGTGGTGCACACCTACACGGCTGCAGTTTCAGGCAAACACAAAGACAACCTCCGAAACTGAGCTAAAAAAATATTACATAATGTATGTTTTCATAATATTTAATCCCTGCAACAGAAAAGCTCCAATTGTTAAGATTTTGTGCACATACACTAGTCTTAACAGCTTAAATCACTCACTGTAATACTGAAATGCCATATATTTTGCCACCTCCATCCATAGAGCTCTTTCAGCTTGCCACTACTCTGATAACATGTACTGTAAATGAATTCTTAAAGACTCCAAATGACCCAAAAAATCATATTTTGTCATTTAAAACCACTAGAGGTAGTTTTGACATGTCTTTCTCTGAGATTTCTGCTGTCACCCCAATACAATGGAGGTGAATGCACTTTACGGTAACACTGTCTATGAAGACCGCATCTATAGTGCGTTATGGGGGCATTCATAGTGAATTAAAATGCATTCATAGTGCTTTATGACTACACTCATAAACAGACATAATGTTTTCTGATGCACTATAACAGTCATAAAACATTATAGATGTGACTTACAATGAATTATAGGTTTAAGCTTCTTATGGATGCTCTTGACTAGTTACAAACTAGAGGTTGACTGATGGGGATTATAATACATTATGACTACCTATACTCACCTATACACACCTCAACAATCAACTGTAGTAAAGATTTCATGCAGCAGTTCATGCTGCAGTTATCATTGTATGTGCTGAGTAAAGTGAAGTACATATTGATGCATCTATAATAATGCATGCTTCATCATAACGTTTCATTGTTGGTGGTAAGTAAGGTGTAATGCATTTTCATGCATTTAAAAGAATCTACGCTGCATCATAAGTGATTATTATGTAAGACGCCAAAATACAGAGAATTACAAGTAAAATGTGTCTGCTTTAGGAATGGAACCTTAAGGTATAAAACCTATATGATATATTTAAAGTAAGAAAAAGACAAAATGCATTATTATTTCCTTTGTGGCGCTCACAGTTTTGAAAGATCCAAAAACAGTGTCCCTCTGAATAATCCACAGTTTCTTGGAACCACTTTGTTCCAAAGATATAGTCCCTATGAAACCTCTTCACAATGAGGCCAGTTCATTACCTCTTACTGACATTTTTTGCAGGCACATGCAGTTCTGGCGCCAACTATTCCATCTTGGTGCCACTGCTCTGATAACTGTAAATGAATTGTTAGAGCTTTATGAAAGCAAAGTGGCGCCTAGTGTGACTCACCTGCGTAGCTGCCTTTGTGACTTGGAATAACGGTTTGTGATTTAAGAACGTTACACATCATTTTATCCACTCTCTCAATAAATCTTGTTTAAATGAACATCGGTGCAGTTTCACTGAGTGCATGGTAGGGGGGCTCTGCTTAGTAACATGCACTAGAACTCTTGGAGAGATGCAGGGGGAGAAAAGGAGAGAGAGCACAAGCTGCGGAGGTCTATCCCTGTATTCTCATAGCCTCGTACAAGAAGCTAATACTTCTTGACATCCGTGAAACCCTTTTTTAATCTGCTGACTGAAAGTGATGGGGAGGGAAAGGAAATGGGGAAGGAAAGGAGAGAAGAGGAAGTACTGCAGGAGTGAGTTTTCTGTGTACAAAATCAGCTCCAGTTTGAAAATGATCCTCTTAGGTTTTTTTTCTGACTGTTGTTGGCACGTCCTTTGGTCCTGCCGAGAGGGGCATTCAGCCGTGATGTCTGTGCAAATCCTTTTTTTTAAAGCAGACATAATTTATTGCAAGGTTGGAGCTCACATCACATATCATAAACCCTGTTAAAGGCAATGCACTGTGCAGAGAGGTGTTATTTTGATGAGCCTGAAGGCATATAGCACTAACACTTAGAGCTAAACTATAGATTAAAGGCATAATGAGTAGGATTTATTGGTTGCTGTTTGTAAACGCGACATTCAAAGTTGGCCCCTCCCCCCCAGCTCAAAGCGTGTGCGCGCTTCTGGTTGTACCATGTGCTTACGATCTGGCAACCGGTTGCACACCCTGCGCGCTGTTATTGGCTGGGGCTACACAACACTGCCCAAAGGTTGACGCCCAGAAACATCCCGAACACAGCAAAATAAGAAAATCCAGGCAGAGGGCAGGGTCTCTACAGATACAGACACCACCACACACTTCTAGTGGGTCATAAGTGATGATTGAGAGGGATTATTTTTGTACGAGTCTAAACATTGTTTTTTAGGAAAATCCTACTCATTATACCTTTAACTTTCTTTTTACATTCATTCTCTGTGCATCCATTTAGCGAGACAATTGGATGTCATGTATTTCAGGTGTTTCCACTTGTGCTCAGACAGCCAAAACGTGTTGAATCAACTTGGCCCATAGAGACAGTAAGGGAGCGCAAAAAAATAAGACCTATCAAAAGATAGCGGGGTGCAGACTACATGATTTAACAAATATGCAGTGAAAGCTTATATGTCATACATCTTGAAGGCTCTGTAAGATCGCTGTGATCGCTGTAATTACCAGTTCCTGTCCGTGCTTTGGCAAGGAAGCTCTGCTAATTACAGAGAAAATGTTTGCTGTTTGTTTACCAGCAAGAACTGGCTGAAACAATATATTTCCTTGCCATTGTGAGGCCCCCCAGACTGGCTGTTTGTCTGAGATGTGCTGACTCAAATCCAGGGTGAACTGTTCTCGTTATTTGTCTAATTTCGCTCATTAGCCACAGCGTACACACTAAGTATGAGCTCGGGAAATGAGTTTGGGTTGTTCGAGGTGCTGGAGTTATTGTGGTGGCGGAGATCCCATTGCAGTGCGTGGACAATGGAATGGCTGCCTGGTTGCATCAAATCACATTTCTGTTTCTGTTTGGGGGCAACTGCGCCATTATCCGCTTGATGCTGTTAATAAGACAAGATGAAATAAGATGTGTGCTTTATTTGCCTCCAAGCATCTCTTTCAGCCATCTTGGTTCCAATTCATTTCTATAACCTGTCTAATTTCACTTGGAGAAAGAGCGTGAACAGTCCTTTGCACTTAAAGGCACTTGAATGATCATGCAATGAGAGCAAAGTCTCTACACCAGAGAGGCACGGTTTGGTCTTTTTCAGCCTTGAATTACTTCTTCCTCCTTTACAGAATTGCACCATCATGACATTTAAGAATTGTAAATGGCTTTGTAACAGCCACAGCCAATCTCACCAGTGCTGCCATGCATTGTCCAAACATTCATTGCTCCGAAATAGCCCGGAGATAAACACTTGCCTATGTTTTTCCCACTGTTCCTTCCTGTCACGAAAATGCAGTGTCTTTGTATTCATCGACACTGCTTAGGTTCAAGCACCCCTCTGGGCTGTGAGCAGAGGAAATTACATGTGAACGTCGCAGTTTGAAGGTTAGACTGCCCCGAGCATGCTAGGAAAAGTCAACAAAATCCATGAGAGGGAAACATGCAGATGAACACGTACGTGTAGATACATTTGGATTAATGCAGTCAAAGTAATGAGAACTTTAAAAACTTTTGGACACCGTCTGCCTACACACAAACCTATTTTTTTGTTTATGCCTCTGAAATATAAATTGTGCAGTTTTTGACAATTGACAGCTTTTGTCAAAGGTACCCTCCCCATTTCCTACTGGCAGTTTCCCTTGACGAAGGCCAATGTTTTGTCAACCTATTCAACCACCTTGACCTCCTCCCTCTGTGCACTTTGCTGCTGCATGGTAACGTCACACTATTTCCCTCTTTGCTCCCAGTCATTGTTGGTGTCATGGGAAATGACTCATATGGCTGAGCTTTTTTTTGATCTACTAGCTTTACAGTTAATTTTTAGTTAAGTTTACGCAACTAAAACAAATTCATCTACATAAAGGATAAGTGTCATGTCCTTTTTGGCTGGAAAAAAGAAGTACTTTCTTCCTCTTTTCCAAATCAAGGGTCTAAGGATAGAGATTGTAATGTGTTGTATAGATAATAAAGCCCTCTGAGACAAAGTTGTGATTTTGGGCTATATAAATAAACATGACTTGACTACTTTGTACATATCACGCAGTAAATCCCTGTTTAATTTGGTCCCACAGACAATATGCAGAAAGTGAGAGGCATGTGCAGTGTGCATCGACTAGGTTTATGGGTAAATGTATACACAGATCCTATTCATAACAGCCTGCAGTGTGTTTATATACAACACAAATTAAATTGGGATAAGTGTCAGCAACTTCAGCAAAACATTATTAAACCCAACAGATTGCCTGAGAGTCCAGTTTGCTCCTCAGCTCACAGTACATGACGCACCAGTGCAGAAGAACACGAGGCCTCTACCATTAACCCCAGTGTTTGTTTTTTCATCCCCTTAGTCTGTGTTTGTTTATTTGTTTGTGTGCACAAGCGTCTGTGAATTCTTATTTTCTCCCCATTTCTGGCCTTATTTGCTGCTTGTGCGTCGGCCGCCAAGCAGTCTCTCAGCGCCAGCCAACAAATGGATTGTTATGTAACGGCCACAGCCTGCTATGTTTGACTGCCAACCTGCAGAGAATGAGAGGGGATAGAGGGACAAAGGGAGGGTTAAAGATTAAGGAAAGCAAATGAGAGAAAGGGAGGCAGGCAGTTAGAGAAAGAGAGAAGGAGTAAGTGACGCGCCTCTGGCTAAATGTTGTGGTTCCAGACACGGCACAGCAAATCTTCTTTTCTGTTCCCCTTTCTCTCCCGTGTTTGGGTTTTGTCTCGTCACATTATTGGTTCGGCTTGATTTGTTTTCCATTGAACGGCTTTCAGTAAAGTACAGACAGTCATTTATTTAGTATCTCCCATTCCTCGCCTCGCTCGTCCATCTTGCCAGCCACCCCTACATGTGAAATATCAGCTCCGTGACAGGCGTACTCAGGCAGTCGCCCCTGTCCAGGAGTCCCCCCCCGGGCCCGGTGAGACGAGGGAGGAAAGACGAAAAGAATACAATTGACTGTCTCTGCTTTATTCGGGCACTTCAACACTGATTCGACATCAGAGAACAGAGGCAACAATGACATTTCAGATGACAACCCAGGGTCCTCAGAAAGCTGGCTTGTGGATATTTTTTCACCTCCTCGCCGTATCTGCTGTATCTAACCCATTCTTAGCATTTAGCATTTGTCTACTCAGTTCAATAACCACCACAGCAGTGTGTGGCAGATTTTTACTTTAAGTCTCATGAGATCAGAGAGGGTCTGGACCACCTTTGGTCTTCAAAGACGCAGGCTTATATTTGTTCTATTTTTGTTCTAAGGCTAATCTTTATAGATGCAAGTTCATGATAGCTGAGTGAATAGATAATGGACCTTCTATGTGGGCAGAAATAAGCAGTGGTGCAACATTGATTCCAACCCAGCAGCTTTCATGTGTCAACAACAGTCAAAGCTTTACAAGATCCCGAAATCCTGTGTGGACTGTGCCGGCTCATCATACGTGTGTGTCAGAACACATTTAAACACACACGCACACGATATTTAATGCATGCACCTCACACATCCACTACAGACTATGTCGTTCTTTCATCTCCCCACTTCATCCGCCTCCGCCTTTGATGTGGGATACCCTGGAGTCTGAGGAATACAGTCCTGGGGAATGAAACAGAGTGGATCTGCGCTCTTGCTCCTCAGAAGAGGCTTGCCATTGATCCCCCTTGTGTCTCCTGGTCTCTCCCAGCCTCTTTCTGTTGCCTTCAATCGCTCACTCCATCACGCCCCCCACTCTCCTACATCTATCCGTCCTTCCACCAACATCCATTGTAACTATATATTCTCCTCAATCAAGATGAAGGTCATTATAGTTCTTTGTTCTTTCAACCACTCATACACCTCTAGTACCACAATAACTTTATTAATAAGTTATCCCAGCCCTACAGCTCACTCAGCTCATTTCATGAAAGAAACCATTTAGAATGTTTCTCCAACCTCCAGTCAAGTGGGCTGCAGTGGTCTATTTCATGTTAGGCTCTAAATTGCTAAAGTGGAAGTTGAAGTCCATGTAACTAGCTGGAGAGATGAAGTCAGCAGAGACTAATGTTATACAGTGGGCAGCTCTAGCAGAGTAGGGAAGCTCTAGTAGTTTAACAGTAGTTTGGCGAGTTTCGCATTTATTTGAGTGTTGTCCAGTGGTCCACAATGTCTAATCAAGTGGTCCTTTGGATTTTATTTCCTTTTCTGAGGAAATACACAAGGAGACAAGGACTAGTGATGACTTGTATGTGTGGAAACGATTATTCGTTAATCATTTAAGAATTCATTTAAAGAAAAATGCCAGACATTCACTGGTTTCAGCTAATCCAGTGTGAGGATTTCCTGCTTTTCTTTGCTTTATATCGTTGTAAATTGAATCTTTCTGGGTTTAAAACTGTTGGTTGGACAAAGCAAGGAATTTGATGAAGTCACTTTGGGAAATTGCATTGGGCATTTTTCACTATTTTCTGACATTTTATAGACAATTTGGTTTCCGAAAAAAAAAAAATTTCTATTTTGTGTTCCTTGTTATGATTTTATGTATTGTATCCATTTAATTACTGTACACTGAATAGCCTGTGAGCACATTTCGAAAACTTTTCCGCTTGTGTAATTTTTTAATTTGAGCCACCATTTCATAAGGTCACCACTTCAGGGATGGAATGGCTAACACCAGCTTTAGCCTGTGTTTGTTTATGTACCGTGAAGGCCACTCCAGCAAAATTAGGATGATGTTAACACTAATGGGCCCGTGGTTATTAAGCATTATCAAGAAGGGCACACACTTGCTTGCACATTTGAACCCCCTCAACACATGCACACACCTGTATTCCCATAGCAGCGACAGAACAGTCTGACCTTTTCAGAACATCACAGCTTAATGACTTTGTATTGGAAATAAGGTTGTTATTCTGAGCGGGTCTGTTATTTCTTCATGCATCACATGTCAGTGTTTGACAGTGCCCATGTGTAAAGGATGCATGTCTCTCCAGACCTCTCTTTCGCTCATCTTTTTCTCCAGGCACTAGTCCCCTTTCTTTTTTTTGTTTTTGTTTTTTATCTCTCACACACTGCCTTCTGTTCACTGCTATATATATGTCAACATAAACACCAGCCAAAGTCTTGCTCACACAGTGTCTCTCTCTGCCGCTGCTGTTTGATTGGCATGTTATTAGAAGAGTTAATGTGAAAAGAGACTGGCTGTTATTGCTGCTCTGTGTGTTTGTGTGTTCATGCATGTGTTTCTGAGTTGTTGGGGTGTGTGAGCGTGCAGCTTGTGCATAATGGGTATTAAGGTGTCAGATCCCCCCTTGTATGAGCACTGTTGTAATTAATGCGTGAACTATGCACATTAACACTGATAAACACCGTTGTTGCAAACCTTCAGAAACAACTAACCAAACTGAATGGCGTGCTATCCAGTTGTTCTTGTTCAGGAAAACAGTTACTGCAGACAGTTGTGTCTGTTTACAATGAAACATTTGATGCATGTTCTGTTTAGCCATAGTTTTTTGGGGCATTGCTGCATAGGTGAGTTTATCCTCCACTTGCAGTACATTTCTGGTAGATGCTGCAAGACATATTACTGCCCCTCTAAAGTCTCAAAATCATTACTACATGTTTTATTAAAACTCAACTGGAGCCTCCTGGCAACTTTTCCAGAAAGCCAGGATATCTTTTCCTGAGGTACTCAAGAACAACTCTGCATTTCAGACGCCGTATTCTAGGTCCATTTTCAAGTGAGCAACAGAAACAATTAGATTTATTTACGAATACTTTCAATATGGTTATGTGTAATATTCAATCAGATCAAAACAAGCAGAAAAAACACTGATCAGATCCTCACTGTACTTTAAGTGATTGGTAATTTTTAATCATAACATTTTGTTCCTGGGGCTTATATAGTAGTTTCTTGGTTTATTTGGTCAAAAAAGGCTGTTAGTTTAAAAAAAAAAAGGATGTTATAATCACTTACTCTTCAAGTAACTGACTCCTAGTTCTTGCATAGTTCTGTGAAAATGCTTAACGTGTGTAAATTGAAAGCTTTTGCTTCAGTAAGTGTGCATGTGTGCCTTTAATGACAGTAAAAATTGCTGCTTTCCATCTGTTGGACCTCACTTTCTCAATCTCACCAGACTATTGAGCAGGCTATCAGACAGAGGAGGGTATTTTGGGCTGATCAATAAGCTTTCTAGATGATATATATGCAGGGCAGATGCGCTGTCCTGCCTAACAACCTTTCTAAGGACGATTCTCGTCTTATCAGAGTGTAAAACAGCCTAAAAGCATGATCCCCTACCACCCTTTCCCATGGTCTCCTTACTGCCTAACCCCCCACCTCTTTTCTACTACTCCCACTGGATCCCTCTGTTTAAAGATATTTGGAGAAAGACAAGGGTAGCGTCTCAGCTGAGAAATGGTATTTGTACAAAAATCACTCTCTGATAGTAGCATCCCCTCCAGGGACATAACAAGCATTTTGAAATGTTTCAAACAAACCTTGCAAGCACATCACTGGTGTCGAGAGCAAAATAGGAGAAACATTTGAATCCTCCTGAATTGCACAAGGTACAGCTGTGTATCAAGTCCCCACTGATAGAATTATGGAGGGGAATAATCAGACATCTCAAGTTGACAGAAGTGTTTCCTGACCAGCCTGAGGTATGATTCATATAGACGTGTGCTGTTGACATAGCTCCTAACTGGCACCATCATTTAAAGAAAAATACTCCAGTGTTCTTGTTATCTATAATTAAGTTATTTTAACATTTTTAATCAAGTAAACCAGGTTATTCAAAACACACACACCATTTATTTTCAGTTATCTGCCCCTATGCTTTGATCTTTAAAGCTAGACAGAACAACATGTGATTTTAAGAAGTACTTTTAAGTGGGTACCAATCTGTCATGGAAATCAGTTCTATTTGTCCGCAGCCTACAATTTGATTCAGAAAGAGAGTGCTAAGCTATTATTCCCCTGTTATGACCATCATCTTAGAAACAAATAAGCACCAATCAGCTTCAAAGAAATATATCACTCCCTGCTCTGCCTAATAATGTGCTGTTGGCTCTGCAGAAGTCCGCACACAGACATTACAATATAGGCAGAGCTACAATGTTAAGGTTAACTTAACTTGAAGGCAGTCTACATTCTTGTACATCAAACTCACAAACTCCAAGGATTTGTGTTACCATATACTTTATTGGATTGATTTTGACAGGTTGTGTCAGAGTGGAGTAGAGTGTCAGATTGCATCTTTATTTATACGAACATTTCATGGAGACAGTGTGGCTGTAGGGCCAAGAATACATTATCTGGTTAGGTTTTTTGGAGCTCAGGTTAGAAGAATGGCAAACTGCGTGTGCTCACCAGTGGGAAGGCTGTGGGGGATCATGCACTTGTTGCTTCTGTAGCCCTCCTGCTGGTTGAGTTGAACCCCAGCGGGCCTGAATGCCTGCAAGGGATGATAGTCTGCACGTTACGCCCTTTTGTTGAAGTGTACGAGGTAAGGCATGTGGCTGTCCACGCCCTCCCCGTGCCAGCAGTGGAATTTGCAGTGACTACAAGAACAGAAATAAATTGGCAATAACCTCTTTCTTTGATTCATAGCCTTGGTGTTTGAAGGTTATTGGGCTTGCTTACTAGCCTGCCTAAATGTGTGGCTATAGCCAAGCATAATTGAGAAAAGCCAACCGTAGGTAACATTTTTCAGTTAGTAGTAACAGTGAAAGGCTTGATTACATTGGCATCCTCCTTTCTCACAGCCTTACACTGGACTTGCACTTGTCCATGGTTACTTTCAATCTTGACCACCATTAGATTTTTAACATAAGTTTGTTTTTGACTTTAGGAGCAATATGACAAAATAATCTCAACTTAAAGATCCATTTACAAGCTTTTCGGGACCTTTGAACCACATTTTACAGTCTTCAACCTAAATCTGAAACTTTGGTCATGTGATAACATTTGCTCATAACCCCTGCCACTATTCCAGAGTGGTCTTTGGTGTCAGATGTGAATGGCCTCTTTGGCTTTGATGGATGACCCCTTTCCAGCTCGATCATTTTTGTCCATGTGTGGAATTTCCACAGCGCCTTTGACCATCAATATCCCCCAAAATAAAATCTACAGTATGCTAGCCGCAGCTGCTTAAATGCTAAACTTAAATGACACTGAGTGACCTCTTAGTCTGATATATTACATTTTGAGGATTAAATGGCATGTACACTCACACTGACATGATAAATTTAGACATTTTAATTGGTGATACTGCCACTATAGGAGATCTTTACAACTGTAGTTCAAAGGAACATGTTTAATCTCCAGATTTGGTGATGTAGTGAAGGGTATGTGCAGCATGTGAAATATGTATAATCAGTCAAATTATTGTAGTAAGCATAAGTATAAGGTCAGTCCAATTACTCTTTTTCAATATAGTCCAGGCTACTGAGGTGCAGTGTCCCCGTCTCCCCCCGCCGGCTAGTACTGCAGAGCTCTGCAAACCCAGCTACGACTGAGGCTCTTATCAGCCTGTAGAGATCAAACTATGTCTAAAAGAAAACAAAGAGTTTGAATTTCCTCGAGGTATGAAATGGACGGGATTTAACCAAATCAGAACAATTATAGTTGTGTTAGGTATGATAGAGTAAGTTGTCAGTTACAGAGACTGTGTCTTTAAATGGCTTTCAAATACATCCTTCTTACTGTCTTAACCTTCTCACTTGTATCATGCCGGAGTCCGACTACAGATTAGGTGACTATAAAGTCATAAATTCTTGCTGTGATGTCATTGGGAAGACGGAGCAAGGGACCGACGTCCTTGAATGTAAACAAACAGTAGTAGTCCCTAGTGGAAACATCAAAAAGGCTGGAGTGTCATGTTGCTAGAGCACAGCGAACCTTTCCTCTGTTTCATAGTTCCCCCTCACAGCACCAACATTAGCTTTGCTTAGTTTACCTCACTCTGTGCTCCTATTGGTCATCTTCAGGGACGTGACGGAGCACGTCGTGGAAGGCAAAAAAAATTCCAACATGCTAGTCTTTCTGTCGGGACATCGTGAGGCTGTGATGGGGCTGATATTTTGTAGTCTGACCCGGGTAGTCCAGATCTGATTAGCATTTTGAATTCTTTAGCATGTTTCAAAAGATATCATCATGTAGAGAAAAAAAAGGTTAACACATCATGTGCTGTCCCTAACTGGACTCTGGAAAGTGTTGGAAACTTTGAGACTGCCGTAATCAAGTGTCGTCTCACCTCATGTAACAGGAGGGTCCCTCTCATCTTTTGAAGCAATCTTGCAGAAAGCATAGATAGAGGAGGAATATTATCCAACCACATCAGAGGGGGATGACTTGCTATTTCCACTCTAGATGCAGCCAATATTTGGGATGCCATTTCTACATTTTCTTATGTACCGCCACAGAGAAATAGCTATCAGAGCGACAACGGCGACGTTGACGAGGTTGTTAGACTACGAAAAGGGAGTGTTTGCATCTGAGGGTGTTTGTGTGTGTGCGCGCCTCCACAAGTGAGGGGAAGAGATGGAAAGACCCTAAAATGTCAGCAAAGTGTGTGTGCTCTTCACCAAGTTCTTGTCAGGGTGTGTGTGTGTGTGTGTGGATGTAACTCTGCAACTTCAAAGATCAACAGCTGTCTGGAAACTTTTGGTAAATGTCTCATCTCAACCTCTCTCTCTCTCTCTCTCTCTCTCTGTCTGTTTTTCTCCCAGTCTACGCATCCCTTTGTAAGTGTCTCTGAAATATATGTTGTGTCAAAAAAAAGCAGCAAAAAAGGTTTCAGTCTTCTCGTTTAAAAGGAATCAATAGCTCTGTCTCTCTCCTTAACTGCTTCAAAAAATCAGTCTGCGCTGATGCAATAATACATGAAGGTTGGAGGAACCATCTGTGTGTTATTGAGTTATTGTTTGAGAGACTGTCTGAGAGTTTAAAATAAGAAGTGTGTATAAATTTGCGTGGGTGTACGGTGCTGGTGCGCCTTGAGGCTTATTGCCTCTCAAGAGCTGACTTCATCACCACCATCAGTCCGTTTTTTTCCTTGTGGAATTTTCATTTTATCGCCGGCCTGTCACGCAATTTCCACACTGTCAGCTCACATGAGGCTTTGCGGCTGGCATACGACACTGCAACATTCACTGCAGGCCTTAATGAAAAATCGTGGCATCTGCTTTCTCCGACATGACCTGTTTAAATCCCCACAGTAGACGGTAGTGGCCTAGAATCCACAATCCCAAATCAATGGATCCTCGCAGAGAAAGCTTCCCAAATGATAAACTCAATCCTGCATACACTCTTCTCTCGGCACATGTAGAGAAGAAGAGTGAGGAAAAGGGGAGGGGTGCGAAAAAATCTAAATCAATAGGTTTTTCATTACTGCTTTGATTCATGACTCTTTTCTGATTATTTTTCACCGGATCCGTGGATAAAGGAAAATTGTATTTTTATTTTTATTTTTTTGTCCGTTCTTCTTCAAACCAAATTACCCACCCATGTGAATGGAAATAATAATCAAGGGGCATCCCACAATGTTTTGATTCATCTTTTTGCATTCTCTCCACCTCTTGCACCGCAGGTAGGATAGATTGGCCAGATCAATGGCGCCAGAGCTAATTGGACAAAAGTAATAAATATTTAGTCTCTGTTTGGGGAAGGGGGGGGTGCAGCAGACCATTTCCATCATTATTGTTATTCTAGCGAAAGCAGGCAGGCAGATTGCTTGATTAGACTACCGTGGACTGAAGGTCACAGAAATCCATACTCGGCCAGGTTTTTGTTTGCCGACAACTCCGAAGACGGCACTAATTTACTTTTAACTCACAGTTTTCAATGAAGGCAAACAGTTGCTGCTTGGGAGAACTTAGATGCAGATTATTCTGTCTGCCTTGTTCTCTTAAGCAGTTGCAGACGCACAAATGCACACATTTTCACAAATACACGACAGGTACACATAAAAATGATAATACATACATGGACGTACACTTATGCGCATATTCACAGGCACATACATGCACCAAAATAGGTTGTTTGCCGGTGGCCTCCAGAACTATCCATGTGGCATAACAAAAACAAATCATATGGATGATTCCTGATGTGCTTCTTTGGTTGACATGAAACTACCTGGTTTAAGTCAGGGAAAAGTCATAGCCATGGTTTAAAGAATCCAACGCTGATTGCTGGAGGGAGACTGAAAACAAAGCCAAGCCCCAGTGTCAAAGTCAAACGATTTGTGTGCCCAACTATAACCCCCAAACAAGAGGTTTTGCGGCGCTACAACAACATCAAGCTACTTAGCCTTTGCTTCTGAGAGAGGATAGTAGTTCCTCACTTGACCACAAGAGGTCACTGGTCAGGAAAACATCACCGTAGATCGTTGCTGTCGTTTTTCTAGTGAGGACAGTCTTATACCAGCTAATCAAAAGACAATCCTGGTCGGGGTTTTTTTTTATGTTTTAGCCATATACTTTACTGCTATATTATATAACATACATTAGTGCTGACCATTTTACAAAGGGGGCCAAAACTTTTAGTCAGCTATGAAAATCTACTTAAAACTTGGTTGAACCACTGTGAACAACTCACTGCTTTTATTTTTGTGTCAGAGGTGAGGTATGGTCACCTGTTAGAGAAGTTGCACGTTCTTTTGACTTCCTTCCTGTTGATATGTTCAAAGATCCACCGTATACAGAGCATCTCAAAATGTATTGACGTTCTGTTATTGTACAGAGACCTTTCTCTTGAAGATAACCAGGAAAGAAGGGAGAGAATGGCTTTTTGGGTTGGATAAACACCTTTTCTCTCTCTCTTTTTGCTCCATCTCGCCCCCTATTAGTGTGTGTTGCATTGCAGTAGTCTGTGGATTTTGCCTCAACCAGAGCAGCAGGTGTTTGCTGGGAGAAACAGTGACACATGGATGCGCGCTGTCAGACTACTCATTAGAGACTCTGCACCTCCTTTGTCTCCTCATTTAAAGGAGAGAAGAGCACGCATACACACAAACACATACATGCAAGTGCACAAAGCAGTAGGTGGCCACTATCAGCTGGACAAATCAAAGCAGGCAAAGTCAACACCAGCTCATTGGATGCTTGCGGGAACGAGAGGGAGGTAGAAAGTATTTCAAAGTACCACTAGAGTGTAGAAGTTCTTGTGTGTTGTTTTTTTGTCTCTCAACTCTTGCACTCATGTTTGTGACATTCATGCCAGTAAACTGAATGTGCTGATGATAAAGACAAAGTAAAAAGTGACAAGTGTGACTGTGACAGTGGCATCAGGCGTACAGCAAACTCTCCAGGGAGGACAGGCATATGGTAGATGCGCTGCATGAGAGGGGTGTTAATTGATGGGAATTAGTTCACTGTGAGTACACACGTAAGATATGCAGAGACGATACACGCTGCATGTCTAATTTGTGGTACAACCTAAATGAGATATCAGTTAGTATTACATTCGTGTGAGTTTTTGAGATCCTTTTCGTTCCTTATGTTAGATATTTCAAACTGTATAATACAGCATCACATTTATCTGCTGGATCGAACACTAAACCAAAACTAAAACCAAAGATACCATCTTGTGTTGCTGGAATGCATATGTATTATGTATTGTTTCATATATATTTAAGTGGAATTTGGCATGACTCAGAGGTACACAAATTTTGATATTTCTGGAAGCCTTGGGAGCTTAATTAGGATTTAAAATAAAGTTATATTGGTTCACTGTACTGGGTAACGCAACACATGTGACAGAGGCAAGAATGGGACCTGTGGGACTAATGTCATATTAGAGATGGACCATAGTGACGGACAGATATTTCATTATAAAAACACAGCATATTTGATCTATATCACTAGAAAAGTTCGTTTTTTATCAATTTGTAATTATTTCTCCCAGCATTTCATATGTTGTGTCTCAGAGTAGAATCCCTGCTGATTCCTTGGCTCCTTATTCGACTGTTAGCCCAGCCAGAATATAATTAAAACTGAAATCCTCAACATTAGAGGCACTTGAAATGATGTTAAAACTGCAACAAAGATGGAAGAGCATTCAGAGTCACACTTGTGACACTGTCTCAGATCATTGTGTCATCCTGCGAGTAAACAGCTGTCTGACTAGCTGAATGAAAATGTCCTTGAACAACTGTAATAATTTAATAATTTGTTATTCACTACACAGTGGTGGAATTATACACTTAAGTAGCACAATGAAGATTTTGATTTTATAGTGCTCTCATCAAAGTTTAGTTTGACTGTGAAATATCTTCCAACATATTGTTCATTTATTATAGAAAATAACATTTAAGAAAATCATATGTCCCTCTAATTACTGTAACAAGGCACTCTAGCATTTGACCATTGCATTTCAATAAAGTTGAGGGACTTTGAAAAGACAAATTTAAGAAAGAATGGCCAAAATTGATGCAGTAGACGCAGAGACCTTTAGCTGTAATAGGGGTCAAATTAAACTTCCCATAACACATCTCTGCCCTGTATAAGACTATCCCTGCTTGTTAAATGCCCACATCTGTTTTCACAAGCTGAGTAATAATCCCTCTGCCTAGAAAATCTACTTTGACTTGTAAAATTGGTGTAGTGGTGTACCTTTAAGTTGCATCTGTGCGAGTGGCTGCCAAACTACTCCTGCCCAATTTCAACTTTTTCTCTCCTTTTACAAGTGCAAACACATACATTAACAATCACTCAGCTTCAACTGCCATCAGCCATTATCTCTTTTTCCAGCATGGCTTCACTCTCATCTATCACAACGTGGCTCCCCTCCCTCTATTTTGTCGGCCATTTTATAAATCCTTTCTCCACTTCTTCCACAGCTGTCTCTCGCCCAGCTTCTGCGAAGCTCTGGTGCAGCAGTCTTACTTAATAAACACTGGGAAAGAAAAAAAAAGAGATAACGCCAACTTTCTTCTCCTCTCCACCATCCACAATTCGCAGTTCCCCATCCTCTCTCCTCCCTGCCTCCATACCCTGTTGTCTTTCTTCATCCTCTCTTTTTTTCCCCCCTCCTCCGGCACACAACCTCTTTATAGCCCTCCTTGCCATGCTGCGATAATTAGTCAGCGCTAAAATAATACAGCCTCGAGAAAACAACAAGAGCTGAGCAGAGGGCTTAGCTCCGCTGGGAGGGAAGGAGGAGAGAAGGGAGTGAGGAATGGTGAGAGAGCCAGAAAGAGGGAGAGGGAGAGGGAGAGAGGAAGCGAGAGAGAGAGAGAGAGGGAGGAGAGTTGTGTGTGTCAGCCGATTTCAAATGGCTACCAGCGGATTGTTAGATAATGAAAGTGTCGGGTAGCTGAGTAAGTGTGTGTGTGCATGCGAGAAGACTGCATGTCTCCATGCTTTATCAGCCTGCCTTTTCCCTGTGTATGACTAAGTGTGTGCGGCCCGTTGCTGTGGATGTTGTTTGAAAGCCTGTTGGCCCTGCAGTCATCATAGCCTCTGCTTTCTATCCTCTCTGACCACAGCACACCTAGAGAAAGATTTGCGGGGCATGAAAAAACAAGGATATGTGTGTGTCTGTGCGCACAAGTGAGTGTATGTGCTTTCATAGGTAAGCGTGGGTACAGTATGAAAACCCATGCTGCGCACTAATATGTCCACGCATGCTGGCATGTTTGCTGGAAACAGTCAAGAAGCCAATCGAAGACTGTTTTTTGACACTTTATTATAGACCTAACCGCGGGTGCACATGACCAGGGGCCAAAATATGAAGTAAAACACAACTTCAATGGATCGAATTCATCTGGAAACAAAAAAAAAAGAACATTGTTCTGATGCTGGCAAGGCTATCAAGAGTGCGGTTAGCAAGATCTATTCACAAAGCAAAATGACAGTGTACAGCGAGCAAACGCATCAGTCAAATCCAAATATGAAAAAACCTATCTTGCTCTTGAGTTGACCATCAATAGCCTATAGTAGGAAAACCCTCAGTGTATTCTGTGTCTGAAACTCCAGCAGTTTGGGCAAGTTCAACTCATAAGACACATAAGAGAAAAGAAACATGCATGGTATTTCAATTAAATTCAACTGGGCACCTTTTGTTACTTGTTTCCCCAATGTCATTACCAAAAGGATAAAAATTTAATTGATTTGCACTGACTCGCTGGTTTGTTTGTGTGCGTCATCTGCGAGTGTAGTATCTACACATGCAGCCTGTGTTTAAATGCATGTGTATTTATGACAGACAGCCCACAGGTTTGAGAGCAGTTCACTGTGGCTTAATTACTCCATGCTAATCACAGCCAACGCCCGTCATTTCTCATTCACCACCAGGCTTATTGGAGCCAAGCCAAGTCCTAACTCCTCTGTTACAGTTCAAACATGAAATCATGAAATCGCTCAGTGTACGAAGCGGGTGGATTTTTTTAAGGCTGGAACTCAAAATACTGTTGAGGCAAAGTTCCTCTGACAGGGAGATCTGAGGAATTTCTTTTGTTGACGTTGAGGGGTGGTGGTTATACTGACAGCATAGCCAACACAAAGTTTGTCAGTTCGCTCTAGTTTGAATGCAATGCAACTGCAGGCAAGTGAGGGCAACTGAAACTGCAGTGGCTTGGCAGATTAACATTTCAAAGGAGAGTGACAGCCAGCACTGGTATTAGTACTAGTGCTAAAGCTAAACATGACTTCATAGTTTGCACGTTTTTTAAAATAGGTTATTCAGACCACTGATTTTCAAACCTTTCACTGAAATGCTTTTGAATAAAATTCTTGTTTTCTGTGTGCTATGACACTTCCTCTTGTTTACATCACAAAATTATATTTATCTTGCACTCTTCAAGTAGTATTCAGTTAAAAAAAAGGAAGCTTTATTTGACATTAACTTATAACGACGCATTATTTTCATAAACAGTTTCTCCAACACAACAAATCAATATATGACAGAAGAGAATACTGAAATGCTATTTATATGAAATGTTATGACAAAACACAAAGAGAAAAAAGTCGACTTTGCTGTACATAAGGTCAGCCTCCCACTTCTTTCCAGTCAAGCCTTTCCACAATCTATTTTCTGTTGTGGTGACTGAACATATTCTGCACTTGTGTTTGAGAACACACCTCACATCTTTGTTTCCAGCTTTTAAAGTGTTATGTATTATGTCGTAACTCAATGATAATCCCCTTTTCCCATCCTCTTTCTGTGTTTTGCAGCTGGGACAACTTACATCTTCGGGCGAGGCGGAGCCCTCATCACATATACCTGGCCACCCAATGACCGGCCGAGCACACGGGCAGACCGGCTGGCAGTGGGCTTCAGCACGCAGCTGAAGGAGGCTGTTCTGGTCAGGGTAGAGAGCGCCAAGGGACTGGGAGATTACTTGGAGCTGCACATAGTAAGATTCCGCCTCGGGGATATTGAGTGGGGATGAAATGATGGAGTGGGAAAGTACCCTAAGCCACATGCAGTCAGATGAATCACTGGGGAAAACCCAGAAAGCAAAAGTGGGATTGGCAAGTACCTGGAGAGTAAAGGTAAAAAGGCAAAAAGGGAGGTGCAGAGTGTAGAAAGATGCCAAGGTACTGTGGGAGGATGTGGGGCTATTTAGACTAGTCACTGGTAAACGAGAAAGAGAAGAGAGGGAATGAGTGAAATAATGAATGCAGGAACGAGAAGCAGACAACAGAAAGGAAGGATGTCAAAAATGCACCAAGGGGTGGGGAATAAACCAGAAACTACAAATAGTATGAGGGAGGCTGAAGGAAAGAGAAAGGTAGGGAAGAGGAAAGGAACCGAGGGTCAATGATGCAGAATGAGTAAAGTGAAAGGATAAATGCACTTTGTTTACAATGGTGCCTGGGTTTTAAGGATGGGGCTGCACACAAGATGACACTGTACATCTTTGATGACATGGATATTCAAACAAAAACTATTGAAATATTGGTGTTTTTGGCTGGTAAAAGATAGAGGCTTGATGTATACACATTGGACTAGAACGTTCTGGACCCTTTAAGCTTATAGGTTGGAGTTTGACTGAATTTGCGGAGCTTGAAGGATAATTCCAGTTTAGTTTTTTGTAGTTTTGGTCATAATTTCTATTGGTTTGTTTAAACCCTGTGTGACTGAGTGACCACTCTTACTTTTTTAACAGTCAGTGCATTCCTAAATCTCAGAAATGTACTTAGTAAGTACAATGTGATAGGAATGATGGTTAAAACTATGAAAATAAGGCCTAAATTGTAATAAACCGCAATAATCCTTTAAGGTTGGGCTTAAGTTTAAAAGTATGGAAAAGATGTTATCCAATTTTGCATATGTAATGGATTACAATTTCAGTTTTTCATTCATGTTTGGCTCATGTAGGCTCTTCCTCTTTGATTCATGAAAAGGTGTAGTTACATTTTCTCTGGGAGTTAAGGTATTTTCTTTAAATGGCATTTAGATTTTCTGGTGTGTAGTACTTGCAAGGGTCAGTTAGAGGAATCAGTGTGCAGAGTCCAGAAAATGACTAATCACCCAACAGCATTTCTTTTAATCCGCTGTCAAACTAGTTATTAGCCCCTTCTTTGCTTTCATTGTTTTCATATGTTAGGCTTAAAGGTCATTTAAAACCACCTCTAATGATAACTTTGAATGGCCATTAAGGGACAGCAGGCGTTTAAAAATGCATTTACACGGGCTCTAATTGTCTCTTTGACCCCTGTGCTTCCTCTACCCAACTATTACATTCAAATCTCATTTTCATTTTAATGGAGGTTTTTCAGTTAATTACCAACAAAGACCACACCTGGTGACTCTGGTCCACTCACCATGTTGCTAGAGCCACACAATCAAACATTGTACATAATCGGGTTTACAACTACAGCGTTTACTGTACCAGCTGGTGGGAAAGATGTTGCAATGTCCTGCAGTTCCTTTACACTCTCTTAAAGTACGCACTGATAAGACACTATCACTGTTATCTACACTTAGCCATCTACACGAGTATGTGTGTGTGTGTGTGTGTGTGTGTGTGTGTGATCACACCACTCCAACATCCTGGTGACCCCAATTTGTTTGGGCTGCCCATGCCTGGAAGCGACAGGCACATAGTTGACCCCAGGTCACTTCTCATCCAGTGCTCCGTAAACTGAGAGCGGCAGAGGGAGGGATGATGGGAAGGAAAGCGCAATAGGTGAAAGAGTAAAGGGGGGGAGGGACTGTGGATAGACCAAGAAGGTCAAGGCCAATTTGAATGCTCTTAAAATCGGTGAGAAACAATGATAATGACTGTAAGGATGAAAGATTAAATTTGTAAATGCAATGGACACAACAACTCTGGGGTTGAATTGGGATTGAAAAAAATAACCCCTGCAGCTGCAGCAATTTTGAACTTTAAAGGGTTCATTCCTGTAATTTTCTGTTAATAATTCTCTTGCTTTTTATTATTCAAAGGGTTGTTTGGAGAGAGTCACATATGACCCAACCAATGGGAGAGAAATATCAATAGAATAACAGGAGCCACTGTTTGGCTCTTCCAAATTACAAAAACATATTTCCTCATTTACCTCTAGTGGTATCTCTCCATGGAGCTTTTCAGCCACTCAAATACAATGGAAGGGAATTGAATGTCCTTGCAGTGCTCAAAGTATTGAAAAAGGAATTTTAAAAAATTCAACAGAAACTCTGTTTTTGCTGAACATAAGCCACGGACCTCACTATAACTGGAGCTACTTTCAACCGAAAGAAATAGTTCCCAGTAAAACTGTTGATAGTGTGTTCTGTGGATTATCCCGAGTAACGAGAGACTGTTTCTGGAATGAGGTATTGCTGTTGAATTTTAAATGTAATTTCAATGCTGTGAGCACCACAACAAAATTCAATTTTCCTCCATTGTATTGGGGCATTGCAAGAAATCTCAGAGGCAGATATCTCTAACCTGGGGAAATGAAACCAAAACTATTTGCATGGCTAGATGCCACCAGAGGTTGGCAAGATAATGTCTTTTCTATGTAATTTGGGTGAACTGATCCTTAAACTTCATCATCTTCATTCAACTTTGTGTAGAGTTTTAGGTGAACCATGGTGCATCTGTTTTTTACTCTAACCTGAAGGAATGGGCCGTCTCTGTTTATCTCTGCCCGCTCACCATCACTCATCAGTCACTGTTTTGCTTGCTCTTCTCTCAACTTCATATTCTCCATTTAACTTCTGTGTCTTTCATTTACTCCCTCATTCCCTCATGTCTGGCCCGTTCACTCTCTCTTTCTCTCCCTCTCACACACACACACACACACATCAGTGCCTCTGACACACCAGCCCGGCTCCTCTGCTCCCATTGCAATTACATTTCATTTGCTGCCGTTCCTCCCGAGTCGCTCCCCTAAATGACTCTGTTCAGCCCGTGGTGGGTGTTTGGGTCCTGTTAATTATGCCCGTGTCTCTTTGAGGGGAGAAGTACAGGCAAATTAGACCTGAGAACCAAGGAACCACGGCCCCATATCATCCACCTGATGGGGGCCTCACGGACCCAATCAAAGTACAAAATAGTTCCACGTTCAAACAGTGATGGTGGCCTTGAGGTCCAATCCCTTGTGCCTTATTTGTTAGCTTTGGTTAGTGGTTCAAAAATAGCATTTCACTGTTCATTTCAGGCTAGCTTGTTCCTTGGACTCTGATAGCATTTCAAAGATTGTTATCCTGACTGACATATTTGAAAGTGGACATGCACAATTATAAGGAAATGTATTGTTTTGTTGAGATTTCCTGGATTTCTGCATTTTGAGAGCAGATATCCACCATTACAATTATTTAATATCAATGCCAAGTCAATGGCCTTTCTAAGGCTGTATCATATCATCATCATTGAGTCAGTGGCACACAAACTCAACCATTTCCTGTCATTACAGGATATGACACATCACTGATGGATGCTGCCTCTGTCTGTCTGACTAGAAATACTGGCACTGGTGGGCACAGCTGATAATAACATGCCACCCGGATGTGATAGAGCATTATTCCTTATCTCTCACAAACCACTCGTCTCTTTATATACCTTTCCTCCCTTACTAGGCCTCTACCTCTTTCACGCCACTCCCCCCCTCCATTTCTGTCCATTTACCTGACAGAGGGCAGGACATGAGTCACTACATCTTCTTGACACGCTGTCTTCAGGTCCCGGGTAGGAGATGTAAAGTCAAGGTTCTGGGACAAGGTGCTAATAGCTTACACTGAATCTGCAGGCTGTGGCTGCTTTACAAAGGACATACCATATCCTCACCAGACATTTTTTCTTGCACATCCCTAATTATTTACTGTGGGTGTGTCTGAAAGTGCTGCAAACTTTCTAGTTGACATTTTGTGAGTTCTAGATGAAAAAACTTTGAAATTCATTATTTGGAAAATGCCATAGGAATGAATCATCACAGAGCAGACCGAACATGACTGTGCATATTGTTGTTGCAGTGCAGTATTGCTCATATGTCTATAAAGATTTTCTGCCATCAAGGTCAGGGAATATCAAGCAGTAGTAAACCAAAAACTGCTGGATTTGCTGTCTGGTCTTGAAGACAATTTGCTGTTCATCCAGCAGACTTCATCAGTTCTACTGACTGGTGGGGAGTTCCTCTGTATTTAATCACCCAGAGAAGTTAAATACCACAGAACTCCCCAAGAGTCAGTAGAACTAATTAAGCCTCTTGGATGAATGGTGAAACATTTTCAAGAATACTCAAGTAAGAGATACTCAGTCGCCTTTTACTCACTGTGCTTAGATGAACATGTTGGCAGCTCGTAGTGCGAGTTGTAACCCCCAAAGTATGCATTGCTTTGAATTAGTAACTGTTTTTGTGGTAGGCAGTCACTGTTGTGGGATTTTTGCATCATACGTCATATTGGTCTATCCAGCCATCATTGGCTATTGCTGCTAATCCAATCTAGTTCATCTTCTTTTCATTCCAAACAAAATGTTGTTGTTGCTGCTGCTGCTGCATTTACTGTGTGGCAAAGACTTTTTCCTGAGAAAGACCTTCTTGACATTGCACATTTAGAACTGAGGGTCTTTCAACCATACAGCACAGCCTTCTTCAGCAAATGGAACTTGCTCAGTGACCCATTTAAGGACCTCAGTCAAGTGATAACTGACAGTGGTATGGGGAGATCATAACCCCTATCTCTATTCAAGGATGGTCTCTGGTGTTAGATGTGAATGGTTTCTTGATCTTTCTCCAGGCTACCACAGACTCCTGGTGAATGACTTTGACTCCTTACCAGTTGATGTCATGACACCTGATCTGAAAAAGGCTGCGGGATATATTTGAATATTAGAATTCTTCAGAAAATTGACCATAGCTTTGTGTCCTCAAGGTTAAGAATATATCTCCACACACAAGCAAATGTAAAAGTTTTGATAAACTTTCTAGAGGTGGAATCAGTATTTACCTCTAAAATGTTAGAGATTCATTTATCAGGATTTTTAGTCTCCACAACAGTGAAAATACACTTTGGTTTCACCACTCAAAACATGAATTGAATAAGAACTGACACAGCTTTTATTACTTCAGTGAGCATTATTTTCGTCAATTTAGAAGACAGGATGTCCCCCAGTTCCCACAATGTCTTTCACAGGATGTTAGCTCTACAGAAGTAAAAATTGTCATTTGTAGGGGCAGGACATCATTTTTGCCAATCTTCATGACATTTCCACCACCAGGGCCTGGGGTGTGAGATTCAGGGAATGAAGGGTACAGACAGATATGGAAGTGGTCTGATAGCTAAATCTCCCATCTGTGGCTGGAAAAGGTAGATGTCCTTGCAAGACCTTGGAACCAAGTCATAAAAAGAAACGGGTTATAATTTATATAAAAAAAGATCATTTGAGAGCCAATAGCAGTTTTTCTTTTCGGAGTTTTCTGCCACATCACCAGCTCAAACATTATCATCATTCAAAAATTATCAAAAATAACAATGTCATTTGTATTATTTAAACTTTTTGAAATGGTCTGATGCGTTCCTTTACTTTATGGGACAACATATAATATGCTGTTTTGAGGTTAGCCCATGCAGTTTAAATCACTTGCTCCACCAAAAACTGGGTCCAGATGTGAAGACTCAAACTTGCTGATCAACTGTAGCTGGTTGAGCGCAGCTGAAAATGTCCGCCTTTAGTTTAATGGTGGCAGCAGTGATACAATTTAGGAACAGGTGAACAATCAGATGGTACCATTTTTTAGGCGGTACACCAATCAGTTCGAATGTTTTCGTAAGCATACACACCGGCTTTAGCCTTACCAGTTGGATTGTGAAAGCTGCAGTTGTATTGCCTTGTCTGGTGTGTTTTCACACAGTCATATCTCAGCGCAAACAAAAGTACTTGTGTTTTGTGCTGACTTGATAGTCTGAGTTTGTCCATTTTTCTCCTCTACACAAACATTGGCAATTTGAAAACTGGGCATGCAAGAAGTGTTGCCTTTCATTTCAGTCTGGCTGGAACGCCTCGTCTTTCTCCAGTTTCACGCTTTGCTGTCCCTGCTACCTGGCTCAGGTGACAGCACTGCAGGCAGCACCCCCCTGCCCCCCACCCAGTGTGGTAAACAAAGGCACTGAAGTAAACTGAAGTTTAGAAGACCTTTTCGCACTTTGCTTCCCACGTCCAAAAGTGTTTGTCAACTACAATATGGAGGAAAAGGCTTGTCTAGAGGGACCTCGCAAAACTTTAAGTATCTTCAGCTTTATGACTCATCAGGTATTAATAGAAATTACCATGCAGTTTCTTTAATCTAAGCAGAGGTAATATGCCTTGCTTAAGACTGTTGAAATGCGGAGTCTTTTATGTAGCTGTTTTCACTCAAAGCAATAAAGGCACAAAAAACTGGACCGCAAATTGGGGTTATTTGTTATGCACAGAGAGATGAGTCATTAATGAAGAAAGGAGCAGATATCAGAGCCATTCTCTTCATGAGCTACACATAAACTTTCCAAATGGCTTGACAGATGGCAGTATAAAGTTGTGGCAGTTCAGATGCACCATTCAAACTAGGACTTGCGCAATCTTCTTTAATACATTTTTTTTAGAGGTGTCTGTTTGTATTTATTGCCATTCTCACAGGCACCGCTCACATTTGACAGTCGTTACATTTACAGCTGGCAAGTTGTCGCGCTAACTGCTCTGTGGGAAGTGTCTCATCTGCAGTTATGGGCCGGTGCACAGCGCACAGCGTGCCTCCCCGAGTACCTTCATCACTGGCTGTCTGGTCTCGCCTCATAGCATTAAACAAGGGCTGCCTCTGATTACCCATTAGGGAGCCATATCTCACCACAACTGTCTACTTTGAGAAGGGGCAGAGAGGGGGGGTAGTAAAAGGGAAATGGCTATATTTTGTCCTCTTGACCCTAACCTTACCCCTTTCCCAGCATGCGACAAATGCTGATTGAGAAAGGAATGGAGAGAGACGGTACATCCCAGTGTTCATGTTTCTGCACACAGGCTTTTTGTGTTCATCATCCCCACGATCCAAACTGTGAAGTGTAGCATCTGACTTCATTAGCTTCACCATGATCTCTTTTCCTCTCACTGCTGGCTAATAAGAGGACCACTCGTCGTTTTTTATGGGACATACCACCACCCTGACTAGTTTCATTTTTATTTTCCGACAGCCACAGGTTATCTGTCAAGGGTTTAAGCCAGCAACTGTTTAATTATGGGTTGAAAAATGTGATCTGACTTTCGACGGCAAGGTGGATGGAGAGATTTGAGAGTGCAGTGGGGAACCGAGAGATGCTGGCGTCAGATAAAGGCAGATGGTGATGCGGATAAAACTGTCAGGGAGAGGCAGAGGCTTTTATCCTCTACTCCCCACCCCCGGTAACACAGGCACACACACACACACACACACACATACACACACACGTAGTGCCTTTACTCCTAACTAGCTGTCAGTAGCACACAGAGTCACACACTGCTCTCAGGTTCCAGCTAACTACCAGAGTTGCACACAGATACATTTGCAAGGACAACCTCACATTCACTTACAAGACATGTATGATTAGCCCTAGTACACACTTTAATACATGCACACGATCTGCAAGGGCAGCCCTACACATTCCCTCCCACACAAAGTGATTTTGTTATTTCCTTATTTATAACTCCCACTCCTCCCCCACCTTTCCTTTCTTAAATGCGTGTCACTTCTCCAGCCTACTCTCCTTCATCTTGTCAGGGGGGTAAAAGCCAAACATGCAGGGAGGGATGGAGGGATGAAGCGTGGAGAACAATTGAGGGAGAAAGGGACGCATTGCTTTGATGAATGCAGCTGCCTCGCAAAGGGAAGTGCGGGCCGCCATCAGTAATGAGATCGGGTCCTGGTGGGTTTGGCAGGGTCTCTCTCCTCAGCTGGTGGGAGCTTGACAGCATATCGATTAATCCTTCCCTTTCGCATCACTAATTAATTGTCCCCACGGGTGCAGGGGCAGCAGGGCATGGGCTGAAGGGGGGACAGATTCTGCCTTAGAGGTTGACTAACTTTGGATGGGCAAGGCAATTACAGGCCTAGACCTTCCTATAAATCCCACCTCCTTCACAAGGATTGGTAGACTCCTTTCATATCTAACCATTCAATCCATTCATTTGACTGGTGATGCTTGTAGAGGGAAGTACACAGCATGGGTTTAATTGCTGCCTGACAGGCCTAGCTGAGAGCACATAAGTCTCACAACTTTTTGGATGAAAGCAGTGTCTCTGCTGGTACCTTTGTGGTCATTTGTCTTGATTTATAGATGCAAAGCACTTCATGAACCCAAGACGTAAGTCACTACTGTATGTACAGCTTGCTTCACTTTACTGTATGGATTTGTTAATATGATAGATAAATACACAGATAGATAGATAAATAGATAGATAGATAGATCGATAGATAGATAGATTTCATTGAAATACATTTCCACATTATATTTGCCTCCAGAACATAGATACATTTACCTACAACATAAATAGATTACACAATACATAGTGTGTTATTGTAAGCTATGAAATTTAGAACTGCTAAAGCAGAAGGAACAAAACTTCGACTAAAACATGCCTTTTTCCCTCTCAGTGTCCTGTATCTGCTTCCAGATGGAAGTAAAGTACAAAATGGGTTGAGGGGTTGTCCAGGGTCATGTGCTATGGTGAGTGCCATGAGAGTGATGGCTCTGTTATTGAGGTCTGAGAGGTTGGGGATTGGGAAACCAATGATTTTAGAAGCAGTGTGTGTAATAATGTGTTTACTCTTGAGGAAGATGCACTCAGGAAGTAATGGGTGAAATTACATTGTGTTTTTAATATCTTTTGTTTAATGTAACATAACGTAATAGTCGATTCGTACTGTACTATAGCTATAAGGAGTCAGGAATCAGTTTGGCTTGCGACACTTTAGTCTAATGTAATGCTTCCAATTTGTGGACTCACTTAGGCTAGACTCAATTGGCAGATGCTTTTGTGCAAAGGGACTTGTGCATCAGAAGTAATTTGGGGTTTAGTGTCTTGCTAAAGGACACTTCAACATGTGAACAGGAGCTGGGGATGGAACCATCAACCAACCCCAGAAGCATTATCTGAAAACTTGAATCAGGAGAAGGCCTCATACGCATATTAAAAATGTTTTGCAAGTCATGACTCATTGTTCCTGTTTCTTAAATTGTATTCAATGAAAACAGGTTTCAAAGTTTTCCTGGCAAATTAAATTAGGATAGCCTGTGTTGACTTTGCTTTGCTTTGTCTTCACAACTTACAGTATAATACACATGTGATACTGAAACAAAATCATGGTAAGTCTATAAAAAACATTATCATTTTATCAGTCACTGTACTTGTAACTTACACTGTCTATGTATCCTGTGAGAGCAAAGTGGTTGATGGGCTTTCTTGATCAATAAGCTATTAGGGTCCAATAGAGCAGGCCTGTCTGTATGGTTTCAGTCCTGCCTTTAATAATCACCCGGGAAGGTAAAACTATTCTGTTTCTATTCTTTCTTGTCATTGTCTGCCGTCTCCTTTCTTCCACCTGTCTACCTCTGTACTTTGTCTACATATTTGTAGTATACACAGAACTGGTTCATCAACTTAGAGCAGTTGAGTACTGTACGACTGCACAGCATGTTAAATGCCTGTCTAGCAGCAATCTAATATGATGAAATACTTTTATTTTTATTTTCCACACAAATTATGTTACTAGTGTTGTAATGCACCGCGCTGGCAGTGTCGGCTTCATCGTTCATGTCATTTTATTTAAGATTCAATGTGTAGCATTTCACGTTTGTTGTGTTAATCTCGGAGATTAGGCTTTAAGTCAGTGAGCCTGACATGTAAGGGTTCACAATACGACTGCATGAATCAGGCTGGAACCTAAAGAAAAAATAAAATGTATATATAGCTGATCCCAACATTCCCAATACTCAAAGAAAAGCAAAATGAAGAGAGAGTAGTAGCATGGAATTGAGAGGAAGAAGGAAAGAGTAGGGAAGGGCAGAAAGAAATAAAAAGCATGTAAGAAGATGGAGAGGAAAAAAGCAGAAGAGTACATTTATCCAGTCTACTTTGTCTTTAGTGGGGTGCCCCGAGGAGAGGACCACTGTGAGGTCCTCTCCAAATGTCACTGCTGCACATCCAGCCTTCAGCTCCCTCTGGATGCACTTTGGCCGGGCCTCACGTCACTCACTGCACTGAGCACCGGGTCAGCACAGACAGGACAATGCATTTGTTTAACACGACTCTAAATTCATCCATTACTCATTAGAAAGTATGCCTTCATTTGCATTCTGATTCATCTACGCCCACTATTACTGCCGCCACTGCTGCTATTAACGATTTTCTGCGACTGATACACTCATTTTCTGTTTGAACGCACAGGTATCTGCACTATTCTGAGTGGCCTCATTAAAATTATTCTCCTCCATGATTAGCTCATAATGCTGACATATGCATGAATTACAGAGTGGCTATGTCATCCTTAAACAAACACCATTTTCCTACTGCGCCTGTATGCAAACTCCAAATTTTCATATTTAATACATTCCCTCAGCTTCTGGTTGTGTTAAAATTGTCTACTGAGTATCATTGAAAGCTGCCTGTTAGCATTTTATCTAATACTTTTTGGACTTTGGCTGACCCTCATGTCTTCACCCCCCTCTTTGATTCATCACCACATCCATAATTCATCCCTGCCCTTTCCATGAAAGTTTGTCTATTGACTTTCTGTACTGTTTTAATAAAGCTTATGTCTTCTATTGATTGTAAAACCGCTATGAGTCCATGCCCCCCTTTAATATATCAATCGACCACCGAATGAGCATCCTGCATCACTTTTGGCCCACTTTCCTCGAGAAAAACTAATCTATATCTTATTGCGCAAACACTATGTGTGTTGCTGTGAGGAAAATCAACACAGTCAGACTTTGACTCCAAAACTCTGCTTTGAACTTTTTCCGTCCCATTCTTAAAATGGTGGGCAGCTGTTACCAAATATTTCCTTGCTCTTATCTCAGCGTGGTTGTTGACCACCTTGGGGAGGATGTTTCTACCTTGAACATAGTCAAGCACAAAGGAGAGACTGAAAGCAGAGCCGGAAAGAACGGCAGGTAGAAAGAGAAATGGACTTACAGAGTGAGGGAGAAAAAAGGAAAAGCAACAGAGCCAGATAGAGAAAGATACACTACAAGAGAATGTCTCGGAGGCCGAAAGAGGCAAAAAAAGATGTTTACATCTGCTCATCCATGCAGAGCGCACATGTCTGTGTTTCTAAGCCCTCGGTGATGTACTCAAGGCAGCAATGATGAATGCATCCTTTCTCAGTCACCACTCTTAACTTTGCGAGTCCATCAACCATTCTGCTGTTGGCAGACCAGGAAAAACCACTTCATTATTCAGTGCTTTTGTTGTTCTGAAAATGAGCGCCATTAAGAATGAATGTGTGCAGCCATCAGCATAAATTTGAGAATAAAGATCTTAAAAAACGGCCAGTGTAGAGCAAAGATAAGAAGGACACTTTTTTAAAACTGTAATTCCTTTTTGAGAAATAAAATGGCTTTTAATAAATGCCACAGTCAGTGTTCAGCAGTGAGTTAAATTCCACACAATGTCCCTCTGAGGAAGATAAAGAGGCAATCGGCGAGGAACATGGCAGTGACTGTGCCATGCTTTTCCATTTACTAAGTTCAGACTTGGTCCCACTTCTACATCCGCTGATGAAGTCAGTGTACAACAAGTGCTGTTACATGCACTGTGTGGGTGTGTTGGTGGTCGATGTGCAGAGGCCATGTATATTTAGTGACTTGTCACTTGAGCAGATGCCAATTAATTTCCATTGCTTGAAGAGGAAACAAGAGGCTGAAATGGGACGATGAACGGGATGAGGGACGGAGGGAGATTGAAAATTCTAGTTTATTACAATTAGGATCATGTGTTTGCAGTTTTGCCATCATTTCTATCTGTTAAGAAAACACTGTTCTGATTACAGTAGTTGCTGCGATCTGGGAACATGGCGACATCGCTACAACAAAGAAACATGAGCAGTCAGACAGGTTGTGAACCAGCCAACAGTTTAGCCAAATTATCTAAATCACTTTATTTGGAGATAAAACTGATGGAAGCGCACCCAAAATGTCGCATTCATATGGGAGTTATTGTAATTATTTGTTTCCATTTGTTCAAGTCAACATCCAACAACAAGTTGTAACTGGAAACTCTATAATTGGATTTATCTGACCTGATGTTGAATTACATGGAAGTGTCTAATTAAGGCAAACCAATATGAATGCCTCACATCACCCAAAGATCCAAGGTAATTAAACTCAAATTAAACTCAAATTTAATGGATAAAGTATAGCATCAATGCACAGTATTTTTCAACCCTCACCCAACCGACTCTGCAATCATACAGCTGTTGTGAATTGTCCGGTGACGTGAAAGCTTGTAAGTCATAAACATGGGAATCTTTCTCATCTCTACCAGCCATCATATATGACGTAAAAAGCTGCATGATCCCTAATTGGACAGTCCCAACTGTGCGCAACTACAGGGAATATGGGAGATCAAATTTGAATCAGTAATTTGGTCTATAAACAGTGATGGATGGGTTTATTGAACTTACTTCTGGTGATTTTGCTGTTCCCAAATTTCCACAATTAAGTTGATGATTGTCATTTTTACTCCCAAACCAAGAAAATATTTATTATAATGGAATATTTCTTTACGAGAAAAAGTAAAAATGTCCTCTTATCCCTCCCATTTAGCCCATCACCCTCTTTTTTCTTTTTTATGGGTCGAGGAGTAGTTTCACCAGTAATCCATCCCCACTGATATGAGTGATTGAGGTCTTAGCTCACCAAGCAGCGAGAGAAGTCAACTGTCCTGTCTTCCTTTCTTTTTCCCCAAGAGATGACACGCTGTTGTCAGACCAGCGATAACCGATGCATGGGCCCCCGAGGTCTGTGCAAACCAGTCGCAGAGACCATCCTATGGATGTTCACTGCTGAATCTTTCATGCGCTATCACCGGGGTGCAGCTGCTGTACTTCTTTAGTAAATCTTCTGTAAAGTTTTAGGTTGGACTTGAAATGAAGGCAGTGATCGAGTTGGAGACGGGTGTGGACAGTGAGAGTAGACATGGAAAAGAAAGAAAAAGGACAGAGTGGAATATGTTTAGCTGCAACAGATGTATGTGGTTTAGTTGCTAGTATGTATGCAATGTAGCATGTGCGTACACTGGGTATATGGTTATGTGGGTTGTAAGTGATACTATTATGTGGGCTGTGAGGGTTGTTGTGGGCTTTAAATGTTATGGTATGGATGGTCTGTATTTATTTATGTACACAAAGGGTGAGAGAGCCGGGGCACAAGCATTACACCGTACCTGTACATGTGACAATAAACTTGAATGCATAATGATTCCCCCGTAAAGATCCCTCCTCTTTGAACTAATCCAAACCACGTAAATGCTCTCATATAAAAAAATGTTTAGCGTTTAAGTATCACAGTATTAAAATATCAGTTATTGTGACAACATAAATACACACAAATTTTGCAGCAGCTAAATGCTTTCTACTCGCACTCAATCCCCCCTTTTCTCCCTTTTCAGCAACGATCTGTCTGCCTGTCACTTTGCAAGACAGCATATTCATCGGCTGTATCCTCTTTTGTGTCTCTTCTGTGTCAGAATTGGCTCTGAATTTGATCAGAGATGGAAGGAGAGGAAGGGTGGGTAAAAAAGGGGAAAGAAAATAGTATAGCTCTCACTCACTTTGATTCATTTCAGCTGCCATTCAGCGTCCCACTCTTTCTCCTGGGAGGGGGTCAGTTGGAGGGAAATAAAGGAAATGTACAAGTAGCCAAAACTGCAAATGGCTTCCGTAAACAAAACAAAAAAAGGCTTTTGTTTCCGTGTTTCCTTTGTGTCCCCGCATTCACAAAAGCTGTGTGAATCGAGACCTGAAGAGGGAGAAGATCATTTCTTTTGTGACACGTTTATGAGTTGTTAAAAAAAAAAAACAACTAAACAAAACAAAACAAAAAACTGTGTCAGACTGACAATATTCAGAGAAGTCAAGACTCACGACAATTGTCAGGCTCTTTGATTCTCACTGAGTCGCACTGTCTCACATGCTCCCTCCCTTTTATTTAGAGGAAGTGAAGCCACAGGGGAGGAACCTCTAATAAGTGATTGAAGGATTGGTGCCATCGTATTATTCCTGCACAATTTAGGAGGAGAAGGAAGTTCATCACTCATTCATTGGCTGCCACTGGGAATTGGGTGTACCGCCATTTCTTGGGTTTATCCGGTTTGGTTCGGGACAGTCAGATGCAAGAATCAGCAACAGCCTTCAGTCATTTAGTTTGTAACCACGCCCACTTTGTCTTGGAAGTTTCACTCTTTCTGTCCTTCTTGTAAGAATGCTTGAGTGCAAATTAAAAGCTACTCTGCTGGATAAAAAGGAACTTGATCATAATTTTCTGGTGAAAGACAAAGAAAAGAAAAGAAAAAGAAAAGGTAGTCTCCCACAAGTAAGCTGTGAGCTTATACTTAATCAAGCAACCAGGATCTGCAGAACACATCATTAAATGTGTTTGCAGCAAAATTTTAATTTGGCAAACAGAATTGATAGCTGCTGTTAGCAGGTTAAGGTTATTCTTTGTTTCCTCGTTTCCTAACTATCTGTCTCTCTCATTCTTTTATTATATCTCTGTTTTTCTCTTCAACTATCTCTTTGCTGAGTCAGTGCTTGTATATACACAGAGCCAGGCTTCATATGCTGAATAAGTACCCTTATATCCGTAGCTGATGTAGCAAAAGGCTGAGGGGGAGTTGATGCAAGAAAGGGAGAGAGAAGTTGCCAGTTTGACCAGAATGAGGGTAGGAAACTGTGTTTTTATATAGTGCCCAAAAAAGGGAAATGTGCTGCCACTATGATGTGAGACATTTAGGGATGTGGGCAGATTAGCAAGTGCATCCCCAGCAGCAGGGTATCTGACATTTTCCAGCAGATCTGTAAAGTTAAAGAGTATACTTGGCAGTGGCATAGGCTCATTTGGGTTGCAGAAAAAGTCACTTACAAGACAAAGAGTCCACCAACTCTGACTATTATCCTGTGCACTTTGGATACATGGATCCTTCCCACTCAACTAAGACTGGGGCAGCAGCCGTCAAGCTGTTCATCTCTGCAAAGAGCTGGGCCAACTCGAGGAAAAAAAGGCTTGCTAGTTGGATGTCTTCCCAGAGCAATTAGCTGAACCCACATGCCTGTTTGATTAATACACAGATGAAAATTAGCTTCTCGCAGCCACTCTGCCGAGCCTAAGCCCCTTCCATGGTAACCAGGTTGGATGTCAGTTTGCACTTTGCTACTGTTTACTCATCTACAGGGCATATGTAGGGTGTAACATTCAAAATAGCATGTTGGATTTGCAGCATGATGAATGGACCAAGAGGCAGACCACAGTCATCTGTGTTGACAAATGAAGCTTTTTTCCTGTCTTGCTTACCCCACTTGCTCACTGGTTTACATTGCCATGCAATCTCCGCTCAGTCAACCGGGACGCAGTCCATACATACGTGACAGATAGGGCATAGTTATCAAAGCTGGCAGTCCCAATAATTAGAAAAAGGCAATAGTCGAGGCAGAGGAGACCATTTCCCTGATGGATTAACAGCAATCGCTGTACAGCGTTCCAGAGCTGTTTACACTGGCAGTCATAAGGCAGATGTATTGAGCAATTATTGAGTAATGCCTTTCTCTGCATCCACTTGATCAAAAGCAATCGGCTAGCTAATCAACAGATGTAATGGCGTACAGTGGTCTGTTTCCAAGAGCAGCAGGTGTATTATCATCAGAGAGAAAATAAGATGCGTAAACAACAGGCACTTCCCGGCCATCCAGACTCGGTCTCTCTGTCATTCACACACCGGTGTAGACACACACACTGCAACCCACCAGGGAGGGATGATCTGAGCACTGACTGTGATGCCAGTTATACAGAGAAGAGGACGGCACCCAGGAGCTGCTCTGAGGGCCCCCACCTGCTGTTTTAACAAGACCCAGATCAGTGAGCTTTCTCTGGGTCAGATGGCCGGGGGTGATGCCTCTCAGCTGTAATGCCCCCCGCCAGGTTTGCAGCTGTGTGTGAGGGATCCCACTGCACTCTGCCTGGCCTTCATGGGGGGGCTAAAGGCTCGATGCTAGCGGGCCTCTATCACGCCTATCTAAAATGTAAAGCGCTCATTGCTGACATCACCTGCACCAGAGTTACATTACTGTTGACAGAGGCATCCCTGGGGTTGGAGGGTTTAGAGGGGAAGCGGGACGGAAAGTTTGTCACACTCGGAACATCACGTACACACCAAACATGCATACAGACACATGCTTCATAAATCTCTCCCTGCTGGAGGCTGTCACGGCGGGGTGTTGAGATGCCACACTTGCCATGACAATTAGCTGCACATCTGGCCTGATGATTGAGCGAGCCGGCCAGACAGCTGGTACAGCGCTACCAGTGTTTAATGTGTAAATCTGGAGGGTGCTTGAACCTTGAGAGTGGATGGAGTCTGAGAGGGTGTTGGAAGTTAGCCACTGAATCTGATGTTAAATGAAAAGTGTGGCAAATATTCCTGTAAGGCTTATAAGTAATTTTATAGCTTTTTTCCGGATTTGTTTTTGTTTAGTAAACTGTGAAATTGACTTACTGCAAGCTAACAATATGTGACTCTGGAAGCATCAGATCACAGGACAACTTGGATAGTAGGCTAAATAGCTGTAAGTAGTCACTTCAGCCATTTTAAGACTTGTCTGGACATTGCAATCTTTGAACCCCTGGTACTACAGCGGGGTTACGTATTGTGTTTGCGTTGATGCACGATGTGACAAGTCCTGATCAAAATGTTATTAAATGCACAACAGCACATTGCTGCAGTGTGTACAACCCCCTCAAGGCAAGGTGAACATGCCTAAATTCAATTTATTTACCCTCTTAGGCTCAATTAATATAAAATATCATAAAAATAACTTTTGGCAGGGGTTGATAGCAAACTAATGCAGGCTCTTTAAAGGTTGAATATACCTATCTCTGCGTATCATGCAATTTTATGTTTGTTTTCCCTGATGCCAAACAAAATGAGTGTACATTGTCAAAATAATAGTAAGAAATATCTTGTGGCTACAGATTATTACTCACTGCTGCTGTTGCTGCTTGAAGTAACAAATATTAATCTAGATAGTACAGGCACATGCATGCAAACTAAACGCTAAAATGCACATGTAAGAATTGCAATCAGCCATCACAATATGTCCGTGCTCAGCTGGGTGAAACAGATTGCAGGAAATGTTATTCCAGTAATTGGTTTGATGATTAGTAAAGCATAGGTGTAATTAGGGATTTAGTTGAAGATTGCTTTGAGACTATTGATTCACATCAAGTCAAGTTCTTGAAGTTCTTTATTTGTCATGTGCACAACAGTTACAGTGAAGCAGTCATTAGCAATGCCATTCTTAATTCTCAACACTCATATGATATGTATCAGAAGAAAATCACGCAAGTAAAAGTAAAAATGAGAATCTAAGGCATAAAATAGTGCGGAAGTTCAAATATAGGAATAAAATATAGATAAAATTGAATAAAATATCAAATAAATACTGTGGTAGGCAGGTGTACAGTAACAATAAAATGAACAAACTGTAATGTAGACAGGTTGTGCGGTAATGTTGTAATGTACATATGCATGATGAGAACCGGTAAAGACAAGTAAGAACAGGATGTAGACAGGTAGTGCACATAAACATACATATATGTATACTGCGATATACAGTATACAGGTAGAAACAGGTAGTTGAGGACTGTGAAGACATCTGCGAGCTCGGCCAGGGATGCCATGAGGTCCAGATGCTTTGCATGGATTAATACTTTTGAAGGATTTGCACACATCAGCCCTGGATATGACCAGTAGGAAGGGGTCATGAGCCTTTTGTACCTCCTCAGTAGGGAAGTTGTTCTCAAAGCGGCTGGAAGAGACGCAGACATTATCTCAGCACTCCTGGTTTTTCTTTTGTAGCCTGCGATAGTTCTTAGTCCAGACCACATGTTCCTGGGGTTGGAGTCCATGCCAGCTGAATAACATTTGTGATGTAAAAGTGAACCTGCCTTCACATTTCATGACCCCTGTCGGTGTGACCGCAGGTATATTAATGGATAAAAAAAGAATGGTAACGTTGGGTGGAGTGAGGGTAACCATAAGAAGGGTAGGGGAGGTATTAGTTCATGTAGTCCAACCTCAATGGAATCGCAAATGTTTGAGATCTGAGGAAGTCAGTATTCAGGGCAAAATTGACCACAAAACTATTTTGGCTATTTAAAGATACATTTCTCTGACTACAGTGGGAGCAGGTCTTGGTGAAAGGTCTTATACTATATAAACCAACAATACACAGCATTTTAATGTAAGTTATTACTGTTTTGTTATCCTATTAAATGTTTGTATTACATCAATAATGCTTTTAAATATATCAGTTAAAAAGGACTAACTTATTATTATCGTCAATTTGAGGAACACAAACTTATTAAAAAACTGATCTTTCATTCATAACTAAAATGTTCTGAATGTTCTTTAAATTTATTTGGTCAAAATATTAATTTGAGTTAATCAGGCAGCTGGTAGTTTGTTTTCAAAGATTTGAATTTACCTTTCGGGTTAAATCCTTATAAAGGCGAGATGTCTGACTTACAGTATTGCATATCTCCTATCTCTCATAAGGCAGTATCTTAAAGGCAGGAAGTACACTCCCCTCCAAAAGTATTGGAACAGTGAGGCCAATCCCTGTATTTTTGCTGTAGACTGAAAACATTTGGGTTTGACATCAAAAG
>NTHP01000311.1:323183-344035 GCA_003416845.1 Oplegnathus fasciatus | reverse complement strand
GGGGGGGGGGGACTGCACCATGAGCATGTGCATCCTCGTATGTGTATGCATGTGCAGGCCTCTAGTTTGGTTTGCATCTGACATCTACATGCACAGCTCTGCACGTCTTGCAGGGGAAGATGTAAAGGAATAGGGAAGAGGTGTGTGTGAATTGAATCTTTAAGTGAGCTGTGTGTGTGTTTGAGACCACGGACAATCCCTTTTTTGCTTCCAAGAACGCTTGCAGTGCACATCCCACTGCCGGCCTGCCTGGAAATGCTGGTTATGGACATCTCATTGAGTTTCCCAAACGTTCACTCTATAGATTTAGCTATCATCATCTGACGTATAACTGTCTGCGTGTATCCACACCGCCATATTTTTTTACTAACCATGCAATGATACCCTTCTGAACCTCAGTACTGTGAACATGGCAGCTTTACAATCTAGTGGAGCATTGGACGTAATTTACCTTTTTATGTTGGCTTTCATTCATATAAGATGCAAAGCATTTTCCAAAGAGATAAAGTATTATATTCAATGGATATGTGACACCAATAAGGCCATATAGTGGAAGTTTGATTGCTTCTCGAACCTTACATAAAAAATATATTTGATATGGCCTCTATTTATTTACATTCTGCAAGCTCCTCTCTCCGTGGCAATGGCAATAACATGCTCGGGTTCAGTCTAGTTCAGAGTCATGTAAGAGGACTTGTTGATCTGTTCACGTGGTGTTTATTCTTAATAAACCGGCGGTTATTTCAAGACAGTGTGAACTAATTTCTGCAACTTTTATTCAAAATCCCGCTGTTTATTTTTTGACCGCCTGTTCCCGCCCACAGCAAAGTTTAAACCGCCTGCTCCCACGAGATTTGCGTCCCGCGGGACCCCAATGCTAATGCAGTCCTCCATGGTGTAGTATCCATATCTCAGAGGGACAGCATTGTTTATAAGTTTGTGTGTGTGCATGTGTGTGTGCCATACCTAAGAGCCCATTGTCACTACAGTGCAGAAGAGTGTCAACATTAGGGACTGATGACAGGGCCCTGCAGCGTTGGTCACACACACACACACATACACACACACAATGGAAAAGTACAAGCACACAATGCAGGAAGTCCAATAACCAGTGGTGGAAAGCAACTAAGTACATTCACTCAAGTACTGTACTTAAGGACAGTTTAGAAGTATTTGACTATTTCCTATTTATATTACTTAATACTTCTAGTCCACTACATTTCAGAGGGAAATATTGTACTTTTTACTCCATTACTTTTATTTTAAAGCTTTAGTTACTAGTTACCAGAGATCATTCATATAAATAAATCTACTAATAAATAATGATGTATTATTATTGATTACTGCTGGGTAGCCATATAAAGTAGTTGAAATTAGCTCCACCTTTACCAGCCGCAACATTAATGCATCACTAATTATAATCCAGTAATATAATATATAATAGTCTTGAATTCCTTTTGGTACTTGAAGTATATTTTGATAACAATACTTTTGTACTTTTACTTAAGTTAAGTTTTGAATGCAGGACTTTTACAAGTATTTTTACACTGTGGCAGTGTAAAATATTACACTTTTACTTTAGTACTTCTTTCACCTCTGCCAATAACTGACAAAATTATGTCTCTTTGCGTAATATAACATCACATGTTGCTTTATTGTAAATTGTATTTGTAAATGTATTTTCAACCCAGCTGGTCAAGTTCTATTATATTCTTTTCTGTACTATTCAACTTTTGTCCAACCTTTATCTGTGTGCTCTAAATCTGTCAAGTCCATTCTAGTGATTGTGTGGTCTGTCGCTGAGGCTGCATCCCTCCACCCTCTTCCTGGCTCTTATTTTCTCATCATGCTGCTTGGCGCCGTCTGCCATGCTTTTGTCCTGTCCTCACTTTCAGCCAAAATGGAAGCATCTGGCACCAGCCTTTTCAGCACTGGCTGCAGAATGGTTATATTTACCAGTCCAGTAATTGGGGTTGCAAAACCTTGTTGTTGGTTTGTGTGTGTGCATCAGGTGTGTGTGGAGGATGAGTTGGGCTGATCACTTAGCCCTGTAGAAACTAGCTTTGACAGTTTATATTGGAAAAAATATATACTATATGTACATATTGTAGTGGTTAATTAATATTTGGTATTTGTTCATACAGTACATAACACATTATGAATTTTTAGATCAAACCTAAAGGTAATAAATGCAAACTATTCCAGCGACTTATTACATTGAAATGATCTGTATTTTGGTTCATATCACATCCTGTTTCTGGCACAGAATAGGCAACTGATTTACCACAATTTTTCCATCATGTGTGGGCAGAATGAGTAACTTTGGCAACTTTTTTTTTTATTATCCAATTAAATGTCTCTTGTCTAATGAGTAAAAGCTATTTACAAACCACGGTATTCCCCATTGGTTAGTTAGAGGTTGTGGGTTAAGATTTTTCAGAGGGAGGCTCTTGTAATGTTCACATTAGCCCATTAATTGAGAAGGTAGGTTTGAGTAGGCTAGCCGCAATGGAAGAGGTGTTTTTTTAATGTCAGCCACACGTCACTACTGACTCATCGACTTCATAATCATTCTGGCTAACCATGTAGCCTAAAAACCACGAGGAGAATGCAAAGTGCATTTCAAGAGACACATCGTACCATAGGAAAACAGTGATTTGCAGGCATTATTAGGGAAGCCCATTGATGGGGTCGCCACGTAGAGTAACGTTGGAAATGTTGCCCATTGGTTGCTTGGTAGCTTAGATCATATTGGTCCAACATCAAATGGTGTAGATCACTGCACACCGCCATCGTGAGATCGGGATCGGGAGACCCCATTACTCCCGTGACTGCAATATTGTACCAATTTACCGCCATCAAACTAGCGACCTTAGTCTTGTTTTTTAAACTGCCATCCTTTTCACATGTCCTTCCATCCTGCACTTTCAGTATGAACAGCTGGATCAGGGTTCACACCCACCCAGCCCCAGATTGCTCTGATTTGCATAAATGATGACTGAGTCAGGTCAAGTGACCTGAGTGCCTGTCACTCCATCTCTCTAACTGAGAACTGATGAGTAATTTAATTTTTAATAACGTTTCACTCTGCCCCAGGCAGTCTGTTCTTTATCATCTTTTCTCTGACTGTTCTCTCAACCAGTTTCCCCTCTCTTTTCACCCTTTTTTGCTTTATTGCCGTCTTTTTCAGCAACCTGTCCTTTCCCTCTCTCCTATGGGAGACATGATTCTCTGTATCAGATTGAGTCTGTCACAGTGATATTGCTAGTCTGAGGTCCTTCTTTTGAAGGACATTGTGATAGGAGGGTTGTCGAGGCGCATGCCCTACTGAGAAATGGTGCCCTGGATTTGGGTCACTGGCATCAGACCACCTACCACCAAACCCCACCACCTGCACCTACCTTCCACTGAACGCCTCTGTGTATTCAACACAACCTTGCTTCCCTCAAAAACCTATAATTTAACTTAGGAAACTGCAATCACCGAAAGCATCTGCATTTTATGGTTATCATTTTCCTCAATTTAAGTCACAGCAACAAAAAAAAAGCCTCCAGGACCTTTCAATTAGTGATCACAGTTCTTTTAAACGCCAGTCTCCCTCTGGCTGTACACCTGGCCCTTCATCATTTGACGGCTCCGACACGAAATGTTGGCACCATTAATAAGCTTTATTACAGCACATTGACATTTCAGTGATGTCTTTTTAATTACTCTGATTGATAGTTTTGGATATATGAATCCAGGATGACGGGTCAGGAGGAGGGAAGGGGAGAGACCACGACGATTCATTCAGTTGTGAATCAGTAACCTTTCCAACTCGGAGCTTAAATGTAAATGGCACCCCAAGGGTGATGATCATACTATATATATCAATGCCATTTAGATTCATTCAGAAAACAAATCAGCCCTTTTTAGTGAATATTTCAGTTTTTTAGCCCATGTGGGAGTATATATTACTTGGATTTCTGGTCAGGGAAGATAAACTACTACTTACTGCTATACTTAAAAACCACAAGTTCAGCCTAGGATCAGAACAGTCAAAGTGGCACAGTGCGTGGATGGCCTAGAGAGTCTGTCTAATTACAGAACCATCACAGGTACAGTTTATACATTTCTCCAAACTGCTCAGTCAGTGGAAGTCACGCTGGATAACAGCTTCTGCTAAACGCCTTAAATGTAAATGAAGTTGTTTACGATTCTGCTGTGTCAGTGCGCTGCCCGTTGCTTACAGCGCTGACAGAAGCACTCCCCAAAGAACAAAGACAACAGGGCCGAGGGGGGTTCTCGCCTGCCCTGTTTTACTCCAAACTACTTATCAAACAGACTCGCAGACATGTTTTGTGTCATGACGATGACCATCGAGATAGGTGAGGGCAGGGTAGGGCTGTTCTCATTTCCTGGCATGAAATAATGGAGCTGGGGTAGAGCTAGCCAGGAATGTTCAGATGCTGTAGTGCCCAGTTTCCCCACATATTAGAAGCCGTAACATATTTTAAAGAGCCTTGTTCAGAGGTTGAGAAAATATTTATACCTCGACAGTGAGCTGGGCATGCAACAGAACATCTGGGTACCCGGATCAAAATGTGACTTATGACTAAATTCACTCACTCACCCAGGTGCACACATTTTACTGCATCCTCAGACATGTACAGTAAAACAGTATATCTTCATATTCTCTTGCGCAGATAAAGTCCAGTTTAGCTACAGAACATACATGTATTCACAACCCATTAAAGCCAATGACATCTGCTGTACTTCCCTGATCACAGCGTAATCTAACAGTCTCCACAGAGAACAAGTGTCGCCTCCAAAATGTATCAGACCCAAAATGAAGATATTAATAGCCATTACTCTGCTAAAAATGGTCACCAGATGTTACACATGTTTATATGGTGTTTATGTTTAATGGTCACTTTAAAGTAGGATTGTTTGACATTAATGGTGTCCTAGAATATCTTTTTTCACACACCTTATTTTCCTTAACTATAACCCTTATTTTCACTGAAGGGCACTTTACATTTCTGAGCTTAAAATAACTTTATTGCAAATTTAAATGGGTTTAAACTGTAATAGACAAATGTTCTCCTCTGTGCTTCAAATAACCTTATTACATTTTTGTTTTTGCTGACTGCACAGAATGTCCGAGCCAAATCTGTACTGAACAACAAAATGTAACAAATGATCTAAAATAAATTCAATAGCCCTATTGGCTGAATAGAAAGCAAGGATTTAGCCTAATTATAAAACCAAAATGAAACAGCAATGGAAAAAAAAAATATTTAGGCCACCCTCAGCATTAGTGTCAGAAATATACAAAACACATGAGGCTACAAAACAAAAAGGCTAACTAAATCAAATGGCAAACAAACAGCACTAATTTGGCTGGCTTTACTTTGAAAATTAGGCTATTCAGCACAATCTATTTTTCATTTGATCACCATTTCTCTTTTCCATCTACACCACATAGGCTGTGAATAATGGTTTCATTTTCACCAGTCAGTGGCGACAGCTGTGCTGACTAATTCATCACCTCGGCACAGCATCTATAGTTTGCCAGTTTCATAACAGAATTCATTCGCTATTTGCACAGCGTTGGAAATGATATCACTGGGATTTCAGAATATTGATATCAAAATATTGGGGATAATTACTTCAGCTTTTACGCTTTCACTCGCATGTAAAACCAGTCACACACGGCGTCGTCTGAAGCACTGCAGCCTGCATCAGAGTGGGGCTGATGTAGGCTGCAGACTGGAAGCTATGACTGCCTTATGTACCTAAATGTTCCCCTTTTTTTTGAGTTGTGTTTGTTTTGGAAACGGTCACCTGAACTGAAATTTGTGGATGTATATAAATCTTATAAACCTATAAATGTACAGTATTTTTTGCAGGATAGAAAACCTTTGAAATAGCATTTAGACATTCATGTGACATACGAATGAAACCCCTTAGATATGAAGGTAGCATTTTAACACAAGCAATATATTTCACAATATTCCCCAAAATATCAGCTATACTCACCAAACACTTTTAAATTCTGTCTACCATCCTTTCTTTTGTTGCTGTTCATTGTTATCTTTCTTTAATAAGTTTCATTTCCTGTTTCCTCTGCTTCTCCCTGCCACCCTCTGCCTTCTACCGTCACCACTGATGTCAAACAATGTGAGCCTCTTTTGTGAAGAGCAGTTTACTTGATTGGGATGATAATCAAAATCTCAAGTGGCTGCACCTTGGTGAGCATGTGCTTCACGCAAGAATTTTGTATCTAGTTTGTCCCCTTTTATCCTTGTAGATGGGTATCCTTGTAGATAGTTGAGGTTTTTTTTTAAGAAGTAGACATAATTGATGATGAAGTGGGAGGCCTTTCAGTCCAACCAGCAAGGCACTTGACACGCTTTAAAATATTAGAAGCTGAAATTGTTAGAATTTCTCAGCAATGTGCCATCATTTCAGGTCAATGGTACTGAAAATAATTTTTCTGAAAAATCACATGCAGCGCACCTTCCAAAGAGTGTTCTAACTCTTTCACAGCACTGCTAAGTGACTTACTGAGTGTAGCCTTACTGAGGCGTTGGTCCATGCTGTTCTTTTCTGATCTCCAACATTTTATTCAGCTTTAATTAATGCAGCAAAGCTTTAGAGTCACGCAGAGGACAGTGTTCAGTTCTCACTCAGAAAAGTCTCTCTGTGTGTCCTTAACCTAACAAAGTTGTACAAGACTTTTTTGGAGTTTGGGACTTCGCTTTAGGAAATGTACAAAATCATATGTATCAGTTAGATTCGAACTTCTAAGGAGACTGTATTTCTCTTAAAGATGGTGCATTAGCTTGTCTTAACACCAGTGCTGTCCTCAGTTGTATCCTGAGCTCTTTTCAACGCAGACAGACCTCTGCCTCACAAGCCCATGCAAATGTTAGCTTCAGAGCCAAACTGCAGAAGAGGAGATGGTACATTCATTGTTCGAGTGATGCCTGAAAATGCTATTAGCGGCAAGATAAAGTGAGAGGGATGGAGTGAAAGAAAGATATCCATCTTTTATGAGTATTTTCCACTTCTTCCACTGGACTTTCTGTTGCTGAGTGCATCCAACCATATACCCTCTTCACTAATCCCATTTAGCAAAAATGTAATCAGAAAAAGCCCATTGGACTTTCTATTGCCCCGCTCTCTTCCTGTGTGGGCTCGGTGGTGCAGTCAGATTCTCAGTTTCTTTCTTACTCGCTTCAGTTAGAGTCACCTGAGAAAAGCCACCTATGGGTTGTACTGTCCATTGATGCTGCAGATTATTACTCATATGCATGTCTCTCTGTAGGTTTGGCTGCATATTGATTTGTCATTGCAGTAAGACTTTACAATAAGGGTACAAATTATATGCTTAAGTAATGCTTAAGTAATTCATTCCTCATGATGATTTAATGCATGAATTAATGCAGGATGTATCGTGAATTCCTGTTTGCTCACCATTAACAAATGATCAGGTCACTATGACCTTATGTGATTAGTTCACACTTAAAAGATCATCAGTTAAGGAATGTTAATTCACAGTTACTTCATACATTAGTTGATATGCGACCAAATTAGCTGGATCCCTCTTACATTAAAGTTTATTTCAGGAACTCAATCAGCAAATACTTTGTTGAGTAATAATTTACAAATGAGTATCATGACGTGACTTTACTTGGGGGGGGGACACAAGTCAGGTAAGTAATGGTGACCTCATGTGTGAAGTAATGATTATGTAATGATGAACACTTTGTGTCTTTTACACTCAGTTGTCAGTTTACTGGGTCGGCCTGTATGGCATCATGTGACGCACTCCACTCCACTTCTTTCAACAATAACACAAATGTAATTTTAAAAAATAACAACAACTCATGTTCCACCCACTATGTTGTCAATGTGTCAAAAATACCATTGGGTCTATTCTCATAGATATATGAAGTTATTTTTTTAAATCAGAGAGGCTGAGCAAATGCATGGTCCTGAAATAAACTTTAATGGAAGAGGAATCCAGCTAATTTGGTCACATATCAATTAGTGTATGAAGTAACTATGAATTAACATTCCTTAACTGATGATCTATTAAGTGTGAAGTGATCACATTAAGTCATACTAACCTGATCATGTGTTAATGGTGAGCAACAGGAAGTCATGATACACCCTGCAGTAATTCATGCATTAAATCATCATGAGTCATGCATTAGTTAAGCCTTACTTAAGCATTACTTAAGTATGTAATTTGTACCCTTATTATAAAGTGTTACCATCATTGTTTTGTATGCAGGGAAAGTCAGCCGTGTTGTTCACATTCCAACAGTAACACATTGTCCTTCCTGGGAGGTGACTGGTACAGTCAGTTTATTACTGTAGAACTTGGGTCCTGTTTTTGTAGTTTTTAACAAGTTAGTTGTTTAGATCTGGGAAAGTAAGACATCAGTGGCATTGCTAAGCCAGCTAAAGAAGCCAGATGAGGCAAGAAACTTCGACAGTCACTTGATTAGACAGGTTGTAAACAAATCCCCAGGTTAGCCAAACTTATTTGGAAGAAAAATGAAGGCGAGTGGAAAAACGATTAACTAAGCTGTCTGTTGTAAACATCCACCACAGTTTACTATAAATGTAAATGCTCCCTGCCTTTTGGCTCCCTGCACACACGAATAGCATGAAATAATTTATTGGTACGGCTCTTCTAGAGTTTCCAAATTTAACTGGACGTAATGAATCAAATTCTGATAATAGAAATTTTGCTCAGAAAAATGTGTACACCGCTTTACAACCGCTCTTTTTTTTAATGATTGTGATTTTTAATGATTGTGAAAGCTTTTTTTTTCGGAAAATGACTATATAGATAAAGATCATTATTATCATCTGTGTTATTGTTAGCTGCAATAAAAGCACATTGTCATTTTTCTGGCTGTTTGACAGTCTTTCTTAGTTTATAAATCCATCTCTCTGCTTACTAGTTTGCCCATCTGCCTGTCTGTCTTAGCAAGCAACCAGCCTGCGGACTGCCTCTCCACACGCACTCCACCACCAACATTTTTTATGGCTTCATGGTGGTTTGAGGACAGCCAAGCGCAAAAGAAAACATCCTAATCTAGGGCACGAGCTGCATTCCATTAGCTAGGCCTGCCAACCCTTATCCATTGATCTGCCCGGATTTGGGAGACTTTCTAACTTTATATTTTGAGGAGTTGTGTGGAGTGGGACTAGCGCCTCACTGATCTGACAGATAAAAACAAAGATGAAAGAGCTGCATTTAGGCAAAGGCCCGGGACAATAAGCAGAGACGAGCGTAGGGGGATTGAGCTGGAGATAAAGGGATGGAGTGGAGGATGTAGAGGAATGTGTGAGAGGCAGAAGTTTGCCCTTCGACACTGGTGAAGGTCAGAAGGTTGAGTGTGGGAAAAACAAAAAAAAACAGAGATTGTGGAAAGGTGCATTTCAGAATGAGCATTCATAAACACACAAGTGGTGCACAGAGTGGTAAACACTGAACGTGGCCACACTCGCACCTGCACTCACTATAATTAAATAATAAGCACTGAGCTGCATGTTTCCTTACATCCACTGCATCCAATACAATTCCTTTTTTCAGTAAATAAAAGATCAGACTGTCTAAATGTCCCCCACCCCCCAACCAGCCCATGCTGCTTTCTTTCCTAGAATCATGAGTTCTGACAGCGGGCACAGCTGGCTTGGCTTCCTGTGGCAAACTTTCAGCCTCTAGACAGTAGATAGAATACAAAAAGATAAACATGATTAGTGGAGAAAAAGAAAGACAAGCTCTCTTCTTTTGCCAACAGTTAACCACTGTCATTACGGAGAGTTTTCTTAGCCTTCCTTTTCCTCCCTCCTTCTTCCCTTTCCTTCTTCCCTCCACCATTCGTTCTCCCTGTCTGCCTCCCATGCAGCATAGAGTGACCTGGAAATGCATATTTACCCAAACACTTCCTTAATTAAAACTGTCGCTCTTCTCCTCTCGGCTCAGTGGCCCATCCCAGCCCCTTAGCCCTCACTGACAGCCATTCAGAGCAGAAAATCTGTGGACTGCATCGCCCTGCTAGCGGGCTAATCTCTGCCTCTCACACCCTGTTTCTGAATTAACTGTCCTCATTATCGCATCCTCCCAGAACCTCTCCCTCTCTTCCCTTTTTCTATCATCCCTCTCCTCCTCCTCCTCCTCCTCCTCCTCCTCTTCCTCTTCACCTTCCTCCTCTCTCATGTAGCTCTTCCCTTCTTCCTTTCCGGTCCCCCAAAAAGTAGGACAACAGGAGAAAGAGAGAAGAAAGCTTCCCCCCCCTGTTCCCTCGCCTAAAGTTGAGAAATTCTAAATAGCATCGTGAATGGCCACAGGCGAGAAAACGCATTTTAGTGTCAGCCAAATGATAATTGCATTTCAGCTGTGGTGGTGGTGGTGGTGGGGGGGGCTCATTACATAACCAAAACATGAGAGCTCACCATGTTCGGGGCTGGAGTTGTCACAGAGGTGTTTTGAAATGTAGCCAAGGGAACATGGCTGGATTACCAGAGCCCAACCACAAACCATTTAGTCAAGCCTTTTTCATTAACCCACACTCACCTTCTAATGATGCCAAGTAGTCGTAGCCAACCTACTGTAAATGTCCCTGTTAGTAAGTAGTACAGTAGTGAGTGGTGTAGGGCTGGACATCAAGATTATTATTGTAATCAACTCTAAAAGCAATAATTGAATATTTTTAGTTTTAGAAGACTGTTAACATAAAATTCAGCTATGCTTGTCTAATACTTAACATTTTATCTTCTACCAATAACTTACCACTGACTAACTTTATTTTCCTCGAGGACGCCCTGGTTGGTCATCATATCACCTGCGAAAAATATCCCCACTATGTTCACAAGCTTGTTAGTAACTTTGTCCATCTACTGTTTGGTGCTTGGTGCGTGGCATGCAATGGGTTTATCAAAGGTTTTTAGGCCCGGTCACTCCACCATTTTAATACAGCAAAGTTTTGCAGCAGAATCGATTCATTTCAGTGGATTGCTACGAACAGGAGGTGTGCTTGAAGGGGTGAAGTAATCCGTGCGAATCTTTTCTGTCGAGTTCAACTTTGGTGAGCTTTGACATGCAAATGTGCGCTGTTAACCAATAGCAAACCACCTAAAAAGTGCTGACCTTTGAGGGAACTGAGCACCAGAGGAAGGAAACTATCTATCTTAGCCTATTAGCTGTGTTCCTAAGTTACTTTTTTGCTGTTTTGGCACACTAGTATTTTTATTGACAATGTTAACATAAAGTATCAAAATGCTCTATACCTTAGTAATACATAAAAGCTTGTCTGACACCACTATATCTAACCACTAACTTTTTTTGTTCAGGGAGGGACCTGCTTGTAACCTCTCAAATAAAGCACATTTAAGCAATAACGCTCACTGATAATTCCAGTGTGTTCAATTTGTCATTGTATCACTGACTGATTACAAAAGATGTTGGGTAAGGATAAAATGTAATTCCTTGTAAAGTTACTTTTTATACTAACTAAATTCACCAGTTTCTGCAGTGGGAGGTTTCCCTAACAATTATGTCCTCTAACAATTATACAGAAGGGTCTGTTACTCTGAAATGAGACTCAATGCTTAACATGTCCAATCAGAGTTTGCATCTGAATAAAGCTGTTAAATAAAGAAATGCATCAAAATCCCATCAGAGCTAAAACTATATATATATATATATATACCATATATTAATGACTTTAAAACCAAAAATAATTCAGGATTCGTATTTTTGATACCTAAACCGGTGTCCAGGATGAGCAAGTAGACTTTATGACATAAAACCATGATACAGTAAACTGTGCAGTCTCTCTGTAGTGTAGACAGGCGCAGAGTATTTAACTGAGTCCGAATGGAGTTTAGCTTGCCAGGTGATCTGTCTTTTGCCAATTCTAGCCTGTCTCCTTCAGTAAGAGTACAATACAGGTACTGTAGGGATATTCTCCCCAGTGAGGTTTGTTGCCAGCACTGGCTAGTCCTGTCAAGTCTGTCTGCATAATGCCAGACATTACTGGACCGTCTCTGATGCATGATTTATTATGTACATTAGGTGCATCGGGCCAGTTTTTCAAAACCCTTAGCTAATAGTTCTCACAGTGCACATGCACATCTGTTGCCTGAGTACAGTAAATGAGTGAAAGGTTGAAGGCGACAGCTGGAGACAGCTCCCCAACATGAAGTGAAGGTGTCCAGGACTACAGCATGCTCTGGCACTGATAGCACACTCCATCATTTGTCGACCACACAGCAAGCCCTTTGATAGCCAACACTTTAGCAAGATGGACCGTTCCATCGGCAAGGATGCAGTTAAGGGTCCAGGAGACTGATGGACAGACACAGGATGTCAGGCTGCAAGGAGCCAGAGCTGGAGGATGAAGATGAAACTGAAAAGAAAAAAAGGCTTGTGGGGAAAAAGGCAGGAGGAGAAGGGAAAGAGGTCTCAGATGAAGACCTCAAATGCTTTCATTATTGGCTGCTAGATGCCAACATGAGATAGAGACCGTTCTCAAGACGTTGGGTCAGGACTCCAATCTCCAGTCACAGCAGAGCGAGATGGGATGTGGAGGAAAAACAATTCACCACTGCTGACATGTAGGCGATGGAAAGAACCTCTGCAACACTGAGGCTTGTAAACAGACACACGGGCTGAATGGTGATGCACAGTGCACCAGTGTGTGTGTGTGTGTGTGTTTGAGTGTATGGAGAAACATTACTTAACATACTGATACAATCATGTAGGAGCACACCTGCATATGCAGCTGAGGAGAGGGAACTTACTCGAAACACTGATAAGAAAAAACAATAACTCCTGGCGAAAATCCTCCTCAAAAACATCAGTTTATACATCACACACACACACACACACACACACACACACACACACAATGCAAACACAAAGTTCTTACTCAAAAACAAATCCAGTCTTTTATTTCTTATGCGCATCATTCAAAGAGGCACATCATTGCATTCCTCTCAGGATGGCCTCTCTCTCATCTCCGAGCTAATGATGCTCCCCTGCACCATTCACTGAGGCCTTTTTAATGACACGTGGAGGGCAAGAGGGAGGGGAGGCATGTTGACCCGCCTTTTATTGAGAATAATGGAGCCAAAATGGCTCCCATCGGTTCCAGTATTTCCCAGGTGGCTGTTCATTTATCACCAGACCTGCACTTCCCAGGACAATCATAATACAGACAGAAAAAAACATTCAGCTCCCCATTAATGGTCACTCAGCCTGAGCTGAAATATCTCTGCAAAGCATCCTTTTATATCTGCAGGCAGGACGCACTCTGCCTTTGTCTTATTTTAGTAAAGCTTTTCAAGAGCGTCTGTCTGCTGCAATATAGCTGTATCTTATTCAGACTGATAGTGAGTGTAGAAATTATTGGGTTGGTGAGGGCTAAACATTGGAAACTAGATTTGAACCTTAGAGTCAGTGGAGGGTTTGGCAATTATTTTGTTTAGTATTGACAACAGATGTGAACAGCAATGTTTGCATCCAAATTAGCCCAAATCCCCAGACTTTTGTGTTTTTTCCTCCAACAAACCAGGTGTTGTGCTCTATCCAACTCACTCAATCCATTCCAGGATGCAATCCCACAATACACTGAGTTTTCTTAGTGTAAGAGTGAAGCGGTGATGCAAAACACTCACTCACTCTGACAGCTGTATGCGTCGTATAAAAAGATTCTAAAAAATAACACAAAATGGACTAAAACAACACTGTCTAAAAGTTGTTTAGTGTGCAGCAAACTAACGTTTTACAGCTATGCTAAAATATTAATCGGGCGGAGGCTCGTCCCAGACATGCGGCATCAACAAGAGTGGATTTGTCTATTTTGTCAGTTTCCGCTTATGGCCAAGACAGCTTCACAAAAACATCTCTTCCCCCTCAGGGGATTTAAAGCCAGCATTTTTCACCTCATCTCCTTCCCTCCTTACTTTTCTTTTCCTTTCTCACCTCTTTTTTTCAATGTAGAGCGTTACTGGGCTCAATGTCTTTTGAAACACCGGCTGTCCAGGAAAAGGGTCATGCTGCAGGTGTGCACTGTACCAAAAGGCTATCTAAACCAAACCGTCAGAAATGTGTTCTCTCTCTGCCTTGGGCACTGAACGCCCCGGGTTTGGCTAGAAGGCAATATTAGGTTAAGGAAGAACCCTCTGAATCACAGTAATGTCGAGATCACTTTGGCCCCTGTAGGAGGTGGTATGCTGGGATCACAACTCAACCTCCACTGAATACAGCTTGTTTCAGCCCTCCAGCTTCCCTCAGTCACTGAATAACAGCTCAATAGTCTCCTATTGCTTTTAACTGTTGTATGCTGTGCAGACAGATCATTACAGGACTGGGGCCAAAATTCACACAAGTGCTCTACAGTTTGATTTTAAGGAGACATTGTAGGAGCTCTGAGGTAAGCCTTTATTGGCAAATCTCCAGTATTTTCTGAACATGAGTTTTATTTCTTGCAGACCTCCTTCCCATGCTACCTCCACACTTAAAGATGTAGTCACTGCCCTATAGCTGCAGCCCATTCATCCAGCCAATCCATGTGGTGCACAATTTGTAACAATGTATGCTATCAATGGATGTATTTAAGGTTAACTTAAAGGAAATTCACATTTTCTTACAACCTGGGTCTGATTTGGTAGTTTTGGCCATCATTATAGGTAACATTTTACTCATTACACTCATTTCTGAGGTCTGGGCATAATGTCACGACTGTCAATGTCACTATGCAGTCAAGTTGTAAACAAATCTCCAGTTTGCCTATATAATCTAAACCAAGTGAATACAGGTACACCTGAAATGTGTGTTAAAGTCAACAATAGCATAAAAGAACTATGTGCGCACACAACTGCTGTAAGTTAGATCAAAGTTGAAGCAGAAAGTTGCCAAAATCTACCAGATGTTTACAACAGACATGTTGTGTAATGGTGAGCAACACTGGGCTTTGTTCTCTCTTGCACACACATATTGCTGACCAAAATGCCAAATTATCACGAACTAACAAATGAGGACTATTTGTATCCCCTTTTCTTTGACAATCACAATGGAGCTGAATAATCCCATTTTATTATCGTCAAATCTGTGGGCTACCTATGGCCCATTACCTTTGCTAGATTGCTGTCTGTTGGATATGAGAGGGTCTTTAATAGAGAGCTCAGTGCCGGCGTCCAGCGATTGTTGATAGTGTTTGATATGGGGAATCAGAGCCCTCAGGCTTAGCTTATGCACTCTAATCCTCACAGAGAGATAAGGGGAGAGGGCCTTTTAATGTGACACACACTCACACACGCACAGGCATATACACATATCACAGCACCTACAGTACACAAGCGCACAGATTGAAGGGCACAAACACTACACCGATGCATTTACATACACACACGCCTCTGATATCGCGCTGTCTCAGTATTTGACATTATCTCTGACACATGAACAAAGAAGCCAACACGTGTGCACGCACAGACATGCACGCTCACACAGAGGCACTGTCAAGACACTTACAGTATGGTGCCAGATCTGAGGCATCTGGGTTATCTGGAAATAGGACTTTTACATATATCGTGCTTGTCATCACCTCACAAAAGTGTGGGTTAGTGTGTGTGTGTTGTGTTGGCTGTTGCCCCAAGCGTCATTACTCCTCCTGTCGCCATGATGAGCACATGATCTTGTATGTCTGTCCTTTCACATTTGTATGCAGGGGTCACTTAATTTCCTGTTTAGGCAGATTCATGGCAGAGGCGGCAATCAATGTGGTTTTTTTCCCCTGCTTCTTCTTCTTCTTTGCCTGCCACTTTTCTGAAAGCCAATGCCTTACCAAGCCGAGCAGAACAGCCAACATGCACGCTGTGCCTCTGACATGTAAACAACTCTCAGTAAAGACACACTAACCTGTCAGATCAGCATGCCTTCATCAGATTGGAGTAATCATGATGTGTTATCTCAGTGATAAAGGAATGCACAGACACACACACTCGCATACACATCATGCTCATCATCTTTGATTGAGTACTGCTTTTATTAGACCAAATCAATTGTACGATGCACACATCAAATCCATAATCACAGAAAAAGAACATCTGTTCAGTCTGCAGCAGCCACTGAAAGACAACGACACACACTGAAAAATATTACATAAACGCATGTTTTCCAGTTAAATTGTCTACTATAAGAAGTGCTATTAGCTGTGTCGCCGGTGTATTTTTACATCCAGGTGGGCAGGGAAAGAGTTATTATTTAATGTTTACAGCGCAGGGAGAGGAGCGGAAACAAGGGGAGCAACCGAGACAGAGTCTGGGACAGAGAGCGATAAATAGAAGAGGACAGAGTTCAAGAGAGACGCAAACAATAACGAGCACAAAGAGAAGCAGGGAGAGAACTACCAGCTGGGTAGTGTTTATGCAAATTTTGATTGAGCAATCATGAAAAAGAATGAGGAGAATACAAACAGAACACGTTGTATAAATGGCCTCAAAAGAAAAAGAAAAAACTGTATGCTTATTTGGAATAGAAAGGCGTTTTGATGATTAAGGTGTGACAGAAAAAGAAAGGCATTTTTGGAATACGTAAATAAAAGTACATGAATCTTTGTATGTAACAGGCATCCAACAGAGCCAGAATACATTTTATACATGCTTTCACTAGTTTTGGTCGTATGACCCTTTTGGCCATGAGGCAAATATGAAATATGGCCAAATACCTGCCCAGGACCTCTCTTCCCACAAATGAAATTAAATAAATATGTTTATTCTTATCAACCTATCTGATAAAGATGCACCTAATTAGCATGTACATTTTGCAAAGTCTCTAAAGTTTGCCTAGAATTTGGTTGGCACTTGCATGAAACAACACTGGAGAGACAGACACAGGTGCAGCGAGAAACAGACCAAGGCAAGACAGGGAAAGTGAAGAAGTGAGAAGACGGGAGGCAGGAGAAAGAAAGGGAGGAGGCTCATTAGGAGGAATTCGGGCAAGAAGCAGCTCTGCATTTTCCTTCTGCTCTGTAATTAAGAAATGGATTAATGAGAAAGAGACACATGCGTCTGCCAGTGCCCTCGCAATTAAGAAGCTGAGGAAAAGTTTGTTGTTCCGTGGCTGCTCGAGAGGGAGCAGAGTGCGGTCATGACGTTACGCTCATTGACTTCTTGTCCCTTCGCATTCTTCTCCGCTGCTCCTCCTTTTTATACGCTTTGGCTCTGTTTATAGCCCCAGCTCTCAAAGTCCTGTTACACTCCTTGCCGAAGCTTTCCCATCAGCCTTCACCTTCTCCTGAATATGCAGGCCGCGTGCAAGTGGGGCAAGCATGTGCGATCGTGCGCCCGCATGTGTGTAGCTTTGTGTTCTCGCAGAGCGTAGAAAGATAATGAAAATAGCGTATAAATCCTCAAATAATGGCCTTTATGTACGTCAGCTGCAGAGAGAACAAGGTCTTTATTTGAAACAGGCTTACATAAAGACAGGCTTTTATCATTCATTTTCTCTGCTTTTTAACTCATGCTATACTGAATCATATTTTAGTAAAGTGCCTCCAAGTGTCTTCTTCTATGTTCACCTTTCTGGTCAAAAAATATCCAGGATACTGTATGTTTCCACAGTTAAACAATAAAAAGAAATACTGTTCTCATTCAGTAATTAGCTGTAATTAGCAGTACTTTGCCGTTTTTTTTTGTTGTTGTTGTTTTTTTATCTCAAGCCACAGTTTTTTCACATTAAAAGCATTTCAGCATTTTAAAGGACATAATCCCTCCCTCTCCTGGTAGGCTTTTAATGCACAGTGTTCAATTTCATCGATGCAAGCTCAAAACTACAAAGTAGAAGCAATTGAAAATCATAAGAAAATGAAAACAGTTGTGCTGTTAAGGTTCGTGCTATGACATGTCATGCTGATTTTACAGTGTGAGCCATTATAATACAACTTATGCCACCTGTGGTATATTTTGATATATTTGGTTAATAATACAAAATGAAAGCAGTCAACAGAAGGTCCTCATACGTCTGTTCAGGCTGTTCGTACGCATGTGTGTGTTCCTAGTCTTGATACATCAGTGTGAGCGTGCGAACAGGCAGCAGGTGGTGTGTGTCGGGGGTGGCTGTCGCGGAAGGGGGCAGGTGTCAGGTGCGCGAGGCTCAAGCAGAGGTTGAGGTACTGCGAGGTCTGTGTGATAGATAGGCAATGATGCGTGCTGGCGAAAGTTGTCGGCTCAAGTCCATTCCCACTTTTTTTCTGTCTTTATCTCCTCAGCACACACACACACACACACACACACACACACATACACACACACACATTCTTATACTGTAGTTAGCTAGCTGTCCAGGAGGGAATGTTTCTCTAGGATGAGGATCAAAACTGAGGTCATAACCCCAGTGGTCACAGGACGGGTAAACAAAAACAGCAAAAGTTTGAGATCATAGCATCTAGTTTGTACTTTCTCTCAACTTTTACTTACAAAACATGTGCAGACTGTTATTCCTCTTGATCAAATATTGCCTCAGGCTATACCTTTCTTTTTTCTTCCAAGTAAATAACTCACATGCGGTTCTGCAGTTTACAGTTCCTTCCCTTGGGCTCCATATTGTAGCTGTTATTCTTTTTGGTGTCATTCTCTCATCCTCTTAAGCCCCGTCACTTGTCATAGAGACTCAATCGGCTCAACTGTGTTATAGTGTGATACATCATAGCCTGATCATCATTGATCTCATCAGAATGAGAGTATGCTGTATGTGTTTCTGTACTTTTTTTCCCCAACCTACTACCGCTTTATACAACACAATACTGTACTGTACTCAGCAGCCACCGCATTATCACCCAAGCATGGCCTTTGGTATTACCATAGATGTACCCGAGAGCTGTTGTATTGTAGAATATTAGGTATTCATGAATCTCTAATTCAATTATTTCTGGATGTCAATAGAGAGCATGCACGATGCCTGTGCCCTAAGCCTGAGCACGACACACAATAGTAGTGTTTGCATGTTTGGATTTCCACGCTGTGGAATGCACAGCCCACATTAGTACACAGGCAACTATGGCCTGTCGTCGCATCTGTGTTTTGCGTTTGTGTGTGACTGCATGGAGATGAGCTCTCGTAGCAATCCTATAAAATTTTCCACATGCGTGCTCACATGTATTACATGATCTCAGTCAAAATGCAGTGATATGAAGAGAGAGTACAGAGCGTAAACCCAAGCCAAAGGTTTTTCTATTTGTCTTCGCCCCTTCATACGGCATCTCCTGCACACGACCATCATGTCGGGAGGATATCAGACTAAATCATGGGAGTCACAGGGATTGTTTCAATCCGACAGATGACCCAAATATATACAGTAGAACTGAGAATATTTAAATCACGTTTGACAGTAATCCTGATTTGAAGCACTAGTTTTAGACATGTAATACAAAAAAACGTAGACTGACCAGCTAAAGTGGATTGCTATATGTATTCAACCACATATTTTAATTTGTTCATTTTAAATAGGTAGCTGGTACAGTGACAGGACACAGGTAATTTACCTTGTAATTTAGGTTCACATTGGACGATTCCACACCACACCTTTATTTACGTCCAACGCCATCGCTCAGTGGCCATGCAGTAAGTATTGAGGCCGTTATGTAGTGAGGTGAAATGTAACGGTGTGGAGGTCAGAGTGCTTGATGGGCTTGTAGCACATCAGACCCTCATTTGGGTATACTGGAGTTCATGTCCTGTACAGACCTGCGATTAATGTTCACCTTTTTATTAACCGACACCAAGTGTTTTAATTGCCTAACCTCAACCATAATTTAATCATAGTTTATTTTCCATAATCTTTAGCTAATTTCAACCATACCATGGCTGCCATGTGCAGATACTGTAGAGAAAAGTGAGAATTGTAACCTCGTTGACATTAGATTAAAAAAAATGATATAATTGAACATAATAAGAAGTTTTGCAAAATTGGACAATTCTGTCCATATTGTTTTAAAAAAGAACACTGAAGAAGACAGTCAACAGTGTTTTCCAATTTAGAATTACGGGAAATGCGTGCAGGTTTTTGAGTTCTACATTACATCCAGTCTAAGTGCTGTGCGAGAAAAGCAGACTCCACTAATAACAATGAAAACTACTGTACAGAGAGGATGTACAGAATGCAAATGAAAAAATGCCGTCTATAAATAATACCAAAAATGGGGTGTGATATAATGAAAATGTTAAGGATTTCTGCGTAATGATTCAAGGACAAACACTGCTGTGCTTCATTCACTTTAAAATGTCCTTCCTTTTCATCTGGAGTAGTAGGAGACATAAACACGAAGAGGTTTTGAAGTGAAGGCTCATTTCAGAGTTTAAATCACTGGTATTTGTGGACTTTCTTCTGTTAAGTGGACTGAATGAAAGTTTAAAAAAAAAAGCAATCCTTCTTACTTTCTTACTTTCATTGTCCTTCTGTCTTCAGCATCCCCTCCTTGTCTGGTTTGCTCATTTTACCCTACCTCTCTTCATCCTCTCTCCTTTCCACTCCCTCCCTCCCTCTCATCCATCCATCAATCGCCCGTCCGCTGCCGCTGAGGACATGTATTTGGAGGGGGGGTGATGAGGTGTGTAGTCTGAGGAAGGTTTGTCTGCTTGATTGGCTGATAAGATGTCTGGTTAGGGTTTTCGGAGAGAAAGGCGATGAAACGGGTGAGAGTGGATGCTGTCTGAGTATCAAGTGCGGAGGCTCTTGTAAGCGCTCCCACGCTCCTCAAAGTGGTAATGAGAGAAGTGGAAGCCGTTGGGGTGCCCTGCGATTGATATTTGATGTGTGGTTTCTTTTTTTTATTTCGTTTTTTTTT
>NTHP01000311.1:288011-314949 GCA_003416845.1 Oplegnathus fasciatus | reverse complement strand
TAAAAAAAGCAAGCAGATACATGCTCTTGTTTTTTCTTTGTGGCTCTGTTCTGCAGTTCTCAGGAAAGAAAGAGATAGAGTAGGATTTGGCTGTGAGGACAGAAAGTAGAGAAGAGCAGAGAAAACAATAGATACAGAAAACACTTTGCTCTTGATTTTGTCCGAAGGTCACAGTCATTCCCTTCAATATCAGCCAGCTGCCTGCCTCATTTCTCCTCAACAGAGAGGAACAGGCTGCTCCAGACGAACACACACACCAAAACAAACTTTAATACACATGTCTTGCCCAGCTACAGACAAAGTCACACAGTGAAAGTGCTGCAAGTGAATGTCAGTCCACTAACTGCAACGTGAGGCCTGTTGTTTTATGATATCCACACCAGATGTCACAGTGGGAGGTATCAATGAAATTGGAAATAAATCAATCGGATGACATCATTGACCAGTTGCAGATGACCAATCCTGTGTCCTCGAAATTACATTTATCCTACTACTGTAATTGGAGAGCGGTTTGTGTGTTTGTGTGTCGCACCATTCATCCAGCCCACATTCCTCCAATCCCCTCAAACTTGCCCCAACAAAGGTTAAGGGGGCCGAACTTTGCATATGGTGTTTGTTATCTGTGTTTTTTATCATTGCATTTCACTTTTAATGTTAAATAAATACTCGGACGTTTTGCTTTTTACTTTTGAATCCTTTATTTTGAAATCCGAAACTACTGTCACCCAGAACTACTTTTTCCACTGTTCCACACACTGTGTCTAATCTACCTGAAATATAACAGAAGAAGAAGAAGAACAACAATAACAACAACAGTTACAACGTTTGCATCATGCATAAAAAGAAGCGCAAATCACTGTCAGCAAGTTGCGATGCCTCCAAACGCAAGGGATTGGCACACGGAAGCGAATCTCCTGAGAAGTCAGGTAAGAATTCTGAAGTATATTGCTGATCTGCCATTTGGCGTTAGCATGCCAACGAAGTACCTAACTAGCTAGCTCAGCATTCGTGTTTCATGCGTCTGGCAGTCAGTGCGGTCTACACAGTGCAGATGGCGCACACGGTCTCCGTGTATTGATGTCCATGATGTAGAAATTAATACTTATATTTTTGTTTTCAACATATAATTGTGTTTTCATTAGCAACTACCTCATAGTTCACAAAGTGATTCTGCATGTGAAGCCTTACCCTTTCATGCATGGTGTCCATTATAGGCATATGTTACAATTTAGTCTGTGTGTCTTGGCCTATATAAACATTTTCCAAAAGTCTCAGTATGTCGGTTCTCTTCCATGTATGCCATCCACTATAGGCATATATTGCTATTTAGTCCGTGTGTCATTTTTAAACATTTTTCAAAAGTGTCATTGTCAATGTATTGACTCCGTTAATGCATGGTGACACACCACTGGTTGTCTCATTTCACACAACTATCTGACTTTTCAGCTAAGCGCCGTCAGGACAATCGCCAGAGAATGAGGCTGACCAGGTCATTGGATCTGCCAGAGGCCACAGGTAATTAATTACTCATACTTTCCCATTACTCATTTCATGCATGGTGTCCAGGCATATATTACAATTTAGTAAGTGTTTTGGCTCTGTTAATGCATGTTGTCCACTGGTCACCTACATATCTCCTTCAAAATGAGTTTTGGAAAATAATGCTCTTCTACATGTATTCACATTTGATAAGTAGTAATAATAACATGAAGCAAAACACCTTGCTCCGTGTCTAACAATTTATGCATGAAAGGATTCAGCAATTACTATATCCCACTACTATTTGTTTCATTAATCTTTGTTGAGCCATGGTTACCTTTCAGTATTCATCCCACAAAAGATTTTCACGTACCACATCAAATAAAAAAACATGAAGTTCTCCATGATTATTGGATATCGTAGTTCAACATTAACAATACCAATTAACACTAACTGCCCACAACCAACATATGGCCCCGGTGATGTATATCTAATTTCAGACAACATTCTGACTATTTTCAGGTCAACACCATACCGTGAGTCGGCAGTGGAAAAGATCAGACAGGACCAGAAAGAAGGATAGAAACTTCAGAAGAGCCTGGACAGCTCCACAAGAAGTCACAAATGCAGTTCAGTTNGTGTCTATGGCTTCTAAGAATGGCTCTGGCAAGATAGTGGAGTTCAAAGGACATGGACCGAAGCTCTTCAAGATGAGTAGCCAAATGTACCACCTGGCACCTTCAACTGTCCTGACAGCGGAAACAAGCCAAGATTTTCTCAGTTTTCTCTTTGTCTTTGATCAAGGCAATGAGCTTAAGAACATACTTCATCAGGCAAAGGGAGATGGAGTTGTTAATGTAGACACTTTGACCTTGATTCAGGACGAGTTGAAGACAGTCAGTCCTTTGGTAAGGTACTTTACATCTTCACAGCAAACCCCAGTAAGGACCTCAGGATGGTGTTTAAGGCAAAGAGCTCTCAGTTCATGCTGAACAGACCCTGTGGGACAGCCAGCCCTAACTGTCCCTGTATGGTCAATGTCATATTCCCTAAAAACTTCCGTCAGGAGGCTCACTTGCCTCACAATGGTCATGGCTACCCTGCTTGCAGAAGACCACACAATGGTCACAATAAGACACAATAAGAAGACTGGCTTCATGTTTGACAGCAGGTGGGTCGTACCTTACAACCCCTGGGTGTGCCACAATGTTGGATGATTGACCTCATGATGCTCACTGGAGAACAATGGAATACAAAGTCCAGGACAGGTTTCCTGCAGTGATCAATCTCTCCACACAGATGGCCAGCAGAATATTGTCTTCACGGAAGGCCATGCACAGGAGGCCCTGGCTGCAGCCAAAGACACTACATTGCTGGGCTTCTTCAAACTCAACAGCTAAGATCAGGGCAGAGGACAGCATTGTGCTGCGTGTTGGCAGCACAGGCTTGGCTACTCAGAACCTTGAGGGTGGTAGGACTGCTCATTCAAGCTTTAAAATCCCGATCCCATCTTTGAAAACTCAGTCTGTGCCATCAAAGCTGAGTCCTCCCTGGCTAAACTGACCAAAGAGAGCAGGTTGATCATCTGGGATGAGATCTTCAGTGTCCACCGCTTTAATGTCGAGTGTGTGGAAAGAACTCTGAGGGACCTGATGGTTTCAGAGCACCCGTGGGGCGGAAAAGCTGTCCTGCTTGGTGGAAACCTTAGGCAGACGCTCCCAGTTGTGAAAAAAAGCAGGCAGGGCTCAAATAGTAAAAGCTTGCATCCAAATGTCAACCCTCTATCCTCTCATTTCTGAGACCTTCCCTGACCTCCAGAATAGATGTGGTGACAATAACAACCTTCTCAAAGGCACTGTAGACACTCCTCTGAACAAGGATATTAGAGCCATCAATGACACGTGTTTGGCTGTGTTCCCTGGAGAAGAGGGAGTCTACTTTTCAGCTGACTAAGTTCTGGAGGACAATCACAAGGATGCACTGTCTGTCGAGTCCCTAAACTCATTGACACACTCTGGTATGCCTGACCATGAAATGAAACTGAAAGTAGGAGCTCCAATCATGCTGCTTAGAAACCTGCAAGCAGGTCCTGACCGGACTCTCAAAAACGGCTCCAGGATGGTGGTGGTGCAGATGATGGACAAGGTGGTTCATGGCGAGATTGCTGTAGAGACAAACAGGGTCAAAGGGTCTTCCGACAAAGGGCTCCTCACCATAACAGAAATGATGAGCTTCCCTTCATCTTTGTCAGACAAAAGTTCCCTGTCAGGCTGGCTTTCTCAATTACCATCAACAAAGGTCAGGGACAAGAAAATGAACGAGTTGGCATCCACCTTCCTCAGCCTGTATTCGCTCATGGCCAGCTCTACACAGCCTTTTACAGGGGAAAGAGAGCCACCAACGTGAAAGCTTGTATTGAACAGAATGAAGAAGGAATAACAGACAACATTGTGTGTAAAGAGCTACTATAATTCTCTGTAGGTAACTGTAATCTGGCAACCTACCATACCATATATATAGTATATGTATATATATATATTGTATATGTATGTATCTACTGTCAACAAGCCCTAAAGTTTTGTATGGAGAGATTTTTTTTTGTTTCTTTTTTACTCTTTAACCTTCATATAATAATATATTCATATCCTTCACTTTATCTGTTTGCACAATCTTGGGGGAGGGGGGCAAAAATGTGTATGTGACAAATAATTACTATGATCTCAATATACAAATATACAATATTATTATTACTGCACTATAATATGAGAGTTGTCTGTGTATGTGTCTGCTTTTTCGTATTTTTGCACCTTTCGTTGCATCTCTTCCAAATTCACTATTAACACTGCTTGGAGGTCTACGCTTTGCACAGGATAGTTTTAAGGGGTGGGACCAGAGGGTCAAGAGGGATTAGGGGAGGCTGGGGGTGAAAGCAATGGAGAGGGCTGGGGTACAGGGGCAAAAGTCTCGGGGGTCAAGGGTCTGGGAGGGTCAAGGAAAAGGGTTGCCATGCCCAAAGGCCACTTTGTTCTAGTATACAACTAATTTGCAACAGCAAATACATTTTGAAAGAAACTTAATGCTGGCAAGATTACATTTCTATTAACATGTAGTGGAAATGTTGTTAATTAATGTTTTAATTTTATTTGTTTTCCACGAACGTTTTAACTCCAGTCTTTGGTGTCAAAGTCCTGCACCTTGTACGACCACCTCTCTCCAGTAAATAAGGTGCTACAATTGTATGTATGTATTGTACGTATGTATTATGTCAGAAAAAGGTCTCTGAACATAATTCAGGCTGTGATTATGTGTGTTATACTGTCTCTTTTGGACTGGGTCTGACTGTTCTTTGGGTCACTTTTGGAGCAGGTCTCTTTTGTTTTTTAAAATTAATTTATGCACATTGGTTTCAAATCGGTTTCCACAGCTCTGTTTCAACTCAGGTCTGAAATCTTGGACACAAGAAGAAATCTACATTAGGAGGAAAAAACACTGACCTTTTTGACTGGCTTGGATGTAGAGCATGTATGCACTGCAGTTTAGGAACCCAAATACAGCACTTTGTTTTTGTCACAAATCCAATAACATTAACATGAAAAATATAATGTTGGAGTATAATGTTATTTTTAAGTCAGCATTGGTCTCATTCCAACATCAAGTAAGACATAAAGTTAACACTGTACCACAGAATTAACCCATAAGGATTACTATTGTACAAAGTTACTAAACAAAAGACAGATTAAGCACAGTATTAATGGACTCAGCTATCTCATTTCACAGTTGCTGACTAGATTTATGCTGCCATGCAGGAATGATCTACAAACCTATTTTGTTTTGAGTTGTTTCACCTTTCTCCATCAGCCACACAGCACTCAGGGTATCAACTCTTTCTCTCAGATCACTCACAAGAGCATGTGGATCAATTGGATTCCACCAGACCCATGTTAGCAACTCCAGTCGACACAGTAATGAGCCCCTGGGGAGTGAAAGAGCTGGTGATGAGGGCAGACAGGTTAGAAAATTGAGAAAATGGAGAAAAAGCAAAGGAAAAGCCAAAGTGAGACAAGTAACAATGGAGGACGTCTGAAGGTGTGGCAATAGCCATTCCTTGCTGAAGAAATTCAAAAATTGATTTTGAAGCTTTTATTGTTCTTATAGGCAGCAAAGACCTAATGACTGAATTGCCATTTTGGTTTCACTTTATTAGTATATGCTACATGAATTGGCAAAAAAATTGTATATGTTATCAGTGAATCAGAGGTCTGGAACTAGGGTAGAAAAGAGAAAATTGACAGAAATTTTAAAGCCATATCAAAACAAAGTAGCATTAAGAAACACTGTATCGGACAGTTCTCTGAGTGTCTAATACTTATAATAATACTGATAAAATGTCATTCAGTCATCAGTTGCTCCACTTTGTCCCTAGAAAGCTAATCTGTATAATTAGGTTTGGTGACAGATGGAGGGATTATTGCCATATCTCAGTGTTTAGTGAATTGATGAAGGATTATGTGAAGGCAAAGGATAATTGAATACAAAAAGAAGAGACGAAAAGGATAAAACGACGTGGATGGGAAACTTTATTGGTCCTGTAAGCCTCTTTGTTCCACAAGTCACCCAAACTGACAAATATCTACCAGTGTCTGAGCCTACCAGGGCTTTTGGTAAAGGAATGAAGAGTGGGCGGATGGACATTGATCTCCACCGCCACAGTAACAGAGATCCTCTTCTGGCTTAGTCTCAAGGAATACTCCCCCACAGCTCCAGCATCGTAACTCCCTGCCCTTCATTCTCATTCTCCTCTTTTTTACCATTTCGTCTTCTATTTATGTCCACCTCTTGTTATTGTTTCTTTCGTCACATCATTGTATCGCAACTTCTTCCTTCCTGTCTCCATTATTCCTCATATGCGTGCTGTGCTTTGTTTATCCTGCACATTCTTCCTCTCTCTGCTTCATCCTCCATCCATCTCTTGTTAGCGACTTGAAGAGGCCCTTGACATGAAACATCTTTTCTCTTTGAAAGTTTCAAGTTGCACTTGTGCATCTTGATAAATTTACTCTGTCTTAACACATCTCTTGGCAGGAGGAGAGTCAGAGATCTAAATGATTCTATTTTAGTGCTAAGGTGGCATATTGCCTGAATACCACCTCTCTGATTTATTCATTTTTCTTATGGTAAGGCAGTGAAAAGCAGACTGGCAACACTTGATGGATGCTTCAAGTTTATCTCTTTTGAACTTCTCAACTGTAAAAACCTGAACAAAAAGCACAAGGTGGACTTTATGGAAGAGTGGTTAGAGATGCTTGATACCCACAGGCAAGGTGGCAATGGACTGTCCCTTGTCAAAGAGTCCTTGTGGAGGATATTAAACTTGCTGCCTTCCCAGTCTTTGTAAGTTACAGCCAACATCTAACTGAGGTCACTGGTTCACTTTGTGCCTTTTATAATCTTTTAGCTCATTGTTTTGGCAGGCAGCTGTTTTCAGCAAAAAAAGTTCTGATAAACCCACTGCATGCTACCAAACAGCTGATAGACAAATTCAGCAATTAGCTTGTGAACATAATGGAGCATTTAGCAGTTCAAAAGCTAGATATTTCCTTCAGGAACTGGTGGGAGCCAAAACAGGGCTAAAACTTAACTTGCGGGGCAACCAGAAAAACAATGCTAAAATCCTAATATTGCTCTTTGTCTGCTGGATGTGCAAATAGGCAGCTGTTTCCTAAAATGTTGGCCTTTTCAACTTGATAAGGTTATAATACAGTATGTAAATGTTGTGTTGAGAGGTTCTGACTGAAATCAATTCATTCCAATGGAATTTCTGCCCGCTGTGTGTTGCTTTCATATAGAGTTCAGCTTTTATGAACTTTCAGACACAAACTTGCACCACTGCCCCATTGCTAATTATCTTGACAGTACTACAAATGGCCACTACATCCCTGAGTTTCCAGCACCACCTGTTTCACGAGCATGTATTGTATGAATCTTCCGTATTTTATTTTTTTGCCAATAACAGTGCCACTACAGCCGTATAAAGTAAACATATGCTTTATACACACAAATGCTAACTGTGCATTGTTTCAATTGCTCATCGGACACAAAGCCACAACACCCCACTTCACGCTTTGTACAATCAGTTGGATCCCAGCCACTAGGAAAACACATACATGAGTCCTTGTGTTTGTGTGTGTGGATGTATCCATCAGCACGCTGCAGCTTTGTAAACAAGGCCGTGGTGTGTGGCGGGACTCAGCGTGACCTCGCTCAAGGACGTTCTCATATTTGCATATAAGTATGTGTGTGTGTGTGTGTATTTATAGTGAGAGCAGGTAGGTCAGGTGGGATTCAAACCTGCAGGTCTGATGGTCATTGTGCTAAAGGACACCATCCATCAACAGTCTCAGTGGTGTGGATCATGAATCAACTCGGTATGTATGTGTGTGTATGTTTGTATTGATATGCCTGTGTATGTGTTGTTTTTCTGGCGCTTAAGATTGCAACTGACACTGAGTGAATGAAGAGTTTTGGTGCTAGCTGACAAAATAATCAGGATTATAGAGGATGATGTTTTGGCTTATTTATTTCCCCCCTCTTCTTCTTTTGCAAAAATGTTGCTTCCTTCTGCAATATTTTGGCTTGCTGCCAGTGTGTGTGTGCGTGTGTACTCCGGGACAAATGGGCAAGCCCAGCATGAGTCATGCTCAGATGGGAGATTTGGATTCAGACGCATACACATACACATACATATACATACACATACACACATACCACATCTGTCTAACTCATCAATTTTTCAATGATATCTGATCCTCCGTCCAAGCGGCCGCTCGTCGTTTTCAGAGCAGGAAAGAACAGATAGCCGTGACCACTGTTGCTAAAAAGAGGCACAGAAAAGAAAGAGTTGGGGGGGAGGGAGGTAGGGAGGGAAAGGGAGATAAAGTGCTATTAAGATGAGGAGATGGAGGGCAACTTTCTCAAGGTGACTGCTGGAGATCACGGCAAACACATACAAATGAGTTGGCTGAGCGGGAACAGAGAGATGGTGTGGTAAATGAAACCGAGCATATCCTCTCTGCAAAGTGATTTGTGACACACAGGGTTTCGTCGCCGCCTTCGTTTTTTTCCCCCTGCCCCCCAAATTGAAACGACACACGTGTGGCTCTATGTGTATGAGCGCTGTGCCATTTGAGGTGAATGTTGAGAAGGGAAGACATGAAATCTGAGCAGTAGATAGCAGCATTCCTGCTACAAAAAATGACTGTTGGTCCTTAGTCTTTCTGTCACAGACACTCTGAAGACGTAAGGTGAACAGACAGTGGGTGATTTAGCTAGTAAGGAGCCTACAAGTTATGCAACAGCCTATTTCTTCTTACATAACGCTGCAGTTTCAGAGCGGAAGATTAGCTTCGCAATACTGTTCTCCTTGTAGAAGATGCCACAGCCGATCTCCTCTCGCAGGCATAATGCACACATGTTGACAAGCTGTTTAGCCATATCGAGCCGGAATTACCCTGAAAAGGGAGATGCAGCGATACCGTATGATGGTATATCTGGTTCAGCAGCAGAAGCCTGTGGGATATCTTTGAAAAACGTTCACCAGTATTAATCTGTAGCTGCAAATAGCACAGAAAATGTAACATTAGTGCAGAGATCGGCCATTTAAGTGGGAATGCTTGCTCAAGCTGTAACACCGTATGAAATATTAAGCTGTGTTACACCATGTGGAAGTGTCAGATGTGTGTGTGTGTGTGTGTCCATAGAAAAAGAGGGGGGAAAAATCGATTGCTTTTCGTTGGGCATCCAGTAAAAATCTATTTATCCGTCATTTCTCTGTCCATGCTGCTGCACAGGCTGATTCATAAGCTAATAAATACTGCAGCTCCGCATACTTACCCTGGTACGTCAAGTTAGGCTCAAGCAGATATAGGCTGTGATAGATCATTATTGGGGAAATGAGAAAGAGGCTGATGAATAGTTTGCATTTCCACCACCCAAGGGATTATTAATATGAAATCTGTCCAACCAAATCATCAGCATCAGCAAATTCCTGGTGTGGTCAGCCACGTTTCTGGACCATTTCTTGAGACGCGTTGATACAGCAAAATGCAAAATACCTTCAGTGATTTAAACAACTGCCACTGTATCTGTCAGAGTCTTGCTGAATCCACCCTCCAGTCTATCCAGCAGTTGCGTCTCTGTTGTTTCTCTGCTGTTTTCTCTTTCTAATTTGCCTATTTGGTACTCATGTATCAGATCTAAGAGGGAAATGCAGAGAGACACTGACGAAATGCAAATAGATCAAAAAAGAAGATTTGCGTGGAGATGAAGCTGTAGGGGGTGTTAGGGAAGAAGCGCATCATGATTGAGCTGTCTGTAAAGAAATTAAACCAAGAAACAAATCCTTCAAAAATGCATTCCCCCTTTGTCTATTTCCCCTCTTCTTAGTTGACTACCAGCATGTGCAGCGAAGAGAGAGCAAGATCTTGACATCTTCAAAAGGAGCTTTGATCTCAAAGCACCTTGAGGCCCTGGAGGATCATCAAGGTTCCCTCTGTCCTTTTATCACGCGGTGTTTCTCTCTGCCCCTTGCTCCTCCTCCTCCTCCTCCGCTCCGTCTTCCTTTTCTGCTCGGCGTGATCAGTGAGTGCTCTCGGAGGCAGCCCGATACACCTGATACACACGCGCCAAATGCAGCCTCGTTCTGGCGCTGTCTCATTCTCATTCCTCTCTCGCCGGCAGCGTTTACCTCGACACACTCTCACACATTGCAAGGTCATGTTGAAATATTTTCAGACGGAAACGCTCTCCCTGTTCCAGCGCTGCTCCTTCTCGTCTGCGGCTGCCGCACAGACTTCCAAGGCCACTTTTCTTTGTCTTTGAGAAAAAAGGAAGGGGAGACTCTAATGAGAGGATTACACAAACTTGTTTTTTTTGGCAGCTAAACTCTGTCGTCAACTTACTGTTGTGTGAGAAGCTGATCAGCAGTTTCTCCTCTGTGAGAAACATCTTTTTTGTTGTACCCAGATCCTAGATTTTTGTCAAGGACAGCAAGTTTGTGCTTGAGTAATTATAATAATATTCAAGAGGAAATCTTTGAAAAATGAAAAGTTTTTTCTTAACTAGCATTTCTTTCTCATCAGATAGAACCCTTCTCAGTGAAACTTGATACAACAAAAACAAATCTCATTTGGTTGGAACTCATTCCAGTCTATATGTATTTCCAACCAACCCCCTGCCATTGAAGATCTTTGATTGCTGTTTTCCTCAGGCACTTGAGGCATCTGATGTAATTGAAAATGTATCATAAAGCAGAGCTCTTTCCCTCTAGTTCACAGTGGACCCCCTACCTACACCACTGACTGACCCACAGAAAGAAAAGTAAGATGAGCTAACCTCTGGATAAAAGAGCAAAAATCTAGCATTCTTACTCCTGACATTAGCCGACAGCTGCAGCAGATTAAGGGCTGCTAAGCAGTAGTTTAGAAGCTGTGGTGTTTAAAGAGCAGCCAGGGCTTATTGTCAGTTACCTACCAGTCCCTTCATTTCAATGTTGCAGGCTTGACTGCTCCCAGTCATTCAAAGAGTTTCTTTTTTTTCATTCTGTTTCCAGAGATACGTTCGCTTAAGGGAAATGGCCATTAAAATGTCATTACCGCTACACTAAAATCATTTTTAAAAAAGCACTGGTTCCCAGCGGCTTCCCGCCGTAATGGGCTCAATACATTCCCTCAGCACAGGGAAGAACCCTAATGTTGCGGAACACAAATGCTAATCTCTCTGTAAATATCACTCAAATTCACTCTCCCCTCTGCTTTTCAGTCATAATAGCATGGATTCATTCTGCTTTGCCCTGGCAAATTGAATTAATTCTCCAGGCAAAGGTGTTATGATTATTCTAAGCTTCCTAGTGCGTGGGCTGTAATGGAGATGATCCTGGCATTTCCGCTCGATCCAAAAGCATTTCATTCACCCTCTACATTTTGTTTTTTCTTTGTATCTCAAAGGTAACAATAGTCGACGCTTTGATTACACTTTCATTCACGTGCACGCCTCTAATTGCTTTCTGACAGTATTCATATTCATGTCTCAGAATCAATATTGGATTCCAGCATGCGTGGGGAGAGCGGGCGGAAAGACTGCGAGGGTCAGTCCATAACGTGAGTCAATTGATTAAGTGCCTAAGATGCTGGAAGCACTTTGCCATTTGAGACGTTCAACCCTCTTTGTGGAGTGAGATCATGTGTTGTGCAGTCCATCAAGCTCCGCTTTGAGAAACTCATCCTGGTCTAACGTGGTTCGGATCTCCATGTAGGAAAGCGCTCAGCTGTGTCCATTCCCTGTTGTGCTTCCACATGTGCTTGTTTATTCTGACTGTTCAGCTGTGTCTTATATTCTGTTGGTCCCTCTACGGCATTAATCATGGCCACCAGCACTTCCACTGAGCCATACTCCATTAATACCCTAATGGTGACTGTCATCAGTGCATGGCCATACTGTGGCCTTGGCTGAATACTGTAATCACTTTATGCAGCACCAAAGAGGATGCACATAAATTTGGCTGTGATTATACCGCTCATTAACTTACTGTACAACCTCTGCACTTATTTACTTAATTAACTTGCTATTTTAAGTTCTGTTAACATTAGGGTTTTTTATTTTCCTTTTTAAAATACTTAATCAGCCATGAATAATGGAAAACCACTGCGAGCAAAAGCAACACGTTCACCTCCGAATATCTCGGCATGTGGAAGGTGGCAAAATAAATGCACATAGCTAATGAGATAATGGAATCAATTGAGTTGTTGCTGCAACGGGCCGATAGCAGTGTGCAAAAGTGACCCCCTGTGCAAATGAGCTTGACCTGTAGTGTCAATCAGGAAGTGTTCCTGCCAACGGTATGGGCGGCAGGGTAGTTACTGCTCTGGATCTTTTGGCTGTGCAGAACAAAACTGCAACAGAAGATTTACTGCCAGACAGAGAATGTTGTTCTCTGTCTGTTTCTCTCACCCTTGTTCTGTGCCTCTCTGGCAGACTGTAACTCTGTAAATGACTTTGACCTTTCCTGGGACTGAGGACAGGAACCACAGAGGGAGAAGAGGGAGATGGCGTAGAGTAGGCGGTTGACTGTAATAAACTCGAAGCAGTGGGCGGCTGTCAACACTAATAGATGGGAGAGGGGAGGGGGTCACCGGGTTGATGAATACTTAAGGAGTCCTCAACAAGTGCTCTCTTCTTTACCAGGCTGATCTGTGTGAGATCTGATGCTCAGAGCATCATCAGACTACTTGCAGCGAGGGCCTTTTTGGTGACTCAAGGAAAATATCTTTACATTTTTACCACAGGACAGCAAAGGAGCAACCTTATCACATGTCTTAGCATGCAAATCGTATAAGGCTTGATGACTGCTATGTAACTATATTGCATTGCAGTGTAACACTACTGTTTAGTTGACAATGCTAACATGCTAATATGTCATGGGCCCAAAAGTCAGGTGATCACCAAAGTTACTGCAAATCATCCTGAGGGGGCCATGAATGTCTGCACAAAATGTCATGGCAATCCATCTAATAGTTGTTTAGATATTTCAGTCATTTCAGAGAGACCGACATTGCCATTCCTAGAGCCACACCCTACAGCAAAGAATTTTTCAGAATGATTGAGAAAGAATGAATGAAACACTTGTTTGTTTGTACAACCATTTAGGGAATACCAGGTGTTTTGACCATCTTGCTTTTCTCCAAATTGTGCTACTCCCCAAGTATCCTATATCCTTTAACTCATGTCATCCATGTCTACATGATAAAATCATGTATTACCTTAAACATTGTTCTCATAAGCTGCTCAGCCACATTCTCTGGCATAAATGTCAGAATGCACCAGCAGCAAATATCACAGATATGTAATTAGGGTTTGCTTAGCCAAATCCAGGGGCAGTACGGTCGCTAGTGGGAGTTTTGTTTATACCTTACCTTTTTGGTGTAGTGTTGTTACTGCTGCTGTAAGCCCGACAGACGAGCAGAAGCAGCGTTGCACGCTGCAGGTCCCTTCCAAAAGAGGGCTGCAGATGGACTGAGCTTATATACAAGAAGACGTTACCCAGCCCCACCCACTCCCTCAGTCTCTCTACATCCACACACAGGCAGCAGCGAGGGTTGGGGGTAGTTGGGAATTAAATTATTCACATTTTGTGATGATTATAGATTATCAAAAAAGCTAAAGCCCCGGAAACCCAATGTTGACGACGCCAATGCTCCAGATCCCATCAATAAAGGTTCGAATTCATGGGACTCATGAATCTATGAACTGGTATCAAACTTCCTTGATGTGTTGTATTGACTTTTGAAGCACGATGTCGGGGCAGGACAGTGTATTACAGAGTAATCTTAACTGTAAACTAATGGGCTGTTAGTTATGAAGAGAAAGGCAGTTTTATTTGATAGGATGAGCAGAAAAGAAAAACCTGTGATGACTTTTTAGTTACACCCACTTCCAGTATCCCAGAAAAATTTAGGGAATCTTTAAAAGGGTAACAAATGTCGGGTTAACCTTGTCCAAAGTGCACTTGTGACATTTTGTTTTCTGTATGTAGGTGCATTCTTCTCACAATGCTCTCTATTGTCCTCTGTCTACAGGAACGGGGAAAGATCGGCGTGATCTTCAACGTGGGAACGGACGACATAACCATCGAGGAGAGTGCGGTGATGGTGAGCGATGGCAAATACCACGTGGTGCGATTCACGCGCAGTGGTGGCAATGCCACACTACAGGTGGACAATCAGCCTGTCATCGAACGTTTCCCCTCAGGTAGGAATAGGGGCCCCAATCTCGGGACTGAGGGAGGGAGGCAGCTATCAGTGTTGGATTTGAACCTTCACAGTGTTGAATTCTCAAATAAACTGGTTAACACAATGGAGAGAGAAAGAAGGAGCTTTGGTAAAGAAATATTATTAATTAATTCAGCTTTCCATATGCCACTGGAAGTGATTTTTCTGGAAAATTCTGTGAGGGCTCTGGTTTATTTATCATGACATTCATATTTAGTGCGTGCCTGCATTATTCTAGGTGATTTAAGTCAGGTTCTGGTCTAAAAGGCTGGAAGAGCCAAGCAGCCTTCCTGAGGCAAGCAATCTTCCATCTAAAAGCATCCAGCTCTCTTCAGTTAGTCTACCATTTTAGCTCCTGGCACTGTGAAAGCACTGAATCGAGACCAGCAGAATGTAAGTATGCCAGTCAGGAATCAGGCAGAATACAGAAGGAGGACACTTCACGCTGGGAAAGAATGTGGAGGTGTTTTTATGTCATGCCTCGGCTCCAAGATAAACACAGACGCAACATCACTACACGTACAGACTTTAAACGAGGGCAAACACCCGATGAGTCACTGCTGGGAGCGTGCTAATTCCCCCACTTGTTGTTCAACCATAATCATGGTATTCTATTTTGGCCTGAATTATGAGGCTATTTTTGGTTACGCAGAAGCTCTCACTATTTCTCTCTCCATTGTGTTTCCCCTTTGTTCATGGTTGTTCAAAGGAAGACATTTTGCGTTCCCGTCATGAGTTTGCATTTTGGTAACCACTGGGCTAAGCCCGGCTCTACTTCCTGCCAGTGTTGGGTGTTAGCGATTACATGGGAAATTAATAACCTGATACAAAAATAAAACTTTTTCACAGCCTTGAAGCTCTGGTACATTCATCATTTTGCCCACCAGTGTTTTCATTCTACATTGATGCTGTCCGACTTGTAAATTCTCCATCCCCACTGAAGTCAATGCGTTCCATCTCCATTGTCTAAATACACTGTCTATGTATCATCCCTATGTATCATCATTGTTTCAAACAGCAGGGAGAGTGCTGCTAATGTGACCATGATATTTACTCTAGCTGACATATAGAGCAATGGGATTGTGACATTCTCTGTCACAGCAGTGATCCCATATTTTGAGGCTTTGTTTTGGCATTGAGAGACGCGTATTCTCTTTCTCATCCGTCAGCGCAGCGAGGCTGGGCTGAGGGGCATGCATCACAGCCAGAAGAGGAAGCACCCTGTCACAGTTCACTCTTTTCACTTGTTATTATGATGGAAATGCAGCCCTTTTCGCAACAGCACACGCTCCAAAGAGGAGCCTTCAACTAACAATAGCTCTAACTGCTCAGAAAATAACAGCAGAGTAGCCTGTTAACATTGGCAAGTGAGTGTCATCATCCAAATCTATGTTTTGTTTCATCAAGAAACATTAATGCACTGCCCATATTGTATTCTTTTTATTCCTCTTCCCTTCCGCCCTTCTTACCGCTGTTGTTGTCTTTGTCAAACACTTCTTTCCTTTTCCTCTGCTGATCAAGAATTGAAGAGTGTTATTTTGTTGTTGCGATAGTTTACTTGATGAGTTTTGTATTTGTCTGCCGGGGGCTGGAGCCCGTCTGAAGTTTTAGGAGGTTATGGAGACTAAGGAAAGGAAATGGATGAAGGAGAAAGGGGGGGGTTGTTGTGTAGAATAGCTTTTATTCATTTATGTGAGCTAGATACACTCAAACTATTTTTGGGTGCCGGCTTTGAAGGCTCCAGCACCCGCTTTGAAGGTTCCAGTCATCTACGTCTGGTGGGGCGGCGTCCTGGGGAAACAGAGATGTTACACATTAGGAAAGCAAAACCTCTGATGAGGCTGAGGCACAAAAGGGTGGAGGAATACGTAGGGGAAAGAGTGAGCAAGGGTTTGTGGGTGTGGGTGTGGGAATGGCAACCTCCTAACTGAGGCAAGAGGTGTGTAAAGAGAGCGAGGATATATTTTGTAAAGAGGGGAAATAAATAGGGGGAGCTTGTTGGATTAAGTTCCCGTGACCGAGATTGGAGATTTAAACATCTTCTGACTCTCTAAATGGAACAAAATACTCTATACTCTATACAACATATTCAGACCTACTTTGTTTTCTTGATGCTTATATTATGCAATAACATTTCCATGCTGTCCCAGTGGAACAGTGAATCTTGAAATGTCCATGTAGCCAGATTTAGAAGAAAATAGAACAAGTTGTCATGAAAGACACCTCCAATGGGGCATTCTGTTACTGTAGGTATTACAAGTGCCAAATTTGTCTGGTTCCTCTAACAAAACAAGGAAGTTTCCTGTGAAATACCCCTCCCCAAAGGGACTGTTGTGACCCACATCAGGCAGTCTCGTTGGGATGCCATCGCAGTTTTGAGCTCTGTCTGATGTTTTGAGCATACAGAGAGTTACATGTGGGATTTATCCTCTCATAGACCACGGCCTAAGAAATGTGATAGTTCCCAGAGGACCGCTACAAGGACAAGGACGATAGGGATACAAGAGAGAATGTAAGTCTGTCACCTCGCACAAGAAAGGCAGCGACACGTTATGCACACCAGGGCTTGAGTCCAAAATATTTGTTAGATTCAGAAGTGTTTGCATTGTTTTCTACGAGAAGCCTCCATTATGGCCTGGGCTTGCCAGCAGCAGGCTTATAAACAGAAGGCCGATGCGAGGTGATGATTTGGAGAGACAGGATGTTGACAGCAAACATGGTCGTCACGGGTCAGACACATTCAACAGCAAAGCAACAAGTCTCCTGATGTCCCACGAAGTGATGTTTGTAGTCCTCAGGGAGTGTGTATCTGTGGGTGTTTTGGTCCGTGTCTGATTCTACGTGTGACATAGTGCATCGTGTTTGTGTGTGTCATTATTTTTCGTGTGTGCCTGTGTGTGTGTGTGTGCATGTATACATTTTGATGGACAGAGAGCAGACAAAAAGTGTCAGAGGAGCGCCCGACCAGCTAATCCAGTGTGTCAGGTGTCCCCGGTGGGTCCTGCAGCAACAGTTATTGGCCCACCCCACCTCCCACTTTCCCAAAATGGCAGACTGGCTCAATAAAACATCGCCGTGTCACACTGAGCACCTCAACCTGGCCACAGATAAACCATTTCACATACGATCCCCTTTATTTACTGGTCATCTGTTGTGAGAAAGGTGGCTGTTACGATGTGGCTAATTGTTTAGTCTGCAGTGGTTTCTTTGCAATTTGATGCCACTGCCCTGAAGAATTTCTGATTTAATTTCTGATTGGCAAAAGAGTGTGCATTATTATTTAGATAAACACACTGCCAGGACACAGCAGCCTCATCACTGTGCTGAATTAAAGCTCGTCGCCAAAAGGCTGTTACCAGACTACAGCTTCCTCTCATTAGAGAAGTAAGGTAACATTTATTCCAAGGAAGGCTGCTTCAAAAGAATGCTCATACCTAAAAAATAAGGAAAGTGGCCGAGGTTGGGATAATAATAATTATGTCATTCTATATCCATCAACAATCAACGACCGGCAACTAGTATCTTAAAAGCCCATATTAGTCAAAGCCTGTGATTGTCATTGTGAAATTTGCCTCCATCTTATTGTTTTACGAGCTGTTCTCTCCCAGCTCTCCCCACCCTCCTCTTCACCCACTAACTGATCATTGTGTTCAGGCACTCAGAGGGGAGGTCAGATTTAGTGAGTGGGGGCCTGCTACAGCATTAATCCCCCTCTTATAAGGAGCCAGCCGCCCTTCCGGCAGCTGCTGCCTCCAAAAGAATCAGAGTAGGAGAAAGAAAGGGCTTCAAGGCAGAATGTGTTCCTGAGTGGTGAAGGGAGGCGTGCGTGTTTTGGAGTGTGTTTATATGACTGTGTGAGGTGTGTGTGGCTGGGTATACTGTTGTCCAGGTGTGGGTCTGTGCATGTTTTTGTGTGGATATTTATGTACAGATGTATATGTATATGGTCACTTTTATGGTCTTATATGCATGTATATGCATTTACCTTTGTTTGAGAGAATATATGCACCTGTGAGTGTGTACTGTATGTAGGTGTTGTTCCGTCAATGCCTACCTGTCTCTCTGCTGTGTCTCACACACCCCCTCCATCTCAACTTCACCTTCTCTCTTTGCAAATCGCCTCACATTAACTCTTTTTGTGATTATAGTAATTCACCACAGTAAATTGTGACATTACGGTAAAAAGGGAGCTTCTGGAAAAATCCATCCATTTCCTGTGGGTTTATACCACACTTGACATTTGGACTTCATTGAGGTGCTCCCTGAGCTTTGGATTACCATTACACATTTTACAACCGTAGTTATATTGTCTGTGATTACCATATTTGCTGCCTCATAACTGTGTCATTATGACCAATGACTCCACAGTGCACCGTCTTTCGTCCACACTCACTGTTTCTTTCTCACTTGCCACTATTTACACGCTGTTGATCGACTATAAAGCTGTCACTTTGCTTTAGTTTCTGACTGGGCTGCAATAGAGTAAATTTTGAAAGAGGAAGTGGTGGTGGAGGGTGGTAATGCATGGACGGAGGGGTGGAAAGCAGGGGAAATAGAGGAGAGGAAAAGCTATAGTACTCTACAGTGAAGTGCTTGGGATGCATTGCTTAAAAATGATGGACTGAAGTGGAAGAGGAATGAAAAGATGGAGAGGAAGAGGTTGGGTATAAAAAAGAGGAGGGACAGATCCAGTATGCATGCTGGAAGCTAGCTGCTGTCACTGCTGTGACGGATGAGGCTTTGCATGTTACTGAATAATAAGCACTTCACAAATTGGATTCCATCACAGCAGGGAATATTACATATAGCCGATACAGTATGATACAGCATGTGCATGCCCCTCACATGCAGGTACACTCCTGTACACGAGCCAGGAATAATGTTATAACAAACATTAATTGCTTCCTGCTAACAAAATTATTGAAATGCACTCAGACACGACAGTGTTCATTTTGAGTAGACACACCGCTTAATACAGATCATAAATCAAGGACAGCAAAAGGAAAAGTAGGAAAGATAGAGAGAGTACAAAAGAGAGGGCTATTGTCATTCCCTGTTTTCATTCTGTAAGGCATTTAGTGGATTTGTTCAGCGTGAAGGCTGACCATTAGAGAGAGGAAAAAGGGAAGAAGAGAGATGTGGATTCACAGAGGAGGAGAGACTCTTTGTGCCACCGAGGTCAGCTCCAGCTCTTCCGACCGAGCTGTTAAGATGTTCTTACTCTTCGGATAAATGGTCTGAGAAAAGGGGGTCAACAAAGCTCTCGGCTGTGCTCTTTCCTTCCTCCTGCCCCTTTTTATCATCGCCTTTATGTCTGCACTGTTTCTAGATATCCATCTTTGTCTTTGCGACCTTCACGCTCAGAGGGAAAGAAAACCAAGTGTGAATAAGCAAGGAAGATAAAGACACAATGTGAGGAGAAGAGAGGTTGAGGCATCCCAGAAGATATGCTTCCCTCTTTCCTTTAGCAAAAACAAATATGAGAGCACTCAGCAGTGCCGGTTATAATGCTAAAAGTAGGGGAGAGCAACAGGATTAGGACAGGAGAGGGTTGCACTCTATACAAGACAACACAGTCAGACAAATGGCTGTGGGCATATGGACTTAAGCTGAGCATGGACTAGATTTCACTTCACTTGCTCGGGCCTCCAAGCAAGGAGTATCGAAGCAGCCCTGTGTGACTTTGCCGGTCCACCGAGCAGAAGATATATGTGAGTGTGCGGGGTGATGCACAGAGCACAGTGTGGCCTCGTGTCAGGATTGGCAGGAAACCATCTTTACTATCTTATTGCTTGGGTGGAGCACCTCTATATACTGTAAGCCAGGCTTCCACTACATTTAAGTTAGAAATATTGAACTTTTTACTGCACTATATTTGTTTTACAGCTACTGTGTAGTTTGTTAGTTACTTTGTAAGTTAAGATTTTACACAGAAAAAACTATATATAAAATTATATATGGTACATATGATGCATCATAGATTAATCATCAGTATATAAGGTAGTTATTAGCCCCACTTACCACATTTTACTAAAATAATAATTCATGCTATTCTGCATGAGTACTTTTGCTTTTGATACTTAACTACATCTTATTACTTATCTTTATACTTCTGTGTTTTATTAGCTTAATTTTTTTATGTAGGCCTTACTGCTACTTTTACTTAAGAAAAGGATTTCAATACTTATTGTTGATGATACCATGAAGTAGCTCAGTGATTCTTTTTTAATCTGTATCGGCTAAATTAACACATAAATTAAACACGTTCTTCATTAATTCTCAAAGTTATTGGTGTTAAAAGGTGGGGTATTTAAAGTCACACTCCTGTCTAATAACACGCCCAAGACAAAAAACTGCAACTGTTAGTCCTCTTAGGGCGACTGATTTGATACGATGCATAACTGACATTTGTCATAGTTTGGATTTTTATTTTACTCATCATTATATTCAGGAAAGTACAGCAAAAAAGTCAGAAAGCGTTAATTGAGGTCAGCCAGCTCAGTCACTTTTCACTGATGACAGTTCCCCCTCTATCTGTGGGTTCTTATTGGGCCTCGGGTGCTCTGCGACTCCTTCTGATTGGATCTTGCACAGTTGGAAGGTATCTCCAATTATTGGCCTGTGGCTGTGGGATGATGGCGAGAGAGCGAGAGAACAGAGAAATAGCGAAAGTAATGATGAGTAGAGAGAGAGAGAGAGAGAGAGAGACACAGAGGGAGACACAACTAAGTAGTGCAGAGAAGGAGAGGGAAAAGATTGCTTTAGGTAATTAGAGAAGTGACAACTTTGATTTCCACATGAGTGGGGGGGGCTTTCGCTGGCTCGCTCCAGCAGCCACCGTCGCACAAATCCACCGTGGCCGAGATGAAAGGTGGTAAGGATCCTGTCAAAGCGAGAAGAGAGAGGGGAAGAAATGAAAACGAGCGCACTGGATTGATAACTGCTGCACAGATGAAAGATGAACGAGCAGTTAAAATAGTGAGATTTCATCTGTTTCAAATGCATGCTGCCACGAGTGGTGGGTGATGTATTTACATTGAACAAAGTAGTGTGGTGGGTAGGTAAATCACTTTCTTTCCCCGCGTGTTTCACATGAAGAAACACAGCTTGCTTGCAATCTTTGGTTTAAAAGTGTCGGGGGAGAAAAAACTCACTGCAAAAAAAATTGCAATCTTTTCGTGTACATTTTATCTATTTTTGAGCCCTTAAAATCTTGTTTTCTTAAAACACGTGAACAAATCTGGCTATGCACTATCATTATTATTATTTAGATTATTTCAACAATCAACTTGTTTCAAGAATTCTAAAATATTAAAATTTTTTCTTGATTTTGGTGCAGCAATCTTTCTTATTATGTCTGTGGTCAAAATTCTGACACCTAAGAAAATTACTGAAAAAGTTGAAATATCCATTTTATCGCACTGGCACTTTTTCACTTGTTTTAAGAAAATAAGACATTTAAGACTTGACTTAACAGACAAAAAAAGGCTTGATAAGATAGAGATTTCTGCAAAGATGCATTTAGTAGCACATAGTTACACTGCATAGGGCACTGGTTTCTTCTCCCCATCTGCTCCAAGACACCCGGTAGATATGAGAGCAATCCATCTAAAGTTACCTGAAGAAAAACAGAATGAGGCTAGCTTGACAGAGAGAGGTTTCTGTGAGAGGGAGGGAGAGCGGGATGGCCAGTGGCCAATCGTCTCCAATGTAATCTCCATTCTTGTGGATGGATTTCCGATGTGGGTGTCCTGTACAAGGGCAACTGGCTGCCTGCAGAGCTACATGATATACAGTTTGCTCCTTGGAGAGACACACATACTCACATGTACTTAAACAGACACACACATGCACTGATACAGAAGGAGACGGAGAGCAAGACAGAACAATGTGTGATTCATAAGCTGGATAACCAGGACACCAGAATCCTGCTCTCCCAGACAGACATAGAAACAGACTCTCTATGCACTCCAAGCATGCCACTCAGGTTTCTCGCCCGTCCTCCACCTTGCTTTGTGTCTCCCCGAGGTGCCAGTCAATCAGCGTGCCCTTGCCCTGCCCCTAGCACAGCAGCTGTGATACCTACCCGGGACGGGCCCCATCATGGCTGTTAATCCAGCCGATGCTCCAGGCGCCAAACATGGGGCACAAGGGGAAGACAGACAGGTTTCTGGCTTCCAGAGTGGAGATACCGCCAGTGTTTCAGGGTGGATATTCTGAGCCTCAGGGGGTCCACAGCCCATTCTGGCAGTGGTGGAAGAAGTATTCAGATCCTTTACTTAAGTAAAAGTACTAATACCACACTGTAAAAATACTCCACTACAGTTATATCTGATGTTTATGGATTAATATTACTGCTGCATTAATGTGTATGTTACATTTCACTGCTGTAGATGCTTAAGGCTGAGCTAATTTTAACTACTTTATACTGTATATTGTTGGGTAGTTTAATCTACAGCAATGCATCATGGTCTGTGAGATCATTTTGTCAACCCATAAAGGAACACTTAATCCTTCAGTTTATCAGAAACAGTCACATTCAAAATCACCAAATTTGGAGATGTCAAACAAATGTAGTGAAGTAAAATAGTACAATATTTACCTCTGAGATGTAGTGGAGTAAGAAAGTATAAAGTTGCATAAAATGGAAATATTCAAGTAAAGTACAAGTACCTCAAATTTGTATTTCAGCACAGTACTTGAGTAAATGTACTTAGTTACATTCCACCACTGCATTCTGGTTGGTGAAATATACAGTATATGGCTAGTGTGGATAAATGTGGACCAGCCTCTGATGTTTACATGCACATAGTCTGCTGGGTTGTGACTCAGACATTGGCTTACATTTTATTAAAGACAAGCTATTTATATGCAGCTATATTTAGAGTGCACAAGCCTTTTGCCCACATGTCCACCAGTTATACAGTATGCCTTGTGAATAAGAGAATTACAGCCGCAAACCATGCCAGTGAGCACTGAAGTTCATGGTCTGATGAAGCCAACAGGACCACATCATCTGCAAAGAGCAGAGATGCAATCCTGAGGTCCCCAAACTGGACACTCTCCTCCCCTTGGGAGGGGGCCGCAGATCTGATGATGCGACCACAAAATGTTGATCATCGTTCATTGGCCTAAGATGTTCTGGTACCAAGTACATTTATGAACACACCTTATGCTCAAACACGGTGTTTGTTATGGCCAATCCATGACTAGGACAGAAGCCCAACAACAAAGCGGCGCTCAGGTTCAGATCAGCCAGGCCGTTCCTCCTAGTCACCACCCTCAAGGTTTCTCCATCGTTGCCCATGAGAGCATTGAAATCCCCCAACAGAACTATTGTGCCTAGGGGGTATCGCTTCCAGGACACCACTCAGCGACTCCAAGAAGGAGGCGTACTCTGTTGTTTGTGCTTATGCTCCGAACAGCAGTTTAGTCAGAGCCCTCCTCTCAGCGACTTGCAGTGGCATAGAGGCAACCCTCTCATTCCCCGGGGAGATCTCCAACACAAAGGCGCTCAGCCAGGGGCTCGTGAGAATCCTCTCAGCTGTGCTGACTTTTAGTCCCTAATATGGGTCAAGTTCCAAAAATGCTAGAATCCTACATTTCCCATTATTGTAACATGGGCGTTTGATTTGATTCCCCTACATATACAGTAAACATACTGTAACCACTGATGTTCATAAGTCAAGGTTGGCTATTAAAGAACAAATATATGCCTCAACAGCTTCAAGCCACTGTTAATAGTTTATTTTTCCCTCTGTTTTGTATCAGATTTCCTTGAGCGCCAGGTCCAATAGCATTGTTTCTCCATCTTTCACATCAAGCAAAGGGTATAGTCTTGGGAGCAGAGCGAGTGTGATAATGGTGAGGGAGAAGACAAGGGCCCAGCTGTTTAATCTATCCCCCCATTCTCATGCAGAGCAGGCTTCAGCTAGTGGGGAGAAGAGCGAGAAGGAAAGTTTCACTGGTTCACTCAGAATGACTTATTTCTCCAAGGATTCAAGTGGAAACAGATGCAAACAAACAAGCAGGACACAGAGGAATTTAAATTTTCTGACAGTGTGGTGTAGATGGCACAAAACCCTGTCCAACAGAACTCAGTAGCATTATTTTCTTGTGGCTCTACATAAACTTACGCTCAAATTAAACTTACATTTACTTGTTCTCCATGGTTTCCACCACTTCCCCAGCTTTCTTCCCTTTGTCCATCTCTTTGTTTAGAGTAGATACACAAAACATGGTTTGTTGGTTCCTCCGCCATTTTTTGGTTGTTGATGAGGATGTTGTCACTCACTCGTGTTTGTCAGGGAAAGAATACACACACATTTGCATGCTGTACACACACTTCACTTTTATTGAGTCATGGATGGCAGTGCCTGTGTCACGATGTACCACATTTAATCTCCTAGTAATATACTTATTATGTTACCAGGCAATGAAGAAGGATGGAGAGATAAAATGGAGTGGAGATAAAAAAAAAGAAGAAGGAGGGATTTAAGGGAGCGAGTGAGAGAAATGTAGAAGGAAGGAAGAAGTAAGGTAGAGACTTTGGATGAAGGGAAGAACAAATTAAAAGATAAGAAACAGGAACTAACTGGTTGAAAAGGCAAAGGGGGAAGGAAGAAATTTGAGTGGAATGGATGAATAAAAAGAGAAAATTGTGGAGGAAGAAAGTAGGACATCGTGGATGGAGGAAGAAGGAGGAAGGAGGGAGCAAAAGCTATAGAAGAAGTCAGGGAAAAGGAGGAGTTGGGAGACAAGAAGGAGGTATAGTGAAGGTGCAAGGAGAGAATGGGGCATGGAAGGAATTCGGGGGAAAGAGATCAAAATGGACTTTGGCAGGAGGGTAAGAAAAAGGACACAGTTAAGTATGGATGAATGATTGAGAACAAGGGAAGGACAAACAGGGAAGAGTGGTTAGAGGGGAAGAAGCAAGAAAGGAGGAATGAATAAGTGAGTAAGACAAGGAAAGGGGTTCAGGAAAGGGTGATGGAAGCAGAATAAGGAAGGGAACATTCCAGAGAGGAGACACAGAGGAAAAGGAAGGTAAAGTTTCCTGACTGCAGTGTCTAACAGCTGACACTAGAGGGAGAACCACATCTCTCCAGTTGCTACTCATTATCAACTATTATTTGGATGATAAAATGGACCCTTCATAGGATTACGTTACTGAAAGTGGCTGCCTCAGTGTGATTTAGACAAGGCAGTTAGAAGAGGCAGGAGATTTAGTCAGGATTTGTGGACGAGATAGCAGATGCAGCAGTAGGAGAGGAACATACATGCACAGAATTGATTCATCTCACTAAGGACCACTGCCTCCCACTATTTTCCCTTCACTGTGTTATTATTTTGATCGCCTTTTCTTCCTCCTCTTTCTGTGCTACCAGCAGCATCTGTCTCTCCTTCTCTAATTCAGTGATTGCTGCAGAGTGCTCGTGTCATCTCTGAAGCAGGGTTGTGTGTGTGGTGCACTGTAATTGCTGCACTACCTTTCCAGAAGGCTAACTTGAAGGCTAAGTGCAATGGGAACACATGCATGTAATTGGCCCCACTAACATGCTGCAACACAGTTTACTCTTAATTTAGAGACGTTTGCTCTCACCACAGACAGTTTCCAGGAGAACTGAAAAAATAAATGCCTCCACTTTTCAGATTTTCTGACCCCCCCGTAGGTTAATTGAGATATTATTGCAGGTAATAAAAAGCATTACTACTGGCAATTATGTATTATAGAAAGATCAAAACATCCACTAACAATTTAACTGCTTCATTTCCTATCTGTCATTTCATGTATAAGACCGGCCCTGTGAGTCAGTTGTCACCCAGATGATCACAGAGAGCTACAGTTACAGCATATGAATGACACTGAGTCATATAGTACATTGGAACTGCCTACTCTCACACATTCATCCTGTTTGTCCTCTATATGCTTCTCCATCCATCTGCCAGCTATCGTTCATTCCAGTCTTCCTCCGTTACCTTTCTTTCTTCATTCAGTTCTCATGATCTTTTTCACAGTGGCCCTCTTTCCCACGCACAAACAATTCTGTATGTTCATATACAGTATGCATACGTACACACATACCTCCTCAGCAGCCTGTGTGAGCCATTATTGCGCAGGCAGGTGTGGGTAGAGAGACCCCTGGGGAGTGGAAGTAGGTACTGCAGAATTGAGAGGAGGTCTATTTTAGATCACTACAGCAGCACAGAGCAGTGGGGGGAACGAATTCAAAGTATGCTAGTTAGAATGCAGGCTATACTTAAGAGCTCCTCTGTTTATGGTTTAGATTTTGGTCCCAGACTCTCCTTCAGTCTTTAATTTGTCTTTCTGCAGACGATTTCATCAGCGTTTTCCAACATTTCATGTTACAAACCTCCAAAAAAGACTGTCAAGTCCAAAACTGAGGCTTTTAAGATTTTGTTCAGTGTTGATTTAGGGCGAAATCACAGCTACAGCTCGTCGTGGAAATGTTTATTTCACAGCAATTATGTATTTGTTTCATTTTGAGGCTTATATTGGCAAATTACAAGAGCCAGTCACTTGGACGAATAACTAGCTCGATTTTTTCTGAGTTCTGTGGTGCTTGGAACGTGTGTGTGTGTGTGTGTGTGTGTGTGTGTGTGTGTGTGTGTGTGTG
>NTHP01000311.1:243721-287798 GCA_003416845.1 Oplegnathus fasciatus | reverse complement strand
GTGTGTGTACCAGAGGGGGGGGGAGTAATTGAGTACACTTCAAACATAGGCTATGTGGTGTGAACACACCCTTAGAGATGAATCGTATCACCTCATATGGCGCAAGTGACACATTTCTGATTCAATTTCTCACTCATACATGTTGTAAATTGGATAATTTCCAGTAAATTATAGTGATAATAACATTTCTTAATTTTCTGGGAACCCCCCAGAACTTTGTCCCCCCTCAAGGACGCCTGGGGATTCCCTGGCCCCATTTTTAGGAATCGCTGTGCTAGCATAACTCTCTGATTTTTAGCCTATAATCTGTCAAGATTGCCATTTGACTTACACAATAACTCCTAATTAAGCCTCTGACATTGCCACCACCATAGACCTCATCAAACCCCCAGCCTGGCCGCCATCAGCCCTCATCTCCCCTAATTCCAGCTCCATCTCTATTGACAGTGTTGGAGATATACGCAGCATGACCTCGAGGTTGATTGAAGTGAAGTGAGGGATAATAAGTTTGCACAGCGGCGATGAAACTTCTTTGACACGCTGATGAAGTGATGCTAATTGCCAAGTGCCACTGAGAAGTGCTCAATTAATGCATAAGGATAAAAAAACCTGAGTAAAACAGTGCTGACAGTTTCACTAAGTCTTTTCGCTTTAGTTGAAGTAGAGGACTACGATTCAAAGGAAAGTGATGCTCCACAGGCAGAACGCCATCCTGTTGTCGGATTTGGGAGGTGGTGATTTTCTAATCAGAAACTCATTGTGTGCGATGGGAACTAAAATATGTCTTCCTTGAAACAACCATGAAATGTGTTTTACTGCTGTGTGATTTTCTCATGCTCATGTGAAATGACAATGGTTTATTGTTGACATTGAGATGTCTTTTTTCCAGCATTACTCATTCACAGTGTAATAATTCTGTTGTTCAAATGATTGCTGGTTCTGTCTGTGATTCTAGCTTAATTTACTTCATTACAGCTAATGCATTTCTAAAGTGTATTCACTTTGCGAATAGCTATCATAAGTTAGCACTTCTACAAATGTAATCATACTATATCTAAATAATTCATAAATCTGTTTAACTTGTTAGTACATAAAAAACACTTAAACTCAAGGTAACTAGAATGCTGTTAACTTGTCTAACCAAACAATCCAGCCCAAAAACACATCCTCAAGTTCTTCCTGTCCTAACTAAAGCTGATTTAAAGTACATAACTTGCTAAACATTTGCCATGTTGCCCTTCTAACCTCTAACCTTTTAACTTCCAGATTTTTTGTAACCTCTCTTAATTTGTCTTCTCCAAATTTCTTAAAGGGAACTTTGATAATGAGCGCCTGGCTATTGCTAGACAAAGAATCCCATACCGACTTGGTCGGGTAGTTGACGAGTGGCTACTCGACAAAGGTAATAAAATCCCTTTAACTCCACTAATGATCTAACCGCCTAACCTACCGTTAACCACCACTCTTGAAGAGGTGCAGTGCCACGCAACAGGGGTGAATGTGATTAGGCTCTTAAACAAAACTGTAGGTCCCCTATAATCCACCGCAGATTTAACATGCCTAATAACAATTGGCTGATATATTAATACTCATTCCTTTTAATTATTCCTTATATCAATTGGTCTAAAATCTGAAAACCAACCTGGAAATCAGGCTTTGTTGGAAGATCAATTGTTTTCTGTCATATATTTGCCATAATTTTACATCCTAGCTTACCCAGTTGATGCCGTTCAATTGGCATTTTTAAAAAATGCCATGATATAGTTTTCCATAATAACACCATTGTCTAGCATTGGTATGCAGATATCCAGGGGACCATATCCAAGGCACCTTAAACTGGGGCTGCATCTCTTCAGAGAATTAACCCCTAAATAACCCAACATAACCCAGAAATAACCTGACCACGTGTAAATAGCCTATTGATTCCGTTTGCTTCTTTCCTGTGTCTTTTGTTGGCTGAATGTGAATTTGCACTGACTATATTTAATCATTCATGAAAACAAACAAAAAAACTTTTACTGGATTTTTAAGAAAAAAGAATCCCCCATGAAAGTCACTAAAAGTTAAAGGGACTGTTGAAGTGTTTGTTCAGTGATCAGTCTACATTCATTGCAGCATTATGCATAACTAGTGCCACTAGTGTCGAATGTGGTCCCATCAAAGCAATGATTCTTTAACCCTTTGAGTGCCGAATGTCCCAACCCCTTTGTCTTTGTCTTGTGCCGTGTGTTTGTGCTGCTGAAGGTGGTTGATTCTTAAAAAGAGAGAGAAATAAAATCAATCAGAATGACAGCTAAATGGAGCTTAAACTAGTTTCTGTATTGCAGTAAAAACATTGCAGACTCGTGCACCTCTGTTTCACATTGTGAAGTCTGGTAGCAGAGTGTAACAAGAGCACATACAGTACCATTTAGCAGAATAAATGAGACTCTCAAAACCCTGATACTTTGCATTATCTTTTCTTTTTGTATAAGAGATGCATTGAGATTATCACAAATTAACAGTTTCAGGCATTAGCCAATCAGCTTTAGGGCCTCCTTTGAAACAGTATTGTGAACGATAACACACACAGGGATGAATTCAGAAGATAAAATTAGTCTCCGAGAGCAAGATGAAGTATTCATGCGACAGACAAACAAGATAAATGAAGTGCTTGCATATTTATTTCATGGAAACAAAACAATCCTTGCATTTATCTCCAGCTCCTATAAACTGATTTCTCTGCTCTCCTCCGGTGCGTCGGGGAATGCACTTCTGCTGAGGGTAGTTAGGACACAAATCAGAATTAAAAAGGCTTGGGAGATGAAAGTTGAATGAAAAACTGGATCAATAAAAAATGACTTACCCACTTATAAAATGATTTTTGCATGCCATGAAACTCTAAAGAGAATGAGCTTGAAACTGAATGTATTATTCTCTTTCTTCTATAGTTTGAAATGAGACTCTATCCAATCATTTAGATGAGAGCATTGGGAGAATGTAGGAAAATGAAATAAACAAACAGTCCCCATCAAACCTCAAGTGAGGGCTTTGATTAGGATGCATTTTCAGAAAAATGTACACGGTCACTTATTTGTTAATTTGATTGGATTCGTTAAAGAAATGTCATGCACACGTCGTGGACCGGAGAGGCAAAGTGGTTTTGGAAGAGCATTTCTAAGATTTTGCATATACAACATATTAGTCTAGATGGTGAGGGGGATTAGCGGACATTTCTGAGCTCAAAGGGTTAAAGCTGTTTGTTGCTTTGATAAGGAAGCGGCTAGAACGTGAAGCTAAGAAACTTCTAAGCAGAATCTAACCACCTAACAGCAAATCAAACTCCACCCACACTAACCGCTGAGGGCTCCCATGACTCTACACCTTCCACTGCTAGCCGTCAATTGAAACAATTTGAGAAATTTTCCAGCTTTGCTCCGCTGGTGACAAATTCAGAGAGCCCTCAGTTATAACCTTGTTATAAATGATGTTTAACATTTGAACGCAATTGGACCTGGATGTCGGTATTTGGAAGAACTTGGACAGGTTGCGGCGATCGCTTGGGACAAAAACTAAATAAAAAGCTAACTGAGTTCTAACTACTACTAAAAGAAACAAATCTCCAACTGGCAACTTCTCCCCCTTGTCTCCACTTCCATGTAATGCAAAACTCAGAGGGTTAAAACAAAGCAAATAACTGAACACCAAATTCAAAAATGACGCACCTGCTCTGGATTATTGAAACAAAATGTGTTCGAAGAAATAAATTAAGGTCCCTTTAACATTTATTGTTTTCACCACTAAGGAAGTGTTTTGAATGTACTGTTCTATATGTCATTTGCTATGCAGGATGAAGGGTGTATGAGCATTTGAATGAGAGTTACAGGCTGTCGTGTGGTAATCAGCCTGGATCATTCATCCTGTAATAGATGTCCAGTAATGGTCCAGGCTGTGTTACCAATATGAGATTTTGGTCTCCAATATCTGGTGATTTTATTACATACTTGACCAAAGTGCACAAAACAATCAGCCCCATGGGTCTCTGCCTTTAATGTTGGATAGAAACTGAGTACTAATCGCTCACAATCACTCTCACAAATCAGTATTTTAGTCACACTAGGATATACTGTAATGGAAGTCACTGGAGCCAGCAGCGTCCTAGAGGAGAGCTGTGCAATGGCACTGCACTGTGTCACTGCATCTCATTCTGAACCCTTATCCCATCTCTGCTACTGTGTGTGAGGCAGATCAGAGTGAGCATCTCTGGCCGACTCTGTGCCTGCTGACTAAATCCAAAATGGCAGCCATTACAGGGACCCAATGGAGGGGAAAAGTCAGAGTGCCAAAAGTTTTCAACAGCTCTATTCGAGCCAAAACTTATTCAGATGCGTCCCCTTTTCCTTGCATCTTTCTCTCGCCTCATGATGGATCTGTCATCCCAAGTTTTCTGCTCTGTCCTCTCCTTTTTTCCCTCTTTCCTTTTTCATTGACCATCAACCGCCAGCCTTCGCCAAAAAGCAAGCAAACATTTCCCTGCGTCGGTGTAGCCTGTTTCTTTAGAAACAATAATAATGTGTTGCACCTTCCTGATCTCATCAGGGAGCTCCAATGGAAAATAAAGATTACAAATAACCAGCGAGAATCAATTCCCCTTAGTTGTTCCCTTTAGCAGATGAGCAAGGAAGCGAATAAAGCTCCCAGAAAAACTGGAGCTTTATATCTTTTTCTGGCAAGGAGTCTATCCCTCTGGAGCTCTCCAACAGCATGGCGATCCAGCTCTGAGTTAAGCTACATGAGTGCAGGGAGGAGGAGAGGAGGAATACTACAACACTGGGTCTCTGTGGCCTAAAAAGCAAGCTGGAGAACCAGGTTTAATGTTCAGTGTTTAATGGTCTGGTGTGAGCTCCCCCGTTCCCTAATCAAAAGCAATCAAGTTCTCTCGCTTGGTGTGGCGCCAGCGCTCAAATCAACATCTCTAGACCAGGCATTGGTCCAGATCTGCTATTCATGATCTCAGCTTCATTTCAGAGATTTCCTCATATCAGGCCACAGTCACCAGAGAGCAAACGAGTCTGAGTCTGTCTTTCGCAACCCCATGATGAGCTTTGTATCCCATTGAGTTACTGAGTTATCTTGTTTTCTCATTTGATCTCTCTGCACTATTGTGGTCATCTTTGAGGGAAGTAGGGGGATATTGTATGAATTTTAACGTGCTTGCTCATGAGTAGAAAAATGGCTGCAAAAAAGCGGCTCTGTAGCTGGAAAGAAGGGACACTTTGGTGTTATTTCATGGTCCCCTACCATGAAATGGCCTAAAAACAGCACAGTCACAGCTGAACTGAATAAAACAAGAGAAGATTGTCCCTAGCTAACCACCGTGTGATCTCCCTCTGTTTTTCTCCCTCGACAAAATAACCTGTTTAAGATCTACATACAGATATAAGATCAGAGATAGAGCCACATATGATTAAGTCCCATCTACTGTCTCCAGAGTTCTGCAGATTCATTGCCACAATTTCGGCGCCATCAGCTGTCTTCAAGGACCTCAGGGCTCCGCGCTGCCTCACAAGGCTTTCGGTCTAACTTCATGCCGCATTTGGCACCTCATCTCCATTGTCAAACACAATTAATTCATAGTGTTCTACCCAAACCAGCCCAACTTCTGAGGAGTAAAAAAGCAAAACGCTCTTAATTACCAAAGAGAGCCTTGTGCCGAGGAGATAACTTGGGAACACTTCATAATCGACTTTGTCAGCATCCCACCCCACCCCCATTGTGCTCCAGTCTTCTTCGACTTTCTCCCTCCTTATTCTTTTTTTCAGTAGAGGAGAAAATGGAAATAAGGGGAGCTCTTGTTTGTTGATACAGATACTAGAAATTCTGCAGGCGCATTTGTGAACACAAACCCATAAAGACTGTGTGTCCAAACGGTCTAACTTTGTGTTCTGCACAACAGAAAGCAGTGTATTGACAGGGGTGAATTCTGGGCCATCCCTCCCACCCTGCAGCTCAGCTAAGAGAAAACATTTCAGATAGAAGCTCCTTGCAACCATATGGCATCCCTCCTCTCTGAGAGATAACAGGAGTAGAAGGAGGATGAGAGAGGCGTAATGATGACGGTGGAGGGAGAAAGATATTGCTCTCTCCAGCTGCAGTCCTTTTCATGTCCCCTCCACCGGGGATGGGTACACTTAGATCATTCTTTCGCCTCCTCATCCCCTCCTCCAATCTCCCTCTGCCAAGGGGAGGGCCTAAGCCTGGCGAAAGCATGGTGTCAAGCCGCTGTCCCCTCCCCTCCTCTCCACCTACATTCTGGAGGTTGTAGCAGACGTACAGCCATTATTTCACAACCTCCGACAAGCAATCTGTGCATTAGCAAGCCGAGCGTGGCCCAAGCCCAGCCCACTCCCCAGCTTGGCTCGGCTCAGCTAGTAATTACCGACCACAAGTCATCTGAGACAAGCCATTTCTCTCTCACTCTCTCTCTCTGTTTAGAAAAAAGTCGAGGAGGATGGTGCATCGATGCAAAGCTGCAACTGGAAACTTGATATTGCTGCTGTTACTGCAACAGCTTTTAGGGCAGTTTACTTTTGGTTGAAGAAGTAATTTAAATAGAATTCTGCTCTCTATTTGAAACCGACATCAGACAAGAGCGATGCATCCTGTACCCAACAGATAAAACCTTTTAAAAAGGCGGATGGGTCTTTCATTAGAAAAATCCTCAGGCACACAGGAAGTGATGCCTTTTACATTTCCTGTGACAGATTGTTTTTAGTATGAGCAATTATAGCATGACTGAACAGACAGTGCCACCTACAGAAACTCAAACTTTATTAAAAGGAAAACACAAATCTCAGTTAAGACAGAGAGAGAGAAGAAACACCTCCGGTTTCTTACAACTTTCATCTTATTTTCATAGTTTTGACCATTTCTATCTGATATGATAACATTGTACTGATCAAAGTGATTGCTGAGATCTGGGAACACAGCAACATCCAGTGTTGGGGAAGCTACTTTGAAAGTATGGCTTTGTAAGCTACCAATTACTTCATGCTGGAAGAAGTTAAACTACAGCAAAGCTACCCCAGGGAGAAATCTAGCTTGGCTAACTAAAGCTACTTAGAAAAAGTACTTCAAACTACTTTGAAAAAAAAAAGATCAAACTGACAATGTGCATGTGATACCAAATTATAACAAATTATAATACAAAAAAGTCACATGCCAGCAAGAAATGCCAATCAACTGAGTTTATTGCGAGAAGTGCCCACTTGTTCACAGGACATACGTAAACCCAAAAGATAAAATACCCCTCTATTCATGGGAAAGTGCAGGAATGTCAGCTTTGGTTTTGTAAACAATGTCCATCAGTCAGACACCTGCCTTCCAGAAACTAGAGTCCAGGTGGGGGTATTACACCAAGCAGGATTACTCAGTCAGCCATGTAACTTCTAAAATAGCGTGCAACAATGTCTCTGAACATTTGTTAATAATTAGAAATAATCAATACATACGACTAATTGACACCTAATATATTCAAATTTAGTTTTACAAATTCAGATTTAAAACATTAAAAACTATAGCCAAATATTTTTCACAGGTGAGCTGACAATCCGGCTTCCTGGAGTACCCCTGAGACCTGAACCTGTCCTAAACAAAACATCTGGGCTTTCACAAGGACAACATTGCAAGGAATGTTATACTCTTGTTGTTGTTTTTGTTGTCTTCAGTAGAGAAGCAATGGTAAAATTAAAAAAAATAAATAATTCATTTCCTTTTATGGCAACTAATTGTTTGTAGTTTCAGTAGTTAACTACACAAAAAATGGCAAAAACGTAATTTAACTACTAGAACCACTCTGCAAATATGAATGTAGTTGAACTACCAGCAAGCTACTGCAAAATGTAGTTAAACTACTAGTTTAATTACATGCAGTTCACTACTCCCCAACACTGGCAACATCACTAGGAAAGTCTGACAGAGCAAGAAACACAATCAGCCACATGATCAGACAGGTTGTGAACAAGCGAAAAAGTCTAGCCAGATCATCTAAACCACTTTATTGGCAGGTAAAAGCTAAAGTGACCCACTGTCTTTATCAATTTTGGCAGAGCTATCAAGGCAATTTGCACCCTAATTTATACAGCGTTTAAAAAATTAACTTTAGACCTGTCGTGGTTTTTCTCGTCGCAGGTCACTTCTGTGTTGGCTGCTATCCCGCAATGCATTGAAAAGCGATTTACTTGCATCCTAAAGAAAATTCATTGGGCCAAACTTAACATTACTTTCAGTTTGCTTTTTGCTGATATACAGGAAAACTGTGTGCGTGTACACCTACAGTACAGTTGGACCGTTTGGGACCATTCATCTTTGTTTTCTCTTCCAAATATGTTTGGTTAATCTGTGGGTTTGTTCACAACCCGTCTGACTGAGTGTTCATGTTTCTTGCCCTATTGGACATCTTTTTAGCGATGTCAGAGCGTTTCCAGCATTCTCAGTAATTAACTTTGAGTACAAGATTATTATTACTGATAGAAGACACAGAGTTATCCTTTAAAACCACCTCTTACAAAATACTTTTTTTCCAATAACACAATAAGTATAATTCACATTCTGTACTTTGGAACTTTTCCTACAGTAAGTCTATTTTCACACCAGCATTTTTGACAGCACATCTAGCTAAGCATGTCATTTTAGTACTCTTCCCACTGCTGTGTAAATGTATGCCCACTTATGAGCATCTTTTCTGGTCAAACAACAGGGATGCAGTGATACATACAAAAGGGAGCTATGGTCTAAGACAGGTACATACCATTAAACCCTGTCATTACCACAAGATTAACCATGTGATTAGCGGACTGCACTTGAAAATGAGGGTCTGAAGCTAGAGGTGACTCACCAGGCATTCGATAGCCTCTACACGAGAAGCACTTCAGAGCACTTCCCTGTGCCTCTTTTTGCTTTCTTTTGCCATTGGTCTCACTAATTCGGTATTCTTCCTTCTACTTCTTTCTTACCATCTTACTCACACATATTACTGTATGTCTTTCTCTTTTTCAGACACTGTCTTTAACTGCATGATCCCTCTTGTTCTTTTTTATCAAGCCTGTCATCAACTCCCTCAGCCCCTTCCTCCATGCCCTCGCTGTGCCTCACTCTGTCCTCATGCAGGCTCACTCTTTCATCATCCTCCCTTTCTCCTATCATCTCTCATGTTCCCATTCTCTCAGTCCCTGTCCAACTTCTCCGTTCTTTATCGTCTCTCTCTCTCTCTCCGGCATTCGATAAATAACTCAGGAGCTGCCCTTTGGCCAGTACCAAAAAAAGTACACTACATGTTTGATAGTGATGATTTACTTGAAACCTCATTGTTATAGTTGCAGTCCGTTACAATTACTGTACATCCCCTGTTTTGGGCCACTGCTGAGAAAATGCCAGGCCAGTGTAAGATGTACAGTAGGAGGGAGTCACATCTCCCTTCGCAGTTTTTACCTGCCAGCTACAGAGGGGGGGAGCACTGCACACTGCATTCCATTGTGCATTATAGATGTAAAAACTCCCCAACTGCCAAGATGCTGTGACATGCAGGGGTCATTACCACAATGATTCGGCACGGAAATCAAAGTCAGAGCACTTCTCACCCCTCCATGACGCCTGCTAGGCTATCTGCCACTAAGCCCCCCGGGTCATCCAACCAAAGGCGGGTGTGATTGCGGATGGTAATGCCTTTAGAAATAGTCGCGCAAGCCTTCTATTGCCTAGGTGTCCTACTTAAGCGGCAAAGAGTATACAGCTCCCACCCAGAATACTATGTTTTTCCAGGCTGCAGAACAGGAGCAAAAATTACCGAGCTGCAGCGTCTCTGAAGCACGATTTCTAGTCAAGAAGGGCAGAAAAAGACACACAATCCTCACGAGCTCCACTTGAAATTTGGCCTTGGGATTCCCATGACCATAAGTACCAGTCTGACTTCTCAGTCCTCCTCAGGCTGCCCCTCCACTTTATGTATCTTTCAAATCAAACCTCTTCAGACATGAGTGGAAAGTTTTGTTCTTACAACTGCATTTATTTCACTCAAACGTAGCTTAACCACGTCACGTAATATGCTACCTCAGTACACTTTAAGAACAAATATTACCGGGGCTACTACAGAAAATTGCAGACGAACATTTAATATCCAGGAATTCACATTATAGACACAAGAGCTGACTATGCCTGTAACAATTTGGCCACAATATAGCACACAGACCACACACGGTCCAGCCATATACTAGGTTTTGACTTAGTCTTGTTTGAATATGCATAAGAATGACAGCCTTGCAATTGGTACAGGTTTTTTATTATTTTTCCTCATCTGTCTTATACACAAACCTAAGACCTAAATAAATGTTTTAATTATGTTTTAGACTAGCAGGGGAAAAATGGTCCCCAGAATGATCCCCAAGCTGGAAAAAAATGTGAGATTTTTATTTTTTGGTCATATTGCTCAGCCCCAGTAGGTAGATAGACAGACAGATTGATAGATGGATGGATACACAGATAGAAGGACAAATTTATCAAGCTTGAGCCTCAGCTCAGTGTCTATAGCAGGTCATTGCAGAAACTTGACCATTACGGTCTCTGGCTGCCTGCCACCCCCCACCCATCCCAACCTCCTCATCTAACCCTCCGCCTGGCCCCTCCCATCCCAAGCCTATTAAATGCGTATCACCTTAACAGTCCTGGGGAGAGAAACGAGGCACCGGCCACCCAATCCCACCAAACTGGTCCAATAGACCCTCATCAATGTGCAAACCCTGTGTGCTGTGCTGTCTACTACAAACACAGGCAGTAAGCTGTCGACACACACATACACACACAAAGGGAAAGGCGTATGTAAATAAATGTTGGGCAAATACACACTACTTGAAAAGGCCAACTATCATACACATAAAGGTCATTTCACTGACATATTTCATAAGTTATTATATACACGCACACACACACTCTCCTGCTGCAGCGCCACATCCAGCTCTGTCATATTAAGCGCTGTGATTGCTTGTCATGCAGAGGCTTCTTTTTCCTACCCTCCCACCCCGCTCATGCCCGCCACCAAAATTGGCTCTAAAACCGCATGTCACTTTTGATTTGACCCGGCAGACCCTGAAACAATAACTTCATCAGACCCTGTTAGGGTCTCATCACGACCAGACAGCTCCAAAAACAAACACTGATTTCCCTTCATCTAGTCTAGAGGGCACCTTTCTTCTTTTTCGCTCTGCCTCTCTCTTGAATGGGATGAACACATAAATGGCCATCGCAATGCTCTCCTGCGCTCAAGACTCGTCTTCCTGCACTTTTTTTTAACCGAGGAGGACATCGTCACATGCTGTAGTAGCAGCGCAGGACTAAATAGGGCACCCCACGGATGCTTGGACACTTTAAGAAATATGACACTATACGCCGATACATGTGCACTGACTTTCAGAGTTATAACTAATCTCCCCTATTCTGCATCACAATCATAAGCTGCTTGTCAATATGGCTTACTTATGACTCTGTCACTGGCTCAGAGTGAAACTGTGACACCAATACACTTAACTCCTCAGGAGTAAACTGTCCCGTCAGACAGATAATCTGACTTGGAGTTGCTGCTCACACATAGAGAGAGTCGGGCATTTTGAAAGGTTGGTAAACTAAGAGGACCAATAGCATTCAGGAATATGTGTCCTCAACTTCTCCATACTCCGTGACCCTTTAGTGGAAAGTGGGGGCTGACTAGGGCTGCTTGAAATGGGAGACCCTCTGGGCTGACGTGTGGGTGTGTATATATGTGTCCTTTTGTCAAGGACACTGGAAGAGTGATACAGGGGGCTGTAAGGTGGGCTGAGACTGTTAATGTGCTTTTCTCAGTGTGATCTTGTGTGATCTCAAGGTTCTCTGTGTGTGTACACAAGCATGGTTATTCTCCTGTATTTTCCTTGCTGATGTCCACAATTTGACAATATGTCCGTCCCATCCCTCCCACACCAAACATGGTTAGTGATGAGATAATAGAGTGAGACTCAGCTATTATGTCACCAGTGCATACGCCAGACATTAAGTCTCATCATTATGAAGTTAGGAGACAGGAGCCAGGTCACTTGTGGGACCCTGACGGGCCTAATGATCTGATAATGGTATGACACATGTAATGGCCCATCTCAGTGGAATAGATTTATCTCTCAGAAACACATACTGAACGTGTGGTTTTATGTTCACACACATACATGTGCAAAGATCTGTCCGATAGTCCCACCCACCTGGGTGTTACACATATGTCAGAACAAGTGCACCCATATAGACGTAGAGTAAATCATAATTAGAGTGATGAAGTACCCTCTCAGCTCTCTTAATTGAAAACAAATGGGACCAGGGCCTGTCCCCAGTGTCTCCACGCTGATGAATAGAAGGCTGTCCTCACCGGCTTGCAATCCCACAGAAAACAATAGAAACATTAAAAAGACATTCAGAGGATTCATATGTCATCATTAAACACAATTACACACACAGCAGCCTGTGTCATCAAATGACATGTGCATGAGATGCAAATGTGCAAACATATGCACATTTGAGGAGCTGCAGTAGTCTTTCATACCCGTGTAAAAAGTAACAAATCTGCATATATGGAATCACACACACCCACCAGGCTGGAGAGGTCTATTGCACGCCATCTCCAGAGAGCCTATGTTTTGCTCTCAGATGCACACATTAGTGTAGTGTCCCTTTCACAAACAAACACACTCCCTCTTTCCTTACAGGGATTGATTTATCCATAAAAAAAGCTCTTTGGCTTTTCCTGTCCTCTATTCCGTCCTCTAAGTAATTACCTCATCAGGTCTGTTTTTAACCCACATCCTTCCAATAGTATCCCACAATAATACTCTCCTCCCTCTGCTCTCCATCTTCCATCATATCCACATGACTCATAGGAGGGGGTCAAAGTTTGCATCAGTCTAAGTGGTAGGATGTCCCCAAGGAGAGCTGGGATGCAAATATGGGGTGCAAAAAAAGGAAAAGTATAAATAAAACCATACTGACATCAGCTGGAGAAAAGGGAGAAAAACTACAGCTGTCAGACTTCCCCCCACTCCACCCCTTCACCACAAGTCCTGGTAACACATTAGTATTGGACCCTGGTTAAACGGTCGACCCTATCCTCCCTTCATCCATCTATCCATCCAGATGAAGGGTAATGACCACAGAGAGGGACAGCCCCTTCTGAATAAAACATTTCCTTCCAATGAGGATCTTATTTTCCTCTTTTGGATGGCAGAACGGGCCAACATTTTTTTCGCTGGCAGAGGTACTTTATCATTGTGCAGCTCAGGTGCATTGGAGGTCAATGACACAGACCCAGCATTGTTCTAATATATTCCATCTCAGGGCAAATGAGATGCATTTCGCTGTGAACCTTCAGTCTCAGGGTCAAGCCGCGACTGCCCCTACAATTTATTTGACTGCCAGATTCAGGCTGCCTTTCTGAGAAAGTGACACGTGCCCAGCCCCATAATGGCTACACCTGCTGCAAACTAGGGTCCAATCTCCCTAAAGTGTTACCCAGAATATCCCATGTGATTGAAACAGTCCCTTTATCTCCCCTGTTTCACACTGTGCCTGTGTATTACTTTTGTGTTTCATGTGCAAACTCACCCAGAAACCATGACTAATTTGTATTCTTTGCCCTTTCTCTCTTTTTATTTCCCTCTTTCCATGGTTGCTCTTCTTCTCTTACCTCCACTTTCTCTCTCCTCTTCGTCATTTCTTCATCTTCCTTATCTCTCACATATAAGGTCGCCAGCTGACCATCTTCAACAGCCAGGCGTTCATCAAAATTGGTGGCGGTGGAGAGAAGGGACGCCATTTCCAGGGCCAGATCTCAGGCCTGTACTACAATGGCCTGCAGGTGCTCAAACTGGCAGCCGAGGGCGACCCCAATGTCCAGACCCAGGGCAACCTGCGGCTGGTGGGTGACGTGCCCTCGGTGCTCACTACTGACACCACCTCCACCACCCCACTGGCTGATATGTCCACCACAATCATGGAGACAACCACCACCATGGCCACAACCACCACCCGCAAACAGCGCTCGCCCACCATGAGGGACAGTGTTACACAGGTGAGCAGGCATGAGTTTGTGATCCAAGCTTGTTTACATGAGTCATACTGACAAGCTAAAAGAACAAACCGTAGCTAAAAGAAGGCTGGTGTTTGAGTCATTGAGCGGGGAGATATTTTGGTGCAGTGCGTTGTGATGGAACACTGCCAGTTAGTTTTAATTGGCTTCCTAAAGTTCCTCCAAAATCTCAAAGTGGTGAAAACAATATTTGAAAGATTAGACAGCAGGGCCAAGAAACCAGATGGCCCTCCTTCGACGAGTAGATGTGCATTTCAAAAGAAATCATACGTCAGCTGCAAGGTCAAACAGTCACGTCATCAGCACAGTGTTTTGTGTGAGCCTCCTCGTTTTAGCCCTCAGCCACATTCACATGTTCAAACAGTCACATAACAGCTTTCTGTGGCCAGTCCTATTAGACCAATCAACAGTGCAATTTTGATTTCCTCTAAGATGACAGGGTTGGCTAAACCCCAGACGTGATAGGATGCTGGAATTTACCATCCAGACAGATCGACAACAACTGGAAGAGGGGAGGAACATAATGAAAAGGAAATCCTGCGGCAGCAACAGCACAACAACATAGGGTGCTTTAAACGTATACTGTATTTTTGACTCTCCTACATGAGCATGAGAAAGGCTATGATTTACGGTCTGATGATTATCCACATGTGCTAAGGGCAGCCATCGCCATCATTATAAGTAACAATTAGCAAACAGTAGGGAAGCGCTGTTGCCAACATAATAGAAGATGGAAGAGGTGGGTCGTACCGGCCCACTTCTCTCATAAAAAGACCTAATAACAGGCTCCATGTGTTCCAGAGGGGGATATGCTGTAGTTCACGCCCCAATATCATTAGCTACAAGCTGTGTGTTGTGCAAAAAGACTAAAGTAAGCGTGATCCACGCCATCATTGGAAGAGATGCAAGCTTCTCTTCCATGTCTATACTGGATGTATATTTTGTCAGCTATTTGTATGTTACTGTAATCACTTTGTACTGTAACTACTTGAAATCTGTCCTCTTTAAAAGCTTTTATGATGTCACAGGAAACACAAAGGCAAGGTGCCAATTACCAGCGCTTTTCTCCTATTCAGTTGTGTTCATTAGCGCTATTCATGTCCACAGAATCAGCAAGCCACTCGTCCCTGACAACCCTGATCAACAGATTCAGAATATATTTAGACCAGCTCACTCTTTGTTCCTTTATCGTCATCTCAAACCTTAGCAGATTCCATCCTTTGAAACTCCATTTTGAATTAACACAGCAGCGCCAATTAGAGTGAAGTCAAGGTGAGGCTGTTGATGGCGCGAGTGTGCAATTGTTGTCACTTTTATATTGCAAACACCCACTTCAGAGAAAATTGGAATGTTGGTTTTGCATCAACTCTTGTATTTTTCTTTCTCTTGTACAATTAGAAAGTCACTTACAGCCTCACGTCTTACCACAGCCTCATCAAAGTAGTGCTATGATGCCAGCTGACGAAAGATATGAAGATGCTCGTGTTGACAGATGTTCACCCAAGAACTTTCTTTCAGTCATGGTCGAGGCTGCCATGTAATTACAAGCAAGTGAGATTTTTGGGGACTTAAAAGTTGGTCAAAGCTCTTTTACAGACAACAGTGTCTCCAGCATGCCCACTTGGCATGACTTATTTAGATGAATGAATGGTCTGTGGTTTAGTGTTTCTGCGTCTTTTCTCAACGTGAGTTCAATGGAACCCGACTCTAAGATGTCACATGTAGCCATCCGCTCAGTTCAATATCATATCTCTGGCCTCCAGACTTCTTGGCGGAAACATTCTTCCGTGTTCTGCATAGAACAAGCTTTTATAGCAGCGGCCTGTAATGTGAAATTGGCAGCCATGTATGGCCCTGTTTGATAAATTGTCTGGAACATCTTAGAATAGCAAAGGACTCTGAGTGTTGTCTGCTTCTCTATTGTTACAAGCCTTAATATGTACTGCATTTACTGCCTGATGTTTATGTTGGGTCATAAAAAAGCAGAGTTCCACCTTTAGAGTGCTTTTTATTGCTAAGAATCTATTTTTCAGCTCGTGTACACACATTTAACAGCTTCTTCTTTATTATTATTATGTACCTAGCTGAACATAGTGTACTGTCTCAATAGCCCAAAATAGCATTAAGAATATGTGTGTGAGAATAAATATGGACATTACCAATGAGTCACTCATCCACATACTTTAATGATCAAAGATGCAATATTTTGCTGTGCGCACAAAAACATAAATGCCTTATTGGAGCATATGGTAGGTTAACACAGTCCTGATCATTCACACAGATGGTCCCAGTGTGGATAATTTTTTTTTTTTTAATTCTGGAATTTGTTCTTATTTGCAATGAGGTGTTGAAGGCCTGGCAAGCTCATCTGCTCCCCCTCGACAAAGAGAGAAAATAAAACAAACATGGTTCAGTGAAGGAAGGGAAAAGTGTTGTTCTAAAAGTGTTGGAGTAAACACAGTTGCAGTCAAGTAAAATTATGCAAAAAGTCACGAAAGGTTTAGGATTACATTGATTTTAGATTTTGAACAGCTGAGAGGCAGCAGACAGTGTATGAAATCTTTTATATTTGCTCTTCTAAACACTCGGCGTCTTGGATGGCTGTCCTGGGAAAAAGCCTGTGCTGCACAGGAAGTGTTGTTGTTTTTATATTCATGGCAGCAACAGCAGTTTCGAATAAATTGAAGAAAAATGGGTATTTAGCATGAGCAGTGGTGTGTATCACAGCTGAACAGACAAGGAAAAGCATGTCGCATTCTGAAAACTCAAAACTCATATACAACTCAAACTCAATCAAAATCACCATGACTGCTAAGTTCTTTTACAGTAGGAAAACAAAGTGTTGAGCAACACTTAAATACAGCACTGGAAATGGTAATTTTCCGTTAAAGTTACCATCAAAATTAAGAGTAAGGTGCTTACAAGTATTTGACAATGTCTTTGAATGCCACTTTGTTTTATAACGTGCAATCTAGGTATATATTTTTGATTGTAGAAAAATTAGACAATCCCAGTGAAAACTGTTTCCACCTTTCCTTTCTCAGTGTTCCTCGGTCGGATCCCCTACTATGACTGTCTGCCACAGTCTTTTATACAACCACCGGGGGAGCTCTAAAGTAGCCAAATTAATATTAATAACAATAATAGTAATAATATCAACAATGAAACTCTCTTGGTTGAATCATCAGCCCAAAAAGATGAGCAACTGTGTTAGAAAATATTTGATTCTTTGATTTAAAAAAAGCTGCAAGTACAAGCCTGTGTACATAAAAACTTTGGGGTATAAGTTAACTACGACTCCCAAGGTGCATTTCGGCAAGAAACATCCGATCGCTGATCTTAGAACTCAGTTACTTGCGCTGATAACGGTGGGTGGAAGCTAAAGATTGTTGAGAAAACAAATTTTACAATCTGGAGAATAAATGAATTCATTTTCAGTTTCTGAGTTCATTTTGGATGAATTCAGCAGCTGTGGCTCAGTCTTTTCTTCCCAAATGCAATAACAGAGTGTTCATTAGTTAGTTAGTCATGTTCCATTTTCTCTTTGCCCTAACCAATCAGTAGCGACTGTTGCAATCAAAGAAACTGACAGTGAGCACAACACAAGACCTGTTTAAATAGTAGTGGCAGACAGTGATTCAAAGCTTTTATTTAGGCACTGATTTACATAGTTGGTGAGCTTGTGGCAGTCTGGCTATAGATATGTTTGGTGGTCAGTCTTCTTTTTTGCTTTTCTTTTTTTTTGTATTGATTTTACTTAGGTGGTGGTAGTTTGGTTTTCCACTTTTATTAGTTTGTTTTTTTTTATTGCTGGTTGTTCTGATAAACTGATTGAATGTTGAATGCTAATGTGGCAGTCTGGCGCAGTTTGTAGGCTTTAAATAGATTCGTATGTTTCAGTCACCCCCTGGGGGAAAAAAAGTCAGCGCCTATGCTGATTTACCTTCAAAATACACTGTATATTACAGGAATGGATAACTCACTGAGATGTGTATAATCTTCTATGGCCAAGATGTGAACAGTAAACAATAAAAAGAAAAGTTTAATAATATTTGTATATAAAATATGTAACTTGAGGGACTGCTCAGGAATGTCTTTTAGTTGTAGAGCCCATACCAATATCTTAACACAGTAGATTACAGTTTTATACAGGCGATCACTGATCTGCAGCAAAGTACATTTTGAAATTAACCTCTAAAGCCTGCATCAGTTATATTAGTCACAGTGACATAGTTGCATGAGGAATTGCAGGCTCCCTCTCTCTTTCTCACACACACACATACACGTGTATGTTTGGGTAGTTAATAATCCATCCTATGAAGCCTGTGGTGTAATTTTGTGTCAAAGCAAACATAGTAATAGCATTATAAATACCACGATGGGCAAAGCTAACAGGAACTATGGCGTTCTAATGAATATCTCCAGCACCCGCCAAAACACAGCGGAGACAGGAGACAGGCCGAGCTGGCGGAAAGCAAGCGAGCGGAAACCCAAATTTCAATTTCTCCAACAGCTCTGAGCTACCCAGTGCGCTGTAGCTTTGATCATTGTGGAATAATGCGCTTTGATGCTTAGAATAAAAGATCTACCTTTTGATGTGTGTGGGGGGGGTCTGATTTTTTCTTCCCCTCACCCCTTGATACTGTGGATTTCCATGAAACAGTTGGAGTCATCACTTGTTTCGCTCTGACCCAAATTTGGTGTCAGGATGTTATAAAACTGAGATCACAAGCTACACCCTTGCTGCTGTGGTCTTAAGTCAAGAGCACTCCCAGGTGTTTGTGATCTCTCTCCGATTTGTCTAGATGGAGGCACGACGCTTCAAAGTTGTCTCCTCGTGGATTCAACTTGGAGACTGATAAAAAAAAGTTCTGACTGGGTCAAACTGGAGTTTCCTTCGGCTCTCCTCCAGCAGTTATCAGTACACTGGGTTAGTCGGCCTCATGTGACCATTTTCCATCCAATAAAATTACACTCAGCGCTGATGTTGTGGGCTGTTTGGATGTTTGAGGGGGGAAGGGTGTGAATTGGGGTTTACAAGTGTGTCGCAGATGTTGCAATAAATTACAGCAGTGATAACCAGGAGACTGAAAAAGCCATTTGACAGTCAGTGAGCGACACATTTAAACATTTTTTCATTTATGGCCACAAACACACCCTGCCGTGATGCATTTACTGATGTCCAGGTTGCTTATTTTAAAGTGCACATTTTAAAGGATTCATTATGTGACGTTTTATATAGAGTTAGGAAAAACGAAGCACCTGATTGCATGGATGGAATAGAAATGTAAGTGCACGTTTGATGAAGATGTTGCAGGGAAACTGAAGCAGGATCATTAGGGCCATTTGACAGAGAGAGGTGATGTGAAGGCACACTCAAACTCACACAATGTAATTAATAAATTATTACACCCAGGCTGTGCATTAATAACAGAGAGAAAGCGCTGCGCAGCAGTGTGGCGCTGGAATCAATTATGCTGATAAAAGCCACCCATTTTCTATCGGATGACCCCATCTTGAATAACAACCAGAGGCTGAGAAGAGAGGAGGGGTGTCTGGGTGTCTAGACATGCAGCTGTGTGAGTCATGCAGTAGTGAGGACAAACCCTTGCTACTAAATTGGAACCACCTTGTCAGATTTAATCTATTTTCATCTTGAGACCCCGCTGCTGCACCTGCTGTACTTTTAAACTCTGCACAACAGACTTCATGTCTACTGTCTGCTTTATTACATAGTTCAAATGTGGAAGACAAATGTCTACAAACTGGGTCAAGAAAGAGAGATTCCTCATATAGATAGAGACGATATATATATACAATACAAATTAAATGATAGCTGTGCAATAGTGCTTCCAGTGCCTGATGTTTGTGCCCACACAATGCAGTATGCCTACTATTTGAGACAAGCTCTACACCTCTTTGATTGGTTGGTGTTTGGTCAGAAAAAGCTTGTTTCACTGTGACTTACCTGAAACTTCACATCTCTTCTTACATAAATACACATAAAGCACACCCACCTCTATATTTTCAGCAAATTTGCTTCTACTAACAAACTGCTCGACAATAGATCTTGTCATGTTGTAACCAAAGAAAGATTTTTTACCTACAGCCTGTTTTTATGTTTGCCTCTACTGATTGCATTAGCTTGTGTGTAAGTAGGCATCAGTGGACCCAAAGACCTTCGCTGTGGCTGCCAGAGAGTCTTAACCCTCTTCGATGCTACGTGCGTCCTGTACACCAATAAAATTTATCCTGCCTTCTCTCTCTCCGTTCTTCCAGAATGCAGATGACCTCTTGGTAGCATCAGCTGAGTGTCCTAGCGATGACGAAGATTTGGAGGAGTGTGAGCCTGGAAATGGTGAGTCAACTCAGGGAGTTCTGTCTTCAGTACTTGGTATCCAAAAACAAAGTCCAGCCTAGCAACAAAAGTAGACACCTAGTATACTGCTATATCACTTACTCCACTTTTGTATGGCACTTTGAGACTGTACAGCCCTCTGTATGAAGCTCTGATTGGCCAGTTGTGTACCTTTTCTTATTGGTTTTTAAAAGCAGCAGGCAGTCAGCAACACTGTGGTCTATCAAATGCTCAGCCAAGTGGTAGTGTCTGGCATTTACCCAGCTGTTGCGCTAATCTCCTGCCCCGATTTTAACAAGGCAGGACAGTTTCAACATGGAAGCGCAGCTTGTTCTGCGCAGCACACAGCTGTAGCCTGGCAGGCCCGGTGGCTAAGGCACTGTTAGTGTGAACAGCAGGTCAAGTAATGTTCTGACACCATGACAAGAGGTGGAAGTTAAAGGCCATGTGTTTTACTCCCTGCCTCTATGGTTCCTAGCTCTATTAAGCTGACCGTACTTGAAGACTGCCAAGAACCACGTACAGTGAAGCAGGGTGATTCAAATTACTGCTTCCTCGGTAGCCAGGGCTCCCAAAAAGCTAGGAGACAAAAAAGAGATATGCAGATCCACATTTAATGACATTTTATCCTGGAAGATCCTGTCTGACAAGATTTTTGTTGTTAAATGGCATTACAGATTTAAATGACTCTGGTGTAGGTGGGATGAAAACAACAATTGCCTCAATGAAACCAAAATCATTGGGTTTATCATATCATATCAAACTGTGCCAGTATTCATGTTGCTATGGTAATGACTTTAAGGGATTAAAATAGTACAAATTGTTCTTCTGGAACCTTGCTAATAACATCCATGTGTAAATTGCAATGAATCACATTCAGTAAAATATGCTATCAATTCAATCAAAAAAAAATGTTTATCATTCGATTCAGTCTCTCACCTTATTTTTCATTTTTAGTTGAAGTCAGTGAAACGGAAATTAGAGCATCTTTATCTTCAACAGTGTGACGTGCTGAGTGAATGGAACATCTGAGGAGGGTTTAGTTACTAAAGGAATTTAAATCAAATCACGGAATTGTAGAAGACTATTCAGGAGGTGGGGGACAATGGAGAAATTGATAACTCAAACCTCAAACACACCCTTTTGGAAATGTAAACAAAGCTTTTGCAGACGACACTTCCTATATTGCTCTGCTAGCTACTACGAGCCACGAGAGCACGAGTCATTTGATGGGCGGGGTTAGCAAGTAACCAATAATCACATTTGATTGGATGAATTTATGTATACGCCCCCAAGTTCAAGATAAGTCATCAAAAATATTTCAACGTTTTAAAGAGAGAAGAGAGGGATTTTGCTTTAACAATACTTAGAATTACTTTTGGAATTTTTAAAAAATGTTTAAGTACGGAGCCACAGAGAGAACTTTTTTTTTCTCTCTCTCTCTCTATGGCCACTCCGGGGCTCCATAAGCAAGAGATAACTGAACACATTTAACATATGAAAACAGGATTAGAACTTGGAAAAATCTGTTTTGTTTCACTGTGTCTTTAAAGGTATAACGAGTAGGACTTTCCTAAAAAAAACAATGTATAGACTCATATATATATATATATATATGTATAGACAAAAATAATCCCTCTCAATCATCACTTATGACCCATTAGAAGTGTGTGGCGGTGTCTGTATGCCTGGATTTTCTTATTTTGCTGTGCTTGGAACGTTTCTGGGCATCAACCTTTGGGCAGGGGTGTGTAGCCCCCAGCCAATAATAGCACGCAGGGTGTGAGGTGCGGGACTCCATAAAAAAGTAGGGACCAGTTGCCAGATTACAAGCACGTGGGACCACCAGAAGCACGTGCACTTTAAGCCAGGGAGGACGGGCCAACTTTGAATGTTGTGTTTACAAACAAACAACCACAAATTCTACTCGTTATACCTTTAATAATATCTATTTATATTTATTTATACTTATATTTCTCTAGGAAACCATGCTTACACCTGCTCTTAAGCATGCTTAAATTGCACATATCGTCACTTTGGCATGGCCATATAAAGATTTATAGGCTCACTTCAGGCTTTTTTTTTCAAAATAAAAAGAAATGTAAATAATAAAATTGAAAATGTATCACTAATCTTAGTATGGATCTACCATGAATTATACAACATGAAGACCAGAATTGCCCAAAATCTACTCCAATGTCCTGAGGGTAGAGCAAGCGTGATTAACAAAAAGGAACAAAAGACTCAGGATCATCATAATGTCTTCAGCATGTCACTTTCCTAGGCTACATTTTTAAAAGTTTTTTCAGGAATGGGGATTAGTAATTTGAATATATGTTGGACTGTAAATGGCAGAAGTGAGGAGAAACTGATCTGAACCTATGTTAAAAAACTCAAGTGTAGCATTCTCCTGCGATTTTCTCTGTAGGTGGTTGGGACTGAAATAGAGACTCAATTCCCTTCTTATCGAAAGGAGAAATGAGAGTTTTTCGGTGGATGCTATGCCCAGGCTTAATCTCCCATGGGGAAATGCAACTCTCTCTCTCTCTCTCTCTCTCTCTCTCTCTCTCTCTCTCTCTCTCGTATGCCCACACAAACACACACATAGCGGCAGACATGCTCACCTTTCCAGACAGACACTTGTCTCTCTCCCTCTGTGGGTGTAAAGTTTTCTCTCCGCAGCCGTCTCTCGCACGCACGCACATGCTCCGTATCACACCTTCCAGATGCCACAAGAGTTCCAGCGAGGCAAGCCAGCAGGGTCGGATAAGCCCCTGTGAAAACTGTAGACAAGGAGAGAAGAATCAACATTGTCTGCAAAACATGTCCCCTCTCCATTACTGCTCCACAAACGCAGGCCTGTAGTCACTGTATGATATGACCAAGTCCCAGTGTTTTCAATTACATTTGAGAATGCAGCTCTGTGTTATTGAACTGCCTTCAGGAAGGAAAAAAAAATGTTAAGCACAGCTGTGGATTTTCTATTAAGCCTAGCGAGATATGACTGCTGTGAATTCATAGGGATCAATACATGTCCTTCCTACAGTATATACAGCCAGTGGAGCTCCATCTGATGTACAGATGTGTTTACCTGTGGCCGTAGTACTACAACACACAATTCAAGGGATGCAACTTGTTTTCTTACAACTGCATCTCATCCAGGGAGTTTTTTGGCCTTCAAGTGCTAAATGATGACCCTCGATGTGAAAAGTTCAGACAGTGATTGCGGGGCAGCCACAGTGGCACACTTGCTGACAAGCTCAGAGGGGATGCAAAGTAGACAAAGCGCAGGATGGAGGAGAAAAATACCTGAGGAAGAGATGAGTGGGAAAGAGCTGGAAGGACTGCTATGTGAAGGACTGACCCTCATTGAGATTTGTGTCACGTTCCTCTGCGCTCAAAGCAGAGGAGAGAAACGGGGAGAGAGACGGAGACACAGAGAGAGAAAGGGAGCTTGTGAGAGAGAAGGAAGGGGAAGCAAAGGAGAGGATGTGAAATTGAGAGAGCGAGCGGAGTGAAATTCCTGTGAACGATTCCTGCCTTTCCCACCAGGCTAATTAAACTTTGACTTTGTTAGGGAGCTTTAATTACATCACCCAATTAAAGCTTTGGTTTGGATCCCCCGGTGTTGTTAATGAGCCTCTGTCGGAAGAGTGACAAGACCTAGGAAGTGGGGACCGGGATTACAGAGATGAAATCTGTAATGGGGACAGAGCGACAAAGTGAACATGCGCACACAGAAAAGACGCACTAAAAAAGATATTTGTATACTCGCATGAACGCTCATTTAACACACATACATGAAAAGTCATCTGTAGACACTAATTGTATTCCCAGTAACCCACAGTTAGAGAAGATATTATACAAACGTCTCTTTCTCCAACAACAAGCCCTGCTCATTAAACCCCTTTCATTTTTATCTCCATATTTCAATTTCTGTCTTTTCTCTACCTCAGCACAACCTCGCTTTCCCTCCCTTTCTCTCTCTCTCGCATACCTCCGAGCTACTTATCAGTCCCAGGATGTTGTAGGCGCTATATCGGTTTTACTCAGACAAGATCAGAGCTCTGAGGAGCTCCTCAATATTTAATCAGGCAACACGCGAGAGACGACCTGCGAATGTTCTTTTTAGGTTGAGGAGTGAAACTAAGAGATTGGGGTGATAGCTGAGGGATGACCCAGAGCGCTGAGTCCCCTCACCCAGTGTGGCTCGCATGGGATCAAACCCACATTGGTCGATCAGTTTGGGTGTCAGTTATTTGTCAGTATGATATCTTATTGATCTCCTTTAGCTAGCCATCCTCTGCAAGTAAACAGCCCTAGATTTATCATGTGGGTTCTACAGTTTAGATGTTTGGCAGTGTAGAAGCTTGAACCAGCGTCCTCTGGATAAACATTACACCATCCTGTTGCTACAAAAAGATTTCAGAGGAGCGTGTCCTCAGGGTTACAGCAAAGTCCAATCTATGCCCCTGCCTCTGTTCTGCCTGAATGGATTAAAGTGCAGCGATTAGTACAATCAGCATTCTTCTGATATGACCATTTTCTGTGGAAATAATGTGGGAGCTAGACAAGATATCAAGATTGCATAAATAATGAGGTGACCGGTTGAATTTGCACACAAATCCCCAGAGCAGTGGCTGAAGAATGGGTTCTTTTATTCTCCTGTGCCACTGTTTTCTCAGCATCAGGGTATCTTTCTATACTCACACTTCAAACTGTGAATAAATATCATAGTTTCTCCCTGGATCATGGTGGAGAACCACTGGTTCACAATTTGTCTGAATGACCTAACCCAGTTATCTCTTTTTTACCAAATTTCCCATTACTTGTATATTCCAGGAGCTTTGCAGTTTAATTTAACAAATACACTTGAGGAAAAGCTTACAGTGGAAAATAGATGTGAAGCAGATATACTTGGTTGCAGCATCATGGTAGGAGAAAAATCAAGATATGGAGACCATGAAATGGGCCAGAAACAGGCCCAAAGCAAAACTAGGGAAGTGGTGAAGTAGTAGATCAGGGGTGTCCAATACGTCAATTGTAAAGACCAGGCTGGTATATTGCGTGCCATTCAAAAAAATATCAGAAATATAAATAGATATAAAATATTCTTTAATATCAGATTTTTCAAAATTTCGTCCCTCCTCCCTATGGCTTCTGCCACGTGATTGAGAACTTTGCTATATTAAGTTACCGTAACTAACTCATTAAGGTCTCTCGCGGCTTTTGTAGTCAGCACTACGCAGAGAACCACAATGCATAGCTAGCTAATGGACAACTCTAGTGAGCTAACCTAGCCTACCAATTCAAATTAATGTGTAATAGCAAAAGAACAATATAAAAATGAGTGCGGGTCCAAGTAAGATGCCGAAAACTTTACACTTCCATGCGGAATACGAAGAAGACGTTTTTTTTCACCATGTCCTTTTCAAAGTGTGTTTGCCTGATCTGCCAAACTAGCAGAACAACAACAGCGACTTCCTTGCCAGCGAGTTGTGAGTTTGAAAAGAGAAAGATGAGAGAACTGAAATCGCAGTTAATCAGACAGGAGTCACTTTTCACACAGACAAATTCAAAAGCAAAGGCAGCCACCGAAGCATTATTCCCGATGAGGGTGCAAGGTACATTTTTTATGTATTTCAGCAATGGGATTTTTTTGGAGGGGTTGTTGCGTCATTTTAAAAGTAGCTTGCAAGCCAAAAAAGTGTGGGCACCCCTGTAGTAGATTTTGATATCTCCATGTCAGGTAGAGATTCTCTATAAATGTCCGAGATTTATACCATAGTGAGGTGGAAACACAAGGCTGGCCAGAACACAAATACAGCCAGCTTCATGGAGTCGATCCAAGTGCTGATGAGCTCTAGGGAAGTGGCTTTGACTGTAGCCAATATGTGACTCTCACTGAGATATGATATGAGCAGAGCATCCCTTTGTGTCAAAATAAATCACTTTGCCTGAGAGCGACAGCAGCAAATGCAGAATTTGTAAACAGTTTACGGAGTCGCGTGTGTGAAGAAACAGGTTTTTTTCCCCCTGTTGCACAGATTATATGGCCATAACTGTACCTATTGTGGCATAATTTAAAAGCGAGCAAGGGAAAATATATTATGCTTGGACACGCTGTTGGATTTTCCATCTGCAGCCTAATCAAAGCTGAATTATAGAATACTCTAACTCCAAACAACCTTTTTGCTCTAAATATTTCAAATGGATGTGAGCGGGGCGACGTGATCGGCAGAGTAATAACGTTTGTTAGGAGGCCGACATAGATGCATCAGTATGCATCTGCCCTGTTCTCGTTTTGAGTAAATAGAAGGGGATGACTCACACTGGCAGCGATGTGGAGTGGCGTGTGGGTAAAGATAAAGAAGAAATTTCATCATGTGGGCTAAACGCGGTTCCACTGCCTCAGCTGTTCAAATCAATGGAGTCAAACTCTATCAATCAGGCTGAATATCTTTGAGTCCCTCTCGCTTTAATGCTTAAATGTCAGTGTTACAATGTTAAAGAAAGAGACACCCACACATGGAATCATGCTATATGTATTTTTCAGCACTGTTTGCATCAGAACTGGTCTCAGTTGCTGACTGAACCACAAGATGAGTCGGTCCAGAGTGAAGGGTGACAACGTCCGGCATGTTACGAATCCATCAAATCATGGGTTTCCTCTGGGTTCATATCAGTCTGTGGTTCTTGGCAGCTTTCAGCAGGAAAACACATCTATGAACATACGTGTTATTTGTGACAGGGTTTTCTTTTCCACAACTCAACTTTCTCAGCCTGTCACCAACCTGCCTGTGGGTGGTAACTGAACAGTCAGAGCTACATACAGAGAGAAGAGGGTGCAGTCGTGGAGAAGGGGAGAGCCAATTGAAGCTGTTGATTGGTTTAAACTATGAGTGCAGTGGGCTTGGGTCACACAACAGGAAATGAAAAGCTGGTTCACTTGATAACTGCCTAGAGTTCTGGGGTGGGGGTCACTCTGTGTATGAGGGCTGAGGTTCATTATTTTTCTAGTAGCCACTGCCTGCCAGTCATATGGGATGATGACATATAGCCTTCAGGCTTTGGCTCTACTATGCACAAGAGTACAGCAGAGTGATGTGAGTGATTTGTTGGAACAATCCTTTACTAATAATATCTATATTTGCCTCCTGAATGTCTAAATAATCATTTTTAAAGCACTGTATTATGGGTCCATATAAGGTAGATTTTACACAGAAAAACAGACAAACAGGCAAACACTCAAGTTAAACAGTGTTCCTGATTCTGCGAGGATTACAAGAAGCAACAAAACCATCCATTTGCAATGTCAGCCACATGTACTGTAAATGGGGCACACAGTGGAGGTACCTCCTCAGTAATTGGTGGGATGCACACTGAGCAGAAGGTATAAAGCTTGAAATTGCACTTGCAGCATATCTACCACACAGACAGATGGCAAAGTAAAGATAGCAACAGTACCATCTCATCCATCACCCTCAGTCACGCAAACGTCCTGTATCTCTGAGGTCCCCAGAACTTGTTTTTTCTTCTTCTCCTGTGACTTTGACAATTTATTTCACGAAACCAAAGATTTTTTGGAACGCACTAAACTTGCAAAATCCTACTTGGTGCGGCTCTTCTTTGTTCCTCAAATGTGCCACCACGCTCTACTGTCCTCTCAGCCTTCAAGGTGAAACACAGTCCTCAAACACTGAAAGAAAGAAAATATAATGGAGAGAAGTAACTTGAGCATTGCCATGGAAACTAGCCTTTCCAGCAGTGGTACAGAAATAAGAAGTTAGAAGACGGGTCGAAGAATCACTAAGTTTTCTTCCTTTACAGCTCTCACATTTTGCTTCATTTCAAGGCCTGTTTCTCTCAAGTGTGTTGTTATATGCTGATATGTTTGGTGGCTCTTCTTAACTCCATGCATCACCCTTTGTAACAAAGCCTTTGCCATTCTTTGAGTGAAAATGTATGGCTGTATAACTGACAAGGTTTGGGGGGGGNNGGTCAGAGTTTGGGGTGCTTGAGCGTTGCTGAGCTGTATGAAGGCCACGGGGGAATTGTTACAATCCCAACACACCCCCTTACACTTCCCCCATCATCCCAGAACTTCCTGATCCAACCCCTCTCCCTCTGAGTCACACTGATTTACCTCATCAAATGAACAAAGAGCCAGAGTCATGATTTTATGCTGGTGATGTTGGCATTTCTTTGGTCATGTTTTGCTGTTACCTTTCCTTTTTCTCCCCCCAAGATGTGCCATAATCTAATCCCCCCTGCCATGTTTTTCAAATGTTTTCTTGACTGTGACCCTTACACATTTACCATACTGAGGAGAGAATTGTTATGAAGTCAAATGTAGTCTATAAACAGACTGTAACTGATATTCTGCAATGTTCTGTTAACATACTTCCAATATGTTTAACCCTTAACTCCAGCTGGGCCTACAGTCTGAAGGAATCCTGAATGAATGCAAATTTTTACAAATTATATTATTACACACTGATTAGTCTTACTTAATTTGGGTGTTCATTTCACAGTGGGCAAAAATCAGATTACATAACCGAAGACAAAAAATTCTGGCTCATTAACATGATTTTTTCACTGTTCACTTGTGTTGGTGGCTGTTTAAGAAGAACATTATTGCCCCCTGTTTATGTGTGGTGTTTGGGAGGGAAGTGGGCATCAGGGACTCATGTGTGAAAAGGGAGCAGTAGTGTTTAATACTGTCTCTCAGTGTACTGTAGTGTGTACTGAGAGTTTGGGTTAGAAATTAGGGGCATCAGTTACCCACAGCAGCTCCTGAGGGTTTGCATACAGATTAAGCTAATTAGAAATGAGCCATAGAAACCACCATGCCCAAAGAGGCAAAATGGGACTGAGCCCGTTTTCATGAGAACTTAAAAAAAACAAAAAAAAACCCCACAAAGGAATAATTCAATAATATATTTCTTTACACTATGATTATGTCTCACGCAATAAAGAAACAAAACAGGAGAGGAGGTAAAGAGGGGGGGAGGGAGTTGTTTATCAATATCCGAGAACAATCTTACACAGCTTTCTTTTTGTAATTTTTTTTTCATGCAAAAATCATGCGGCCAATTTGTTGATGTAAGTGACCTGAACCTCGTGGTTTGCTATCTTATTTAACCAATCACAGCAGAAACACCTGAGCGTTAGTGTAGTAAGAATAGGTAAGACTAGAAAGTTAGCAGTGAAGGATAGGCTGTGTAGTACAATAGATGTTAAGTTGTTCAGTGTAATTTATAGTCTACTTTTATCTTGTATTAGTGATATAACATGTAGGTCTATGCAGTATAGGGAGATAGGTCAGAGCAGTCAGGAACAGGTGCAGGATAGAGTATTTTCTTACACCTTGTGTTTTCTATCAGTTCAGAGTCAGTCAGCATATTAACTTTTTAAATAGAACAGACTAACTAAACTTATATAACTAACCTCATGTTAAGTTTTAGTGCTGTTCTAATACTGGTGTTGCTGTATTCATTTGAACTGTTTTTCTTTTGTTGATCTGGAGGTGGTCTCTCTCTCAGGTGGTCTCTAACACTCTTTTTCTTCGTTGTCTCTTTCTTGTCCTAGGAGGTGAATTAGTGTTGCCCATAATAACAGTGGACTCCCTAGACCCCCCATCCATCGCCACCCGCTACCCAGTAATCCCCTCACCCCCTACCACCTATCGCCCTTTCCTCACCCTGCTCGAAACCACCAAAGAGTCCCTCCCCTTGCCCAATGGCCGACCCCCCTGCCCCTTGGACCAGGAGGACTGCGAGGAGACCATCGAGGTGTCGGCATATGGCTCGGGGGAGATGACCGAGTCGGATGACGAGGACTATTACAAAAATTCCCCCTTGGTCACCGACAGGACTGTCCTCCCTCCTCCCCCGGCCGTCGAGGGTGGTGTCCAGAACCCCCGAGACCGCCATTTCTCCCGCTTCCCCAACTCCCACCGCCCACCTCTCTCCTCCACCCCCACGGCCAACCCCGACCAGCTTAGCCCACGCATCAAGCCAGCCGGCGGCGGCAGCAGCAGTAGCAACAACAAAATTCCCGCAGGGAAAATGAACACCCGAGACCAGGTGCTGCTGCCGCCGGCCCACCCCTCGTCAGACCCGGGCCACCGCAGAGTCCCAGGAATAACCTACCCCCCAAATTTCCCCCATGTTCCCACTCCAGACCCCACGTCTCCTGAGAGAGGGCTCCCGGGTGCCGTCGAGGTCCAGCAGTCCAGCAGCACCACAGGAATGGTGGTGGGCATTGTGGCAGCCGCCGCCCTCTGCATCCTCATCCTGCTCTATGCCATGTACAAGTATCGCAACCGTGACGAGGGCTCCTACCAGGTGGACCAGAGCCGCAACTACATCAGCAACTCAGCCACGCAGAGCAACGGAGCCCTGGTGAAGGAGAAACAGCCCAGCACTGCCAAGACAGTCACCAAGAACAAGAAGAACAAAGACAAAGAGTACTACGTCTGAGGAAGCGCCGCCGTGACACACAGAGACAGACAGCAGATGCCCTTAGAGAAGGAAAGAGACTAGAGAGAAAGAGAGAGAGAGAAAAGGCAGTATATGGAAAATGGCAAACATAACATAGAGGGTAATTCATCAAAACTCAGTATTGTCAGGTGGCCATACATGTTAACAATTCCTGTCTAATCAGAGGGAGGCAGCAAAATAAGATGGTAAGGTGCATCTTGGTTCTCTTCACACCTTTCAGCATTGCTTTGATTGATTTGACTTCTTATTAAATGTGTGGCTTTAAGGAAAGGCTGTTACATCTCAGATCTCAACACATACTGTGCCAACAACCGTGTACCAAATGCTGATAAAATAGTGATATATGGATTAGCACATGACAGGTAATTTAATATCTTGAGTACTGTAAGAAAGCACCACCATCAGTATTTGTGTCAAGGTCTGTACTTCATACTGGGCAAGCTTGTGGTGTAAGCCGTTACCTTATATTATTTTCCAACTAGGCTTGAATTAGCAACTTGACATCCCTCTGTAAAATCAATATACTGCCAGTTTACAGAAGCACTGTGTCAATTCCAGCTCTCCCACATCTGTAAGTGTTCGACATCTCTGATCTCACACCTCTCGTCAGATCTCTCTCTCTCTCTTCCTCTCATTCGCTCGCGCACTCTGTTTCTCTCCTTGTCTACGGTGCTCAGCAGCTGACACAACGTAAGCTCTGCCGTGTTTCAAGCATGTAGTATTCATTTACGAAAAAGAGATAAAAACTGTTTTTCTTTCTGTGGAGTTTAAAAAACAAAAAATATGACAATGATTGATGATCATAACAACGTTAAACGTAGCAACTATGTGAGATACCACCGCTCCAACCTAATGGATGCTAACTAGTACGTTTAGCCACCAAAAACTTGTTGAGGCTAAAACCCCTTGGTCGTCTTTTGTTCCAGCAGATCTGTGTCATGTGTTTCTGGGGCCTCAAGGCGCCCCCTAGTGGGCCAGCAGAGAAACTGCGTCACGTCCTTACAGTTACTAATAACCGAAAAACAGAAAAAACCTCCAGCAAACAAGATGAACTCTGTTCTATATAATTATAAATATATGTATAGACGTTGCAGAAACCTATGGACCTAAAGCGTGAGCGAGTGGAAAAGTGAGAGTACGCTGATCATGCGCAGCGAAGACGGACTTTAGGATGTTTGACGTCAGAACAGTTTCACCACCCAAACCCCCATTCCCCAGACCCCACCCCTCTCATGAACAGTACGGCTGATGCAATGCCTTGCTGTGAGACTCAGTCACTTTGGTTTGCTCTTTTCTTTTTCTTTTTTTATTTGATTCTTTTCTCTGGAGAAATGAGAGACATTTTAGGGAAATTCTGAATTCATTCTTGCTGGAGTTCCACTGTGGAGAGAGATACCTTACAGCTGGAAAAGCGACTGTGTCTTTCGTCCCTCTCTAGCCTGACTGGACTGATGGCAGCCAATGGGCAAAGCAAACTTTGTGGGAAGAGCACACAAATAAAAGGTGAACGGCAGTTCCCTGGAAGATGTACTACAGAACTCTAGTATTCCAATTTTCTCAACTCTATTAAAAAAGAAAACTGTACCATGAAAAGAAAAGAAAAATCCTGAAAAAAGTTTGTGAAATGTCTAAATATTTGACTCTCATCCCATTACTAAGAGAAATGTGTTTTCCCTACTATCATTCCTGTTTGGAGAAAAAAATGACTATGATTCTGGGAAACTGAAATTTCTATGTATTTTCTTTTGGTAATTGAGCAAATGTGATTTGGGTTATGAACATGAAACCACGCATTCTCCTTTTCCGGTGGAGAAGTTCTTCTCCTTTTATCCCATTCCATCTGTCATCCTCAAACTATTTTTTGTCCTACATCTATTCCTTTTTCTCTGTATGGCAGATTGTATGCCAACATACCCTGTGGAGAAAGCAGGCTCTATCCATCCTCCATGTTTTTTTATTTGTTTTATATCTATTTCTGTCTATATGGCTAGGCAGGCTCCATCGATTCACCCTCCTGCCACGTCTGTCTGGTTTCTCTCTTTCTCCATTCCAAGCATACTCCTCCCAGTATCTTCCTGTTCTTTCTAAATGTTATTGTAAAGTGTTCCAGTGAGATGACTCTAAATATGTGTACATTAACAGAGGGAATACACTTGGTTATATACTTCTTACCCCCTGTGTCGCGTGGTCTCTTTATCGTCTCCTTTTCTCTCAATCAAATTAGATTTTACCCAATGACGAATGTAGAGTATTTGGACAGTTATAAAAACCTGCATTTGATTTGAAACAATCAAAGCGCCAAATCAGGATTACATTTGATGTACAAAGCTGCTGCTTTAAGCCACTATGTGTAGAATTTGACCATTTCTGACATTGGCGCCCCCCACTGGCAGACAGCTACGACGAAAGGATTGAAAAAAAATACATAGCCTGTACCAAATGTACTGGGATTGTCTCATTTTTCTACAAAATGAAAGCTTATGACATCAAACTAAGGATGCTATGATCACAATTTTATACATTGTGGCTTTAAGTGCTGGTGTATTTCATCACTCACCAGTGGCTCTACTATAGCAGCCTAAATCCTGTATATGATATGGTATTATACATTTTCCAAATTAGTCCAATATTTTCCATTTCCACTCACTGGCACAGTAAGAATCTTTTACATTTTAGTGTACACCACATGGTTAAAGATATCTTAGAAATCAGTCTTACAGAAATAGTCAGAAATATAGTAAATATAGTAAGTTGGAGGATCATTTCAGCTCCTTAACTACAAATCATGCACACTTTACATTTTTGCCAACCATTTTCTGCCCAGTGCCAGTGTATTTTAATGTATTTTTCCTCCTTTTTCAGACACCCATTGGTCAATTACCAGACTCTTGAAACTTGCTAGAGTTGAGTACATCAAGTCTGCATTCATTTATAATCTGTTTGAAAACCTCTGCAATGATAATGTAACCATGAGGCGCGCCTCCCCAAGAGACCATGGGAGAGTTGAAGGGGGCCCTCGGAGGGAGCGGTGTGGTGCGCACATACAGCATGAGATGAGACAGGTGCATGGTGGTGTTCTAAAAGCAAGGAAAGCTAGTTACTGTAGTTTGGCCCGCAATTTGCATTCTCAAAAGCATAAGTCAGTCAATCTGGACACTTCATTGTATTGCTGAAAAACACGTCAGCAACACAGATGTTAAGTCAGAAGTGTTATATAGGTCTTGCTTGGCTGTGATATATACAGAAATATACAAAAGCCAAAAACACATCAAATTTTAATCTTACCGACTGAAAGATTTTCAACCCATAAAATACATTATTTAATTTCACACACATCACACACAAGTTACTTTCAGTTGAATAGATTATGAGAGTCTTGCTTGAGACCATTTTTTGTGTTTTACTATACCCTATCTTTTTTTTCATGAAGATTTTTGGTTTTGGAAAATTCACATGCAAAACTCTCATTACAGTTACATTTGAGTCTTCATGAACAGTCTTTTTTACACCTCTAAAGGAAAATACTTTTCACATAGTGAAAGCCAAATCATTACAAGTAGCCAATCAGTTTGGTGAAGATGTTTAAAAACAGTGGTGAAAGTATGCTAACGTTCCAAAACTTTAAAAAGCAATCATATGATTCAAGTACAGTCCTTAACGTCTCTCCAATCAAGAACAACATGCAGTCACAGCGGCTCTACTTCTGTTCTGTTCTCTTTAAGACTGTTTTTTGAAAAACGGAGGCTGAGGTAAGTGCTCTAAAACGGATTATACTCTAAGGAGCTACGTCATGCTCCAAACTATTTGATCATCTAGATTGTGAGCCTCAAATGCACATAAGTTTGATAAGTATGATAAAATTTACTTAGTAGAGACCGGACTTAAAATGTCCTTTCTTACAGCTCTCTCTAACTCTCTCTAACTCTCGAACTTATGGCACTCATACATGGTGAGAAATTCAGTAGTTGAGTTAGGAGAATTGGACAGGTCTCTTGTTGACATATACGGGAGAGCCAAAATGGCAGTGTGTGTAAATGCGGCAGCCAATAGCTCCCTCAAATTTCGCTACATGTTTGTTATGTTTGTTGTTGTTCATACATTATACAAGTTTTGCAGAGCTTTTAGTTGGAGGAGCAGCAGCTCTGTATGGGATTTGCCGGAGATTTGACGTGGAAACGTGCCGGAGTGCTCGGTAAACTGAGACAGCGGGGACTGCAAACTGCGCTCCCATCAATTCATCTGGCGAATGTCCGCTCTCTGGCCAACAAGATGGACGAACTGCTGCCCCTCAAAAGAGCAAACACGGACTTCTGCGGCTCTGCCGCCCTGTGCTTCACCGAAACCTTACTTGGTGAGCACATCCCGGATAGCACACTCCATCTACTGGGCTTCCAACTCCTCTGAGCGGACCGCATAACGGAGCGTATCGGGGAAAACAAGGGGAAACGGAATCTGCTATGTTAACGAAGGTTGGTGTACAGATGTCGCAGTGTTGAAGAAATAATGCAGTCCTCACTTAAAGACTATTTCATAGACTGCAAACCTTTTTATTCACTGCAGGAGTTTTCCTCATTTATTCTGGTAGGTGTTTACATCCCACCTCAGGCCTATGTTAGTGAGGTGTTACAACACCTGACTGACCAGATAACTAACGTGGAGCAAAAATATGCTCCAACAACTGCTAATTGTTCTTGGGGACTAACAGAGCAAACCTCAGCCACGAACTTACAAAATTCAGATAGTACATCAAGTGTCCCACCAGGGATAAAAACATACTGGACTATTGCTATACAACATTAAAGCGCGCCTATCGCTCTGTCCCCTGTGCAGCTTTGGGACTCTCTGGTCACTGTCTGGTTCATCTTATCCCTACCTACAGGCAGAAACTAAAATCTGCTAAGCCTGTGGTCAAGACTGTGAGGAGATGGACCAGTGAGGCAAAGCTGGAATTACAGGCCTGCTTTGACTGCACTGATTGGAGTGTTTCTGAGGTTTCATCTACAGACCTGGATGAACTCACTGACACTGTTGCTTAAAAACCTGAAAAACAGGTTTTCAAGCAACGATCCTGTGTCAGCGTGGAGAGGCCTGAATGACATCACCAGTTACAGAAGACCATCTCCCCACACTGTGGAGAACCATCAACTGGTGGATGACCTGAATGTGTTTTACTGAAGGTTTGATAAGCCATCATTCAAAGCCCTCACCCGCTCTGACTCTGACATCACACAAGCAGCTGCACCCCCTGCCGTGTGGGTTTCAAACGCGCCACAATCATAGAGAGAGGAGGCAGCAGGTGAGGCTGGGGAACATCATATCCAGCAACCTCCCAGGGGTGTCTGCTCTCCCCACTGCTCTTCTCCCTCTACACCAATGACAGCACCTCAGGAGACCCGTCTGTTAACCTGAAGTTTGCAGACAACGCAACGGTCATTGACGGTGACAAGTCTGACAGGAGGCTGAACAGCTGGCCCTCTGATGTGGTCAGAACAACCTGTAGCTTAACACACTCAAAACTGTGGAGATGATGGTGGATTTCAGGAGGAGCCCCACAACACTGCCCCCCATCACCATACTGAACAACACTGTGTCTGCTGAGGAAACCTTCAGGTTTCTGGGATCCACAATCTCCCAGGACCTAAAGTGGGCGTCAAACATAGACACCAACCATCAGAAAAAAGGCCCAGCGTAGGATGTACTTCCTGCGTCAAACCAGGAAGTTCAATCTGTCTAAGGAGCAGCTGATCCAGTTTCATATAACTGTCCATCACTGTCTGGTTTGGATCGGCCGGGACAGGCAGGACAGGACAAAGGACAGTCACGATTGCAGAAAGAATCATTGGTGCTGACCTGCCCTCCATTCAGGACTTGTACATCTCCAGAATCAGGAAATGGGCAGGAAACATCACTGCAGATCCATCAAACCCTGACACAACCTGTTCAAACTTCTACTGCTACAGAGCTCTGTACGCCAAAACAATCAGACACAAAAACAGTTTCTTTCCACAGGCTGTCACTCTGATGAACAGTTAACACCAGTCACAGAGTGTCAGGAACAATCCCTGTGCAATAACCTTGTAACACAAACACCCACTGTACCTGTAAATTGTATATTCTCATTGTTTAAATACATACTGTTTTTTAACATGTAACTGTCACACACAAATCTATGCACACTGTGCATACTGTATATACTCTCATATCCACCTACCTCATGTGTATAAAGTAACCTGCTACAGTAATCATATTTATTTCAGCACCCTTTGCACTCTGCTCCATTGCACTATTTTCTTACTGTCTACAAATGTTATATATATATATATATATATATATATATATATATATATATATACATACATATTAGTTAAATGCTTACGTTTACCTTTGTCCAGCTTTGTTGTCCTTGCTTTCAGCTGTCTATTTCTGTGTATGTACATTGAGAGCTACGAAAACCGGAGTCAAATTCCTTGTATGTGTACACATACCTGGCCAATAAAGCTGATTCTGATTCTGAAACCTGGCTACATCATCATGGTAATACATGTATGATGCACAGCTATCCTTCTCTGGAGCAGGCTCAGCTCAGAGGATCTTCTTTGCCAACACATATGAATATGGCACTTATACACACGGTAATTTTTACACACATAGCACAACTTTTACCACATACAGTTTGATTTCTAATGTAATTTCTCAGGCTTCATGTGCTGTGTATTGTATATTCCAACCACATTATTGTCTTTAATCTGTGTTATTGAGCAAGACAAAGAGCATTAGTTTAGTATGTTAGCATGCACACATTTGATAATTGCACGGAACACAAAGTGCAGCTGAGGCTGATGGGAAAAATGGAAAATGGAATAAACCAAAGTATTGCAAAAAAGAACATTTTGACCTGATGTTACAAGGGTTCAAGGGTTCATTTAATTGTCATTTTACAACACAAGGTTGTATAAATGAAATTTAAGTTGTAGTCCCTTTATGCTACACACATAAAAAAAGAACAAACAAAAACTATTAACATTGGTGGAGAGTGGAGGATGAATTTAGAAGTCTCACAGACTGAGGAAAGAAGCTGCTCTGGAGTCTGGTGGTCCAGCAGCAGATACTTCTGTATCACTTGCCAGATGGAAGCAGGATGAACAGGCTGTAGCTGGGGTGGGTATTATCTTTAAATATCCTTTGGGCTCTACGCAGGCACCTCACCTCACTGATATCACTGATGCTTGGTAGATGATAACCAATGATGTTCTGGGCGGTTTTAATCAACTGCTGCAGATCCCCCGTCCTGTCCAAACTGGCGAGGGTGGTGAGGTGGCTGGGATGTTGTTTTTGATGTGTAGGAGAACCAGTTTCTCAAAGCACTTCAGACACATCCCTTTTATATTCCAAGGGTTTCATCTAGAACCCACCTAGGTGCCTCTAAAAATAGCCTTTTTATAAGGGTGCATGATAAAATAGTGCTGTAGGAGTAGACGACACAGCCATATTCCCTGTATCCCTGTGTCTCAGCTGACCTCTCAACATGGAGACACGGGCCCAATTCCAATCCGATCCCTACACCCTCCCACCCCATGACGGAGTGTAACTATGTGTGGAGTCACACTCGTGGCTGTGGAGGGTCTCTTCATTAAGGGGGAGGGTATAAATACACGCGCAAGCTTTTGGACACTCTCTATGACAGAAATAGGAAAGGATATTGTAATTAAATAAATATTTATCTAAAAGATAATCTTATACACAGCATTGACAAAGATGTAGGTGTAGGGCAATGACATGGCACACTCATTACCTTCATGGCATAGTAAGCTTGTGAAAGGTAAAATTCTTAATTGAAGAAAAACTCACTCACTTTTGTTTGCCGTTCTTAATCTGATTAGGTCCTTTTTTTTCTCCAAAATACAATGTAACCTCAAATTCCATCATGTGTGCACAAGAATAGTCTGTCAAATAAGAGTTAAGGCAATTTATGACTTATCCTGTGGAAATAACCAAACTCACATTTGTTGCTATGAGATGTTTCCTCCATCCCGCACACAAAACAGGTGCTGCATTTGAGAGGAGTGTGGTTTGTAAGCCTGCATCGATGCAGACTCGTTGTTGGAGGGCTTTGTAACCCATTCCCACTTAAAGGGATATTTCAAATTATTTGAAGTTGGGCTGTATGAGGTACTTATCCATAGTCAGTGTCTTACCTACAGTAGATGGTGGTCGGAGTGCTCCCAGTTTGGAGAATCACAGCGGAGTACCAGCACGGAAGCTAAGCTATGTACTGCGGTGGACAGGGACAGCAGTAAAACATATTTTAGCCACCTAAAAACGGCCCCCCAAAAAAAACTTATAACAGTTGAAGTGTACGCTATATTTAGAATATTTTCGCCGCTTTACCTTGCCGTCAGACAGCCCTTTCCTTTGGCACTACTATTCTCAACTGCAGAACTTCTGTATTCATACGCATGCCACGCATTGTATAATGCCACAGAGCAGCTGTTTGGTCAGCGGTTTGTGGAAGAGACAACACATAAATAATATCAATCAATAAAAATGAGTGACTATGACAGCAACAACAAAATGCCATTCACTGTGGAGACAAGAGGATACCTTTATGAACCAGAGTATACAGAAGAAGAACTTTTGCAGATGGGGATGGAACGGGCTTATGCGTAGGAATACAGAAGTTCTACGGTAAACAAAATGTAGTGCCAAAGGAAAGGGCTGTCTGACGGCAAGGCTAATCGGTTTAGCATGACACTTTATATGGCGGACCCCGAACGCACAAACTGAGTGGGATTGGGGCGAAGCTTTCTGACTATGACCACTGAACCACCCAATTCCAATGAAAGACCAATTAAACAGCTCATTCCAACATCCCTTACACCAAAGAACAAAACTACATAATTCACCTGTCCACATTACACATTTTATACATGTAAATAATTACTGGCGCATCAAAATCAAGAAGCAGAGAAATATTGTGAAGATATTACACAAGCATGACTGAGAAGGACTGGGAGGACTGAGTGGGTGCAGCTATTGTAGTTGCAAAGACAAGGCAGGATTCTGGAAAAATGAAGTGACCTTTAATATTGCGGCAAGTCATGTAGCAAAAACAAAGGTACAAGAAAGTGCCAAAGTGAATCAGTTACCACCACAGCTTGTGTTCGACTCCACACGTCAGGTGTTGCAGTTTTACAAGCTGCAGAGGTGGCAGTGGCAGAGATAAATGTTACATGTGAACACCACATGCAGACTGCTGGTGTCTATAGTGAACACCAGCAGTCTACATGTGGTGTTCACATGTAATAATGAAGACATTTTCATAGATTTCCAAAAACCCTTTTCTAAGTGACAAAGGCAAAAGTCCTGGCAATTTTATTGCTGAACACTAAAATTATTAAATAAAATTAGATAGCACAAAAGAAAATATCATGCACATGACAGAGTAAAGATACAGATTCATGAAAAGTTTTCAGTGTATTATTTCAGCCAGAACACTAATGCTGCATGAGCTCTGGGGATGTCTATCTCAACAATTATTAGATGGATTGTCATGAAATTTTGTGCAGACATTCACAGTCCCTGCAGGGTGAACTGATCCCTCGACTTTTCATCTAGCATGTGAAATCAGGTCAAACCATTTTTTTGTCCAATACTTTGGTTTATGACTAACGAACAATATTCCCATCAGTGTCAGCTGCACTTTGTGTTCAGTGCTAATTAGCAAATGTTAGCAAGGTAACACACTAAACCAAGATGAACATGGTAAACATTATACCTGCTAAACATCAACATGCTAGCACTGTCACTGCGATGCTGATGTTAGCATTCAGCTCAAAGCACCACTGTGCCAAAGCACAGCCTCACAGAGCTGCTAGAATGGCTGTAGACTCTTGGTCTTGCTTTTCAACCTCCTTGCTCTCCTCTACATTCATCTGCACTTCCACTGAAAGACACATTCAAAAGCATTTCTCCTAAGCAACACATCACAGTGTAAATGAGGTCTTACGGGGCATGCACATCATTCTCCAGACTTCTTCTGTTTTTGTTTTTGTTTTTGTTTTTGTTTTTTCTTTCGATGCAGTCCTCGCCTCTGGTAACCACCTCTTAAACTCACCTTGGTCCTGGTGAAATCAGCCCCTAAATACTTTTCTAAATAGCAGGAGTTTTGTTGCAAGGTGGCAGTAGGCCTAGTCCTCACATCCCTTCCGAGAATCTTCCTGGCATTGAGTGAAGCCAGATTCATATTTAAATAATCATAAATTTAAATAATGTAACTAATCAATCAGCTGGGCTGATATGTCGGCCGATATTAGCTTACTGCTGATATATCAGCAAGTGTCAGCGTATATGTCATCTGAAAAGTAACAAGAAATAGCAATACAGAAATCCCCAAAATATGGTTGAAGTAATTTAGAAATAGTGCTTCCATTACATAGTTTGTACAGCAGAGAGCACTGACAAGTTATTTTTTCAACTGTAAAATGTCCTACACAGTACATACAGTATCTAGGTCACAATGTTTCGAAAACAAAGTCTATGGGATTATGAAAACTGTCTCAAATATATCTACCTCAAAAATCCAGTATGGGTCTGGATTCTGTTAGTTAAGTCATTGTCCCACAGTATAGTATGAACCAATATTAACTATTTCAGTGTTAAAACTACTCACACATTTATGCTTTCTTTTGTCTTTATAAATAATAAACAATAACCCTTGTATAAAAGTTGGTCCTTCTGGTTGCACTTTTTTTGATGGAAAAGTTAAATCAATTGCAGAAGAAAAAATCCAACATATCATTTGTCACCAAATGCTGCCCATCACTCACCTTCCACTTCCAGTCTCCTCCAATCAAGTTGTACAGAATTATGCATTAATATTCAGGATTCAAGTTGCTCAGAGCTACTTTGTGTTGTGCTGGCACAAAAAAACCCTTCCACCTCTGGCACATAATTGATTGATTTTTATAAATTAATTAATTAAATATGCATTACTGCTAAAAGTTAAACAAATATTGGAAGTAAAACCAGTTTGCTCTCTTATCTCTCACTGTGGTAAATGTGAGTGAGGCTTTAGTTTTGTGTGTTTCTACGCCCCCCATCCCCCAAGGATAAAAAGATTCCTCTACAATCAAGTTAAAAAACAATGACTCAAAAGTCATGCAGCAGTCTCTCTACAGGGATTGAATCAACACAGAGAGGCAGTACCAAATCAAAAGCTCTGTTTGTGAATCTGAAGCAGAGGTTAGTAAAGGTAAGGAAGGAAAGAAGAACTAGATTTCTCTACTCCATTTTGTGTGGTGTTTCCTCCCTATTTCATCATCCAATCTTCTATCCAACTGTGAGATGTGCCCCATGGCCGCTTTTCCCGTTTACACACGAGTCTGTTAAATATGATGTGCACTCATGCATGGATCGCACTACGATAAAACATCTCAAATATTCCCAAGCAAAACTTGATGATCTCTTCACCTTCAATGCTCCTCCTACAGAGAGAGCTTTGTTTCTGCCCTGCTCTGCTCGACATCTCATCAAATTAAAGAAGTAAAAAGCCAAAGACAAAGCTGTGGCATCATTTCCCTTCAAGCAGAAAGCTTTGCTGTAAACATGCCTTAGAACTTGGCTTTCACAAATAATATGACATCACTGGTTAGATACACAATCAGCAATGACACCATCTCAGCAGCCGCCCCTGCCGTGCAAATTATCAGCATTGTGCTTGAGTGTGTATCTGTGCACGTGTGGGTGCATGCGAGAATCAGAGAAGGCAATGCAGCTTCAGACTTAATTTATTTATTTGCCTCTCTGAGTAAAAGCTCAAATGGGCTGTGAGATGCTTGTGTGTTAGGTTGTGTGTGTGTTGTTCAGTGTTTGATCGTGTGTGACCGTGCACCCTAAGGCAGCGTTTATGACAGAGGGGGGCTCCCGCAGGAACAGACTTTGTTTAAAGTCCCAAATGACAACCAGGCAGGTAATCCTCAGATTCTATCACCTAGCTTAGTATACAGGCACCTGGAAAAACATGTTAAAAGCAAGTCCACAGACACCTGCAAACTGCAGAGTGAACACTGCTGCAGTTCATAGACTACAACCCTAAAAAAACTACAAGAGCAATGCACAGTAGACTTTACTCATTTGTTTCAAGTTTCAAGTATATTTGTCACATGTAATCATACAGGGTATAATCATAGTGAAATGTGTGTCCGTTAGCTCCTTCAATTGTGCAATAAAAAATAAGTGTAAAATAGAATAAGAATAAAGAATAAAATAAGTAATAGATAATAATGTTAACTATAGTCATAGTAACTTTGAATAATAAGTAATTAATAATAGTCTTAGAGCAATTCTTAGGCAGTGTCCTCATTTAGGATCCTAGTGGCCTGTGGATAGAAGCTCTTCCTGAGCCTCTCAGTGCTGGCCTGGTGTATCCGATATTTTCTTCTCAACCACAGCAGGGAGAAAAGGCTGTTATCAGGGTGGTTGAGATCCTTAACAATTCTTCTAGTCGTAGTCTTACACTGCCTGGTGTAAATGTCCTTTAGGGAGGCTAGAGCGCCGCCTATGATACGTTTAGCCGGCCTTGTTCGGTGCTGTTCCCGTACCAGGCAGTGATGTTCCCCGTCAGGACGCTCACGGTGGTGCAGGAGTAGAAATTCCTCAGTATCTGAGTGGATATCTGGAATTTTTCAAGCATGAAACGGTCTCTGCCTTGCCTTCCTCACCGCAGGGTCAGTATGCAGCGCCCAGGTCATAAGTAAGTAAGTAAGTAAAAGTTTATTTAGTATAGCACCTTTCACAGAGCAAGGTCACAGAGTGCTTCACAAAAGTAAAAAACATTAAAAATAAGACCATAAAACAGTAAAAAGAAACAAACAATAAAACAAAAGAAACAACAAACCACACAAAATAATTATCCTTATTGACATTTTCACAGGTGTTATCGTTAAATTGGTAAGCTGCATATTATTATTATTACTACATACTGTGATATACTGCTATTATACTGACCTTATTATTATTATTATTATTATTATTATATATTATATTGTTATATTATTATTATTATTATTATTATTATTATTATTA
>NTHP01000311.1:214731-231778 GCA_003416845.1 Oplegnathus fasciatus | reverse complement strand
CTCCCCCTCCCCTCTTTTTTCCTCTACAAAACAGCCGGCCCACCCTCCTTTCCACTCCCATCCCCCCTTTCCTCACACACTCATATGCTCTGTTTTTCTCTCACACGCACACACTCGTGAATAAACACTCACACACTCCTGCCACACGAGGCCCAGCAGCAGCCTGATGTGTGTGAGTCACTGGAGAAAGTTACACCAGTGTGTGTGTGTCTGTGTGTGTGTGTGTGTGTGTGTGTTTTCAATGCAGCAGCGTCTCTGCAGCAGATTTGTGCTTCAGTTGGGACTACAAGGCAGAGAGAGAGGGGAGATCGAGATTCACCGCAGCTGAATCAGGGATTCTGCACAAGGTAATGATAGCCTGATCTCATGTGAATGTTTTTTAATGCTCTGTGTAATACACACCGCTATCGTCAGGATGGTGGAAAGTTTGTGGGCAGCAGATGTCTCAGCCTGGAGCTCTGACACACTTGTTTTGAGATGTAAAGAAAGTTTTTGCGTCAGGTTGTGACTTAGATTAATCTGTTTTTCTGTGTGTCTGTGAGCCATAATTGCTGTAACGTAATGGTTTATAAAGAGCTTATAGGTAGCGTCAGTGTGTGTCAACCTGAGTTTCAGTACCCGCACCAAAATGATACTTATGAGTGCTTTACTTTTAGAGTTGGAAACATGTTTTTCTACAAGCTACTTTAGATTTAAAAAAGAAGTTAAAGTTCACACAAGCAGCCCGTCAAGACCTGTTCGATTATTGCTGCGGATTGGTTTCCGTCAGCGCTAAAAAGGTATTGAGGTTTGATACGCAGCTCTAGCTGTAAATCTCAGTTATCCCCAACTCTGGGTCACCATATGCTGCTAAACCCCTAGACCTTTTGTTGGAGGGAAAAGATAAATCTGTGTGGTAGGATTAGATCAAAATGAATGACAACAGCCACAATAGCTTATTTTAATAGTGATGTACGAAAATACGATGCAATCCAGTGTAGCCATGCAGATAATAATAACAAAAACGAAGACTGAAAAAAAAAAAGTCTGTAATGTGGAAAATATTACAACTACCTCTCAGTTTAACCTAATGCAATTTAACAGAATCAAAAATGTAGTTTGTGTCCAACCTGTTTACAATACATTCACAATAATCACAATAATCACAATAATAATTTAATATCATTAAACTTTATGTCATCTAAGCCTGTGTATTGAATATCAATACTTTTTGGTACTGACCGAACTGTAGTCGAAGCATAGAGTCATCAAAAACTGTCAATTGCCTGAAGTTGTCTTGAAATGTCGAGTCATATTTGAAATCCTGTGTACTTGCTCTTTGATCGGATGTTTTTTGTTTTAAATCATAATTTTATTTCCCTGCATGAGAAACAAGAGAATAATCTTTCAGTCACTTATTTTTTGATGATCTTTGGAGCAGATTCAAACAGATTCACGCTGTGCACCAACTACAGCAAATGTAAAGGGAATGTGTTTGTGACTCCCAGTTTAGGAACAGCAGGACCGCACATTCAAAATGGCAGCGAAAGATATAAAACACAACAGTTTTATAGTGTGAATTCACGCAGCAGGGTGCAGCTGCGGGTGAGATTTTAGTAATGCAATGGTGCAACATGTTGACATGTAGTTGTTCAGTATCAGACTATTAGAGCTGGATATTGAACCTCTAGGTTTTGGCACCAACTGAAATGTGTCTGTGGAGCAGTTCACAGAGTATGAAGAGTGTAGAGTTTTGATATCGGTAGAGAAACTGAGGAATCATATGGTGCTAGTGTTGTAAAATACCCAACCCTATGGAGCATGGAAGAAACTCTGAGCCTTGTTGCTGATGTTGTCATGAGTAACTCCTCACACAGACATTATAATTTAATCACAGAGTCAAAAATAAAACATTATGTCATTAGAGTCTGTCCTTTATAGTCACAGAAGGCAGTTCAGCTGAACCATGTAATGGCTAATTGTCACAGCGGTGGCAGCATTAGTTGCTCTGTAAGCAGCTTGGCAGCCTCCCGGTGGGCCAACTCGTGGCGCTCCAGCTCAGAGGACCCATGACAATGCATCTCCCCTTTCTCTGCATGTTTGTGTGAAGTAAACAATATAAACAAAACCATCTCATCTGCAGCTCTGATGTTGTCTGCTGGTTTAGGGTGTTATAAAGGCCATCTTAATATGAGTTAACTTCACTTCCAAGTGATAAATCTCACGCTATCTGACTTGAAATTCTAGGAATGTTCCTGTGGAAGACCTATCCAGGCACCAGATGTTTAGAAAAACATCTTTTGAACTCTTTCTTCACTTTTGTGGTCTGTGAATAACAGATAGATGGTAGAAAATGGAAATTTGGATGCACTTCATACTACATACACATTTGTTTTGTCCTTGTTACAATTACTGCATTGATTGCAGATAAATAGGTCCTTAAACTGAAAAGGTTGTTTATGCAGTTGTCAACAACCAATTTAACATATTTCATGCTCCTGCTGTCTGTATTTTTCACCTAGTCATGTAGATGTGACACTGACATGTCTCTTGCACCATTTGTACAACACAGCAGTGCTAATACAGGAGACATACAGGGGGAGGGCTTACAGAAAGTTAACCTCTGCAGCAATCCAGTTCTCCTACTTGTTGCTGGTTATGCTTTCTGGTTGTTTCTACTGCCTCTGTACTGAGCTTTGAACTTTAACTCATATTCCTAATTTAAAAACACTGTTTGTAACTCACTTCACTCAACCAAAGAAGGCAAGTATGTTTTCTTTAGCTGCTCACATGTCACCACAATTAATTAGGTGACTGAGATACTGTAACAATTACTTAATTTCTTGGAAATACAACAAAATGTATGATTTGATTGTTAAATGTCAATAAAATGCCTTTAAAACATTAGAGAGATGTTTAACAGTGGCTATGCAGAAGATAAAGAACCTGTTACTTATGAAGACATATTATGAATGAAAAAAAAATTAAACATGAAAACACATTGTCTAAACAGTGTTTCTCTTTGACAGTGATCTCCAAGATGGAGGTGCCCAGGAGGCCTCAGCCCTCCTCCTTCACACTGTCTCTCCCTAAACCGGCCTCATCTGCTGCGTCTGCCCTCGGAGCCGTAGGGAAGGTCGCCAAGAAAGATCCAATGAAAGAGAGGCTCCAGGAGAAGAAGGATGGAACTGCAGAGAAAGATCAGTTTGGAGAGGAGATGTTCGGTACAGAGGAGTCGTCGAATGTGTCTGTGTTTGTAGAGGCACCGGCCGAGACCTCGGAAGTTGAAGATACAAATACTTCCGCTCTGGAAAAAAATGTAAGACTTTCATCACAGGATAGTTTCACAGAGGAGAGCTCGATATCAGAGGAGAGGTTGGCAGAGGAGGCAAAAGAGGCCGAAAAGAAGTCGGAAGAGGAAGAAGCGGCAGCTAAAGAGAGGGCAGCTCAGAGACAGCTGCTGGCCATAGAGGAACTGGTCCAGTCTGAGAGGAATTACCTTCGACTGCTGCAAATTAGCACTGTGACCATCAGGAGCAACCTACAGAAACTACAGGTATGAATGAAGTGTTTGTAGCATTTAGTAGCTTTGTTATGGCTGCAACTAACAGTTATTTTCAGTGTCATTTATTCTATGAACTGTTTCGTCTGTTAAGTGTCAGAAATTAGTGAAAAATGTCCATCAAAGTGGAGGTCTTCAAATTAGCTGTGTTGTCAGTTGCCGACAGTCCAAAATCCCAAACATTTGATTCACAACGATATAAAACAAAGAAAGGCAGCAAGTTGCACATTTAATCATAACAAAATGTATTATTGGAGTCTTTCAGGAAACGATTACAATAAAGTTCACGCACACCAACAAATCTTTCAAACGGGTGAGCTGGATCAAAAACTAGAAGTAAAAGGTTTACGATCAAAATCTCGTAAATAAAGTGATAAGTGATAGACAGTGCAGGTGTGAGTGTTTCAGGTAACTGAATGATTTACTAGCTACTTGAAAGCCTTTTTCCTTACAACGTCTAACTGTTACTGTGGTGCCTTTTATAAGATTAAGACAGTGAAGTGTTTGAATTTATTACATTAGAGCACAACTACAAAACTGCCGTTATTTTAGTTCATTCATGCTTTGATTTTTAAAAATGTTTGAACTACCATATGTTATTGATCCACTGTTTTCAAAGGATAGCAGTTTTTAGGTTTTTACAGTAGGATTGCAGTATCAAATCTGGAGGATGGAGATGCATTCTTAACTTTGGCGACGCATATCTGTTGTAAATATTACGAATGCAAGGTCCACTTACTAACTAGCTATTCCCAGAGCTTTCAACCGTATCCCACAGCTGAAGAATTCGCTGTTACATTATCTGAAGAAGATTGTGTGATACAGTCAAATGGTCTGGAAAGAGCTAAGTAAGTGGACCCTTAGAACATTTATCACACATAAGGAAGCTCTCCCTACCCGATCATCTACTAACACATGACTCTAAACTAGTGCGTTTGAGGCCTGTACCACTACAGGTTGTGCAGCTCCTAGGTGCAAATACAATACACTGAACTATACAGAAAAAATGTCAAGTATGAGACAGAGGCTGCAAGTCAATATCACTTGTGTTCAAAAAGGAAGCTTAGTGTCATGCACTGAGCTCTTGCGCAGTGGAAAAATCTGAAGTCAACAAATCTTTAACAGCATCAGGAAACACTGAAAATAGATTTAGTTGTTGTTTAGTGTTAGTCCCTGTAGTAAAAGATCTGGCAATCAGTTTTGGAGCAATAGCAGATTCAGTTCAGTGTTTTGAATTTCTGTTGTGGGACCACCCTTTTGATTGTGCCTTTTAAATAAAAAGCATTCTCTACATGTTAAATCGGCACTGCGGCATCCAGAGGAATGCACTGCTGAGGCTGCTTGGTGGTTTATTATCGTTAGCTTTTCATTACGTCTGCGGTATTTCATATTACTGCTAAATAATCATTTATTATCGGTGCGGTAATGAAATGAGGCCTCGTAAAACATAATGGAATCAGGCTTTATGGAGCTGGAAGGACTGGGCCGTGGATGAGCATGAAAATGATAACACACTGAGGGAACGGTAGATGAAGGGAAAGAGCGTGAAATGAAAATAGAAAGAAGGAGTGGAAGGGCTAAATTATGGGCCGATGACCTGTTAAGGGAAGGAAATTAACTGGTGAATAGAGGAGTGGTTGATGAAAGAGACATTAAGGAAGAGGTTTGTCTGTGTTATGTGGTCGTCTAATGTAAAATTGAGAGACTAAATGCAAACGTGTGGAAATAAAATGAAAGATGGACGGGAAATCTGTATTAAAAATACGGGTAAAGGAAAATGATGGCTGGAGGACGGACAGCAGGGGAAAGACCGAGGGAAGCAGCAGAGTGAAGGTGGGCTGGACAGAGAAATAGAATAAATATGTGAGTGAATGGTGCCATTGTGGGACAGGAAAGTTACTGGTTTGTTTTCTGTGGCAATGTGCAGATTCAGTCTCCCAGCAGTGCCCACTGTTCTCTCATTACAATAGAATGGAGCCAAACAAAATGGTTCTTTATCAGCTGTGCAGCAGCACTTTTCTTCTACGTATTTTTCTTGTAAGGGAGCAGACACACATGCATATGTCGCACAAGATAGACAATCCATTTGCATATGCAGATAAATCTTACTTTTAATCTCTACAGTGTTTTTATATATTATATTATATATTACAGCGCAGTTCAGCCAGAAACCTCAGTTTTGTTATTCTACATTTATTTGTGTTTTGTGTTGAAAGTATTAAGCAGTAAACCTTTGTCACTTAGCTTATTTAGCTTTGTCATATTCAGGATTTTTGGTTTAATTTGATCTGATATATTTTTTAATATATATAATGTTTTCTGTTTTTCTTGTTTGTTTTGTAGTTCCACAAATAAATCACATTAAATAAGAAAAAATGATTATATTTGGGCAGTAAATTGGTAAAATGTTCTCTCAGTTGCTCTGGTATTGGAATGAGGACTCATTAAACATAATGGATTCCGGCTTTATGGGGTGCAAGGACAGAGCTGTGGATGAGCGCTAAAATGATAATCCATAGAGAAAAGATATGAAAAATAAGAGTGGACTGTGATTAATATTTGGGGCAAATGAAAGAAAATGATTAAAAAGGAACTCTCTAGTACTTAATCCAAGCACATCCAGTGTCAGCCCAGTTACTGTGTTTATTGTGTCTCGTCTGCATGTACGTATAAGTTTCATATTTAAATAGAATATTAGTCCAGGAAATTCATTTGTGTCTGTTTCTCTCTCTGTCCCACTGCAGCCGCCTCCAGCCAACCTGGACAGCATGTTTCTCTACATAGAGGACGTGATTGACGTGTCGAGTCGATTCCTCGGCCTGCTGGACCAGAAGCAGGTTCAGCCTGGAGACCCTCTCTTCCTGAAGACACTCTGTAAGGGTTAAAACTTAACATTCACCTTCATTTTTCTGTTAGTATTAGTCTACCGTCTTAATGGCTGGGGTTGTCTTTGTTACCTTACCAGCCTTCCACCAGTAAGTGGTAAGAGTGTTGCTGGTTTCACAGAAGTCTTCTGTGATCTATAACCTCAAAACCTCAAAACTGTTTTCTCAGGCCTATGAACAGTGTGTGCGTGTGTGTATACCTTGTGTGTATGTGTAAACCTTCCTGTTTTCTCAGGCCTATGAACAGGTTATTTTTATACTACTGCGTTGCATGTGCTTGATGTTTTTATGTCTCTTTTTTAGGGTTAGGATTTCTATATGTAAATAAGTAAATGTAAAGCACATTGAGTTTCTCTGTAATGAAATGTGCTCTGTAAAAAAGCAGCCTTGCCTTTCTCTCTCTAGATCAATTGCTCTGATCACACTTGTTGACAGGAAGCAAATAAAACCTGCACTCGTCTTGTTATCAGACATGGTTTTCAAATTCATGCGAGAATCTAAACAAGTTCACACTCTATATTCTTTATCTGATATGTAACAGCTAACGTGGACAAAAAACAAAGCTAACAAATATGTATATAATAAGCAGGTAGTATTTTCTGTTCAAGGGTGCGGGAGCCAAAAAAACTGAAGGAAAAATAGCAGAAAATTTGGCAAAATTACAAGAAAACTAAACTTATTTTTCCTTCACAGTCACACTTTTTATACAGAATTTTGGTGCAAGTACAAAAATGGTGTTCTGGAAGGGGGGATAGTGAAAGTGAAGAAAGTTGTTTTTTTATCTGTGTCCCCTTCACAACATTATATAGTTTTTCAGTATGGAGGTTATTGATTAAATTTGGCTGTCTGCATGATGACCATGACGACACTTTACTGGACAACAAGAGAGCGTTGTTCTTTACACACAGTCTGTGGTTGTTTCAATCAGAATGGTTGTAGCGTCACTGAAAGCGTGGATTGTGTTTCACGTGACTCCAAAATGAGCTTCTTTCTTACTTGTATTAGTCAAATAAATGAAGGGTACATCTAATTTGATTAAAGTAGAACAACTATTCATTTTTATAAATTCATACTTCTTACCTTTTTTGCTGTCCTTGCAAAAACCGGAAACTGAATTACACTTAATTATATAAATTATTCATTATACCCCCCCCCGTGTTGTGCTCTGACAGTGATTTTTATATGTAAATAAGTAAATATATGTTTCGCTTTCCTGACAGGTGATTCTTTCCTCAGCCTGTCTTCAGACATTGAGGCAGCCTATAAGGAATACCTGGCCAACTACAACAACGTTACAGTGGTGGAGAACAGCTACAAACAGAAGGAGGTGCTCTGGAACGAGATTGTCAGAGTCATCAAGACCTCAGCGTAGGTTTAGATCATTTTCTGTTGTTTCACAGCGGGACCATGCGTACTTCAACATTTCCTAAAACATAAAATTACAACTGGATAAAAGAAACAAACTAACACGTAACGGTTGTGGATTTTGGTCCCTGACTGTTCATTGTTGCCATTCATCTCTCTCAGGCCTGAAGTAAACGCCACATCTCTGAGTTTCTTCTTGGTGATGCCGGTGCAGCGGATTGCCCGCTACCCCCTCCTCCTGCAGACCATCCAGAAACACACCGACACAACTCACCCAGCGTATGCACTTCTGGAGCAGACCGCCCACACCTCCATCGCCTTGAACTGTCGAATCAATGAGTACAAACGCTTCAGAGAAGTTGGTGAGTCGGGTTACCATCAAGCCCACTATTATCATATAAGCTGGTAATGGAAAGTATAATGTTATTTCCTTTTATGGTATGATCCTTTGTGATCCAATTAGTGCAGCAAGGCACTGACACATCGAGAGTCACAGATTCAATAAAGCTCTGTGGGTTGAAAAGCACCCAACACAGTGAATATTATAATATAAGTTAAAAGGGAGGACTGGTACTGTTCTTCAGATTAACTGTCCCTCACACTGTGATTGTAGCTGACAAATACAAGAAGACAGAAACCCTGACCATAAAGGACAAGATCAACCGCCTGAACTCCCACAGCATTGCAAAGAAGACCGCGAGGATCAGCCAGCACATCAAACATGAGACTGGAATAGCACCTAAGGTAGGAAAGAAGTTTTATGGCCTTAGTTTAAATAACACCCTCCCTGCTGAAGTGGACTTGAGTGCCACAGGATCCCTGCCAACTCCAGGATCCTGTTCTGTAACTGAACCTGACCAATTACTGTCCCTTGTTTGAAGTTAGGCGTTAGAAAGGAGAACCCATAAGAGTCAAAGAAGCAACGTGTTACAGTTTCGTTTAAGGATGCTTATACCTCAAGGTAACTCTTCCAGGCCTCTGAGCTTTCAGTAATCTTCCAGTACACACTCTCCTTCCAGCTGCAATTCAGTAGTTAATAATTAATCAGAGAAGTGGTTAACCTGCAGAGAAACATAATATGACTGTCCATTGCACCTGCTCTTTGCTCTTTCCTGCTACATTGTGCTTTTCTATGGTTACACCTGTCAGTCCAATAAGGTTTTACAGGTTTGATCAAACATCCTCACTTGTCTCCTGTGGATTCATTTATAAGAGTTGCTGACTGGATTATATTTTCCTACTTTTCCCTTTAATCTTTTTAGATTTCTCATGCTATATGTAGGTTGCAGCTGCATCGCATACATATAGAATATAAAGGAATCACACCTTGAAGCTCCGCAAAACCCAATTTTCTGTGTATTCACCTGTCATTTAAAGCCACTTTGTGATTAAAAACAAGTGCAACCACAGACTTAGAGGACAGAATGGGCTAGTAGCACCGTTCCCGTATGTGTATTACTAAAACCGAATGTTGCAAGACTTTGTAGAAAAGCAGTAAAGCTCGGAAGGAGAATGGAACAAGCTGTGTGTCAAGAAACCATGTTGACAAAATGCACCATTATACCAGTGTAGCATAACTGCACATGGAAGGGAGTGTTTACAGGGGTCTGAGGTTTGGTACAAGCGATTATAGTGATTATTTCAAATCATAGGTTCCTACACTATGTATAGCATCATTCCACAGGTGCTGATCCAGCAGCTAAAGAAAGAAAGCGGACATCTTTCATCCAAAGAAGATCAAAAGCATTAGCTTTTAGCTGACACTTTTTGAGTGATTTGATGCATATACAAAATATGCTTCCTTAAACGTTAAAATCACAAGCAACCAATAGTATGTATTAGAAAGCCCAGAGCCACACTGCCTGAAATGTATTCTAATAAAGAGTAGATGCGATCTTGTATTTGCAACCTACAGATCAAAGCCCCATGACTTTTTAAAGTCCTGACATAACAAAGCATCTTTTCATCTCTTTATATGTCAAACATATGTCTCCATGTGTGTTGTGCTCTAGCTGGTGGATGAGGAGTTTAACGCCCTGGAAGGTTTCTTTAGTGTTCTGGAGCACGGGATCCTGGAGCTCCTTGAGAACGTGGAGACATACCTGCACCACGTACAGGTGGGCTGCATTTGTTCTACATTATGCTAACTAATAGATCATGTCTGTTATTTAACATTTTGCTTTTGATATGTTCAAACCTGCATTTCTATTTTTTATTATTTAAATTAGATTGAAATATTATATCAGCCTTTGCCGGAAGAGACACTTCTAGAGCATTTGGTGGTAACAGAAGATGTTTAAATTAAGTTTTAAATGAATCATCACCATCAGCAGCTTTTTGTTGAGAATGAGGGTGAATCATGATGAGGGACATTATAGGTCAACAGAGGCCTGAAGGTTACAATACCAGGCTTTTGTGCAGTTGCTGGTTTGAATATAGTCCTGGACTGTTTGGGGAAGGACGTAATAAATATCCTCTTTGGTTTTTGCCCTTGAGCAAGGCACTAAACCCCAGATTGCCCCAGTGTAGCTGCTCACTGTGGCAATCAGGAAACCGTGAATGTAAATGTGTGTGTCTTTGTTTACATTCACACTGCAGACTATCACGCTGTCTACAAACTGCTGCTCATACCTCACTTGTTGTGTGTCTATTCTAGGAAGCGAACAGCAGTATGATGTCTCGGAGATGTTTTGAAAAGATACAAATTAACAACTGAAGACACCATCATGTCTTCGTATTAGTGCTTCTTCTGTTTGTTTCAAACACATTTTAGTTACAGTTTGTAAATTCGAATTTTAACTGAGGCATCTCACTAGATATTGAACATACCATCTACCATCTTGTTTTCCATGCTGACGCCTCTCAGACAAACAGCTTTGGTACCTCCATTTTTAAATCAGTTCTGACATGAGCATTTCATTCTTGGGATTCAGAAAAAGTTTTGTAGCTTTTTGCCAAATACGTTAATGAGTTAAACATCAAATCTGTGTCACATGTGAGGAGGAAATCATACATTGAACACTTTGGGCTCCAGAAGAATTAATTTTGCACAGCATACTTCTTTATCAGCTCCCTTCACACTCATTCAATTCCACATATTCACTGTTTGTACAACAACCAATAAGTTTGGAGGTTAAGTGCCTTGCTTACACCTGCGGGTCTTGAATGAGAGGGTGATAAGACTGCACAGCTTATTAACTTCCCCCCATTCAGATTACACCAGCCCATCCAAAGACTTGAACTGGTGACTTTCTGGTCACTTGTGACCAGTGGAGAAGTGGAATAAGTGGCACATAACTGGGTATTTACTCTTAAACATGTTCATGAGTCACACTGTGTGAACTCAGAGGCTCCTGAAGTCCTTGAGGTCAAAGACTGTGTTTCTTTCCACTCTAAAATTACCCTCTGTTGAAACAGTTTTTCCTCTATTCCCAACCAACAAGGTTCAGCACTGTATCCTCCTTGTTTTTCACATTTTCCAACTAATAATATAAGGCCAGTTATTTTCACTAAGCCAATAAAGTTGTCCTCTTGTCCTCAGTTTTCTCGTATATTCACAAAGCAACATCTCTTAACAACCTCTAATTTGGACATGGCAACCAGTTTGAACCTTGAAAACAAAAACAAAAAGCAAACACTGGTGAATTCAACAGGGTTTGACAACTCCTTCTTCTTTGTTGGTCTCCAGGGGTTCCTGGCCTGCAAAACAGAGGAGTTTGACTTCGATATGGATGGAGAGAAGGCACCTATTTGCTACAAGGAGATCACTACCGCTCTCAGACAGTGGATTCTTCCTACATTTGTGAGTCTCCCTGACGTTCTCATCCAGATACCAGTAGTAGTCACATTCTTTACGTAACTTAAAGCAGCAACACCACAGAAAAACGAACTACAAGTACATTTGCTGCATTATTTGCTGCACTCATGTAAAAGAGAAAAGTATATGCAAAGACATGCTCAAGTATCAAAAGTGAACACACTCTTTGTGAAGAATGGACCCTTTCAGTCTGAAATGATTGATTCATTGCACAGCATTTGTCTGATGATGAGCATCATTTCTACTTCTGTATAGGAGAAGAGGATGAGGACGTTAATCCACAAGCCGCTGTGTGCGCTCCGTGACCTCCTAGTGGGCCCGAGGAACCTGATCAGGAAAAGGCTGGACAAGCTGCTCGACTATGAAGTGATTTGTGACAAATCCAATCTGAGCTACGAGGAACAGGCCGTGGCCAACACGTACAGGTAGAGAGAGAGGCTTTTAAGCGTTATTTCCACCGTGGTTTGAAGTTGGTGTTCTGTTTATTTGTGTGTTTTTGTTAGCAACATTTTTTTGTTTGGCCCATGTCACCGGGTTTATCAGTCAGTTTAAGTCGAGTGGGATCCACTTGAATTGCAATGAACTATTTAATGCTGTTTGACTTTTAAATACTCCACTAACAAAGTCCAGCCTGTCTGAGTCAGCGTCAAGCCAGACAGTGGCTCTATTTTTACAGCCTCCTCCTTTGAATTATCACAGTCTGTGTAATTACACCCTTTGGAAGTGATGTTAAAAATTGAATTTGAGCTTGTAGAGCCCATCTGAGAAAATGATTAAACATGAATTAAATTCAATATTGAGTTTTTCGCAGTTGTGTGAAAGTAAAATTTGCAAAAGTTTAACGACTTTAACGTTGACTTTAACTTACATGTAAACCTCTCCTCTCCCCGCAGGACAATGAACACGCTGCTTCTCAATGAGCTTCCTCAGTTTAATGGTTTAGCTCTGCAGATGATCTGGAGCATGTTGGGGACGTTCAGCTGCCTGCACAAAGACCTCGCCTCAGACATGGAGCAACTGTTCCAGAGCTTTGCACAACAGGTAATGTCGTATGTATATATCCACTCGATCATCTGATGATGGGGTAAAGCAGAAAAATAGATAAACATTTTGGCACCAGGTCATAAACAGTGTGCTGTCCAAGACAGTACTGATGTTTCTTAAGAAGTTAGCAGGGTGTTCAGTTTTCATTGAGATGGAGAAATGAGTTACTTGCATCTTAACGGCTAATCAGTTATCCAAACAAACAAAAAACATCATTAGGTAGCTATTTGCGGTACACTAACCAATGAGGATATAAACAATAATGATTTTCAAAGGTTTAATTGAATGTCTTCTTCTTCCAGCTCCCTCACAGCTCTCTCAACCCCAGTGCATTCTGGGTGTGGGCGGAGTCTGCAGTGCTGGAAGGTGCGAGGAGGCTGGAGACTTTGTGTCGAAGTGTAGAGGACACGCTCAATGCGCCCGTCGTCCAGGTCGGTACAGATGGAGCTGAAATAGTAGTTGTATCACAGTGTGTTATGTTGCTGGCCAAGAATACTGAGCGATAACTTGTGTGTCTATAATTTAATTTATATAAATATAATATATACAGTATATACAGTGTATATATGTGTATATATATCTATATATATATCTATGTGTATATATATATATATAATTTACTGCATTAACCCTCTGAACCCAGGCTGAGTTTTAGTAGATAAGAGACAGACATGGTGATCAACAGACCGTGAATTAACAATCTCATTAAAACAACTTTCAGCACAACAAACTGTCATTGGACACCCGACCTCTGTCACATTTCCTTGTTTCGCAGACTACAAGAGGTGCACAAGAAATTTGAGCTGCTTCATTGGCATTGACACGGCACTGCATGTTCCGCAATACAAAGATCTGGACAGGTGTAAAAAAGCATTAAATGAACAGGTTTTAACCAAGCTAACTGTGTGGCTCTAGGAACACTTTGAGGATGATTCCTAATTACATTAATTCCCTGACTTTTCATCTTGTGCATGATGAATAGCCAAATTCCTGACAGCCTCAGATGTATTCTGAGAGTCAAAAGAGTAAAATAGGGTGCAAACATGCTAACATTAGCCTGTTACTGCTCTAGAATAGCAGCAGTGTTATATTTGTTAAAAGTGTGAGAGGCATGATTGAAAACCAGTTTTTGCATGTGATTATATGTGCGTATATGTGAATATCCCTGCTGCCTGAATTTCCTGCTCAACCACCTGTCAGATGTCTTTAACTGGGTCACATTCCTCAAACCTGTTGGCAAACCTGCATAAATAACCTACTGAAAGAGCAGGTTGCACAGTCATGACGTGTTTTGTTTTAGGTTATATTAATAACCTCAGATTAGACTGTCCGTCAGGTGACACTTTTCTTCTGTGCTCAGAACTGTTCAACATGTTGCACAAGCTGATCATATCTTCAGCTTTACGTCATTCATGTGTACATACAAATCCGTCATAGATGAGAAGACTCTGAATGTGATTCTTCTTGTTCTGCAGCTTTCTTAATCACCTCCCAGTAACTTTCTTAATCACCTCCCAGTAACTTTCTTAATCACTTCCCAGTAACTTTCTTAATCACTTCCCAGTATGTTCACATATTCAGTGACAGGAAACTTTTTTTTTAACTTTGACTCGGGATAACAACCATTTTATTCATAAGTTTAACAAAACAATTTAAAAGATTCTCATTCAAAAGAGCATTTAAGGTACAAATGTGAAGGCTCGGTCCTCAAAATACTGGATTCTGATTGGTCAACAGCAGGCTCTTAGGGCAGAATTAGTTCTTTCTGCATTCAGTTAGAAGCTGAAACTAACTCTTTCTTCTACTAAGAAAAGAATTTAAAACAAACTGGAGTTAACTTGAGGAGCTCAAAATCAGTTTGGGGTGTGACATCAAGTTAGCGTGTAAGCCCACACAGTCATCAGTCAGAAATATAACCTCTACAAGTTTGTATAATGTCATGAACACACCTAAGTTTGATTTTAAGCTTGGCATGTTTCTAAATAATTAAACAAACCTGATAAAGTAAAGTAAGTTTGTTTAGCCTGTACAAGTTTCTTACACATGCATGAATTCACAGAGGTTAGTAACGATGCATTTATCACTTCTGTTACTACACTGACCATTTTCTCTTCTGATCAGGCCTATCTTGTCCTTCGTCAGGTCTAATAAATATTCAGTTTCCTTAAATTTCACCCTACATTCTCTTCTGGCTCGTGTTTTTTTCTGTCAGCCTCTGAGTCCATCCTCTCAGCGCCGTCTGAAGCAGCTAACAGACAAGCACGGTTCTGGAAAGATCTACCAGGTGGTGGGGACGGTGGTGGGCAGCCGGGACCTGGACCTGAACCTGGCCAAAGGGGAGCTGGTGGCCATTATCAGTGAGGCAGACAGCCGCGGAGACAAGCGACGATGGCTGGTCGACGCAGGAGGTAAAAACCAACATCCTACTACTGGGTAACTGGTGAAAATGTTAATCAGAACAAGAGCCTTTTTTTTCTCAATCATTGTTGCTTATATGAAGTTCTCACTTGTCATTGAAACAGTGGTCGTTGTTTTCTTCTTGGATTTTCCGTCGATAAAGTTCATGTTTATTTAACTGGAGCTCTTTTCTTTGTCTCATCCATGCTAGCTTTTTCTGCACATGTTAACAACCAAATTTTTCTTCTAATTATTCCAAAAGTGCCGGCATTACCTCTGAAATTTGCAACTGAAAGTTACCTGCTGTTCTTGTTTGGGGTGAAATGTGTTTTCTGTGGTCACACAAATGAAAACACTTACTGCCGTTACCTACAGTGTCTAATTTATGTCTGAGGTTAAAAGAGATGTTTGGTAGCTTGAAAACCAGGAATGACAGATGCTGCAGATACTGCTATAGAAAATATTCTAATGCTGGTGCAGCTTGTCTTAAATGCAGCTCTTTGGCGCCATCTTTCGGATATTTGTTGTTATTGCAATTAACCAGCAATCAAACACAGGCATAGTAGTATTTAGATTAGTAAGCCAGGCAGACAGGGAACACATTTTAAAGAGCATATTCTGAAAATGGAATTGGCTTTAAAAACAGTTTAAGTGTGATTTCTGATACTATATACTTTACAAAAGCTGATAGGTATCAACTTTTGTAGCCAGTGTACATAAACAGTGAGATTCCAGGGTTGGTTGTGTGTTGGATTTAACATTTAGAAGAGATTACACACAAGTTAGGATACATACTTTATACTAACACGGTTGTAATCTGGCTTTAAATCTTCAGAAGTGTGTTCTGTTTTTATTAATTGATTAGTCATTTAAGTCATATTTTATATAATATCATATATAATAATAATAATTATAGCTTCTCAAATGTGAAAACTTTTTAAAAATTCTTTTATGATATTAAATTGAACACCTTTGGGTTTTGAACTGTTGTGTCGGACAAAACAAGAAATTTGAAGACGTCAGCTTGGGCTCTGGAAAAATGTCATTTTTCACTATTTTCTGACACTCTGTAGATCAAACGATACATTTATTTACTGAGAAAATCTACAGATGAAGCGATAGTGAAAATAATTGTTAGCTGCAGTCCTAATATATAATAACATGGTGACACTTTACGGATTTTACATGGACAACACTTCCTCCTTTGTGTATGTTGGACGCAGGCAAACGAGGGTACGCTCCCTCCTCAAAGCTGATCCGCTATCACCAGCCAACAGAGGACCCTCCCCCTTCGCCACACCTGACCCTGCCTGATGGCCTGACAGGAATCAGAAGACACTCCTACACCCCGGAGGGCCGGCCACTGACAGTCAGGAGCCAGCCGTGCTTCCAGGTGATTGATTGACTCATTGACTGTATTGACACGATAGAAACTTCACATTCACTACACAGAATCCCTCCACCGTGCAGAGGGCCCGATCAGATGCTGGAGCAACTTCCTGCGTATATTTGCATATTAATGCGGTAGAAAGTGATTTTCTTAAAACTCTCTTAACTCATAGATCCTTAATGCTTTAAGATGCTTAGCTCATATGTGCGCCACCCGAATGTTATGTGAAATAAAAGATTTTGACTGTAATATTTCCTTAATTAATACATCAATCATCACATCTTAGGTCCTTGTTAGTGTTTATTATATTGCAAGGCTGCTCAAATGCTCCTCGTTTATACAGAAATAGACCACAGGCCATATATGAGAACTAGACCGGCTGCGACTTCGACCTCAGTTTGCTGCTCTGAGTTTAAATTAGCTGACATCAGAGTCCAAACTGTGAGCGTGTGTGTTAATTTCCTTAATTAAACGTTACAGACTCGGTGTGTGTCTGAAGCTTTAACTGATCGATGTGACAGCGTCCTGCCACGGAAGCATCAATCTGTCACGTCTGACTGACTGTGTGTGTGTGTGTGTGAGAGAGAGAGAGAGAGAGAGAGAGAGAG